>VZTA01013391.1:53776-116642 GCA_013398855.1 Mohoua ochrocephala | reverse complement strand
CGGGGCGGGGAGAGGCGGCGGCGATACCGCCCGAGGGCAGGAACGGGCTCAATTACACGCGCTTGCGGGGGACGAAAGCTCGTTAGTGCAGCGTTACTACACTCGCGGGGCTTGGAAAGCTCGGAGGCCAACGTTTCCCTGCTGGAAGTTCAGGAATTCTCTCATGTGCTTAATATTTCGTGCTGCGTTTTCTGTGTTTTGTTGTATAATGAGCTTGTGGCGGTACAGAATATTCTCAAATAGAAGCTTTATTTTTATAAGTTTCCCAAAGCTTTTAGATGGTTTGCGCTTGTTCTAAGGTAACCAGAAACGTCTGTGGAAGAGGGAGAGATTCGCAGTGTAACACCTATCCTGTCAACAGCTACTCACCCAGAATACCAAATCCTCAGCTTTATGCATAGTAGGATGATTTTCAATTGAACATAATTTTGCATGTGACTTTGTTTAATTTTGCTTTAATAACACCAGTGAGACGATATTTGGAAATGTCATGTGTCTCAACAAGCCAAATTGCTAGGCAAATTGATTTTGCTCTAATTTGATAACAAGAAATTGCCTCTGAAGCTGAGATTTTGCCTGCCCAGTTGCTAAACCCGGTTAACATAGACTTTTACAGATGAATTATAAACGTCTAAAAGATTTAATTCGAACCAGAATGGAATGTCAGCAGCATTGCAAGCAGTGGCACTGTAATAGTATTAGTAACAATGTGTGTACATTGCTTTATAGTGCACCAGGTTGCTCTGTAGGTTTGTGGGAATGACTACAGTCCTCTTGGAAGGTTGGATATTGTTGGACTGGAAGATGCCGGCTTCAGTCTTTATGGCAACAAGAGTTCTCCATAGCTCTGGCAAAGGCTGGGGAATCCTTAATGTGGTTGAAGCAGCACACAGAAAAACCCCAATTTACATCCCTTCCCTAGACTCCAGCAGGTGATCTGGTGACAAAGCCCTGGCTACATCTGAAAGGACAATTTTTAATTATTTTTTTTTTCCAGAATTCATTTATCTGACACTTACTTCTTCTGTTCTTCTGGTAACAATTACAAAAGCTTAATGAAAAAATAATCACTATTTCCACTTCAATTACAGTTGGGTTTGCTATTTCTTCTGCATTGTAGCAGTTTTGCATTGTAGGCCTTTGAGTCAATAAAACAAAATAGTGCCTTTGAAAATAAGAAAGTTGGGTGATCAACCCATGGTCAAATCATGATAGGATGCTTCAAGAATAAGTTTACTATGCTAAATGTGCCCCCTTTTTTTTTTTTTTTTTTTTGGGAAACTAGCAGATACATGGCAACTATCTCCCAGTAATTTATTTGGGTAATTTATTATGTTTTGTATAGTACATTCAGACTTCAATTTAGAAGCTATTTAGGTTAGTTTCAACACTAGTCTTACTTTTTAAATTAATATTACCATATCAGCCTAAACCCTCACCAGAACATGAGAAGTTCCAGATAATAAACCTCTCTTGTTTTCTACGTAGTTATCAAAGGAGGGGAATGATGGAATAATTTGTTAAAGGTGTAAAAATTTCAGTCAGTCACATGTTCCTTAAGATACCTGTGTTGATTTTGTGACTTCTGGAGATTTTTTTTTTCTGGTACTATTAGACCAAAAGATTTTGAGCATGTACCAGGCCCCAGGTAAGTTTATTTCAGTGTGCAATGGCAAGAATCAGCAGTTTTAACTTCTCAAAGTAGTTTTCCTAAATTGTTGTAGTTGTAAAAAAAAATTGCTTTTTGGTTTTGGTAGGTGTTCCCGCTTTGGGAATAGTTTTTACATTTTCAGCATCCCATATATGCTATGACAGCACAGCTCTAATATTGTAAACATTTTTGGTCATCCAGTTTTCACTGAAGATTTGTAGTTACTAAAAAATTTATGTGATGAGTGGTTTTGTACAAGCCATATCTTTTAAGAAGCAAAAGGTGAACTTTAAACTTGAGTTGTGTGTAGAAGCTGCTGCTGCACTGCGATCTCTGGGGCTTTGTGTGGGCCCAGACCCCTGCCCATGGCTGCAGGGTCAGAATCCAGCCCTGAGCCTCTTTCTTCCAAACCACCCCTGCAACAAAACCTTTCCATTGATATGAAGCCAAATCCAGCTTAAGCTGAAAAAGATACAGCTCTAGCTGAGCAAATGGTGTTCTGTGCCTGTGTGCCCACTCTGACTTTATTTGCAAATCTGATTTACAGGCTGTGGCAGTGGGTAATTTGGAGAACTGCAAACATACAGCCATGATTGAAAAGTCCATCACCTGCTTGACAGTTCCGCTCAGCTATGCAGGTGCTGGGGTTTTATTTCTGACTTTTATTCTGCAGAGCTTTTACAGAGACCCAGCATCAGCAGCTGTGGCACAGACATCTGGGAGTGTTCCTGTGCCAGTGTCAAAGCTGAGTTGTCATGTATGTTCTGGCTCTTTAGCACGCCTGCCAGGCTCTAAGGCAGCTTCATGCCATAAAAGTTTTAAAGCACACCATGACTCGTGCTACAGCTTATGTGGAACTTGTGCTGGAATTTAAAACTGGAAATACTGTGCCCAAATCCTTACCATCAGTTCTGACAATCTTAGGAGTCCAGCAGTATCCCTGAGTGGAGGTAAAGTGTGAGGAAGCAGACAGTAGTACAAGGAAGGAGCCAAAGGAAATCATCAGGTGTAATGAGCCTGATCTTTCATTTATGGTGGTGTTTTATATTCTGTGCAGAGCGAGGAGATGCTCTGTAGCCTTTACTTTCACTGCTGGGAAGAAATGATGTGCAAAGAGGTAACGGGTTTCACCGTGCCAACACCACCACTCTTCTGTTGGCATGGCCACACTGAGAATTTGTTTCCTTTTTATGCTGGGTGAGTAAATACCTTCCTGTGGTACCTGTGAGAGGATCAGTCCCTTCCCTCTGTGTAGGAGCAGGACCTTAAGCACCGGCCACTGTGCCACTGAGGTGCTGGCAGGTGGACCCAGGCCTTCAAGGTGTGGCCACCTCTGGCTGATGTCACAAGTTGGTTTTTACTGACAGTCGCAAACCCAAAGCTGAACATCGCAAGTGAATATACTTAGGAAGAAAATAAAAGATGTTTCCTGCCAAAGTCTTATTAATTTATCAAAAATGTACATATTCTTAGTAGCAGATGGTCAATAATAGATGATAGATGGCCTCTTCTGTGTAAATTAATGGCTGTAATTCACTTGAGGGGATCTGCTGATGTCATAAGCTGCCAGAGTGCAGCTTGAGTGATTTATTAACAGCTGCAGAAATCCTAGACTGAATTACATCCTTGTATTCACTTAGGGTCTGCAGATTTTTATTTATAAAATGTGCAGGTTTGAATTCCTTGATTATTATAGGGATCTGTTCTGTGACTCTAATACAGGGGCACAGTGAAGAAATGCTGACTATAAAAGCTCAGATGCCCGCCCATGTTAAAGGCAGATTTTCTCCACTGATGCATATCATCCTCCCTTTTCTTTATTTTTGAAATCAGCTAATCAATATCTGTAGAGGTTTACATAAGTCCTGTTTTGGGTTTAGTTTCCCCCCACCATCAAATGTAAACAATGTCATTATCTCCAGATACAGGAACCTCCGTCACTCAGTGTTGTAGTCACAGCCTCTGCACACATTGGGCTGTGTCCAGCACAAAAAGGTGGGAGAAGGTTGGGAGCTAAACAGGAACAAGCGCTCTCTCTAATAATAACTGGATTTTGCTGTTTAGGAAGAAGGCAACAGACAGAGAAGGCTAGAAAAGGTGCCTGGAAACCAAAAGTCTTTGTGTACAGGGAAAAGACTCTCCCTGTCCAGGGAGAAAACCTTCCTTTCCTCCATAAAATTCTTGAATGGTGAAAATAAAAATTTTTTGCCTATGGATCCTAGATTTATCACACCCTTCTAACATGCGAACATATGCAAGCAAATGAAACAATATTAATTTCCATTCCTTTTTCCTCCTCCCCAAAAAATAGGAGCTGATTAGGGTGATATTAAATCCTGTTTCTCAAACAAGAGATACATTTCCAAAATGTAATTCGAGTTGCAGAGGAAGAGGAAAAGGGAGATGAGAATAAATTACGAAGAATTGCATGGCAGGAAGGAACAGTCAGAATTCATTTGCAAATAACTGTGCACATTACATTTGCTAAAAATGCAGAATTTCTTGAGAGAACTCACAGCAAATGTTTGGATGCCAGTTAGAACCCAGTGAAAACCCTTCCGGTCTTCTCTCTCTTCTCTGATGTTAGTTTTGTTTGTTGATAGTTAGATTTCACTAGTCCTTGGAAGAGTGCTGCAGTTACTGTCCTCAGCAAGGAATGCTGGTTTTCTGTTGAGCAAATACTGCTTTGCTCCTGCTTTCCTTCACCAGTGTCTGTCTGTCTGACCTGTCCCTGTGTCAGAGGTATGAATAGAAGGAAGGTGGTATTTGTACAGAAAACAAAGGTTAGAACTTGAAGAAAAACAGGCTCCAGATATTGTTCACTGCCTTGAGGCAAAGCCCTTTCAATTCATTATGAGTTCACTAATTTCAGTAAGCCTGTTACTGCTCTTACAGTGTCATGGACGAAGCCCAATCACATCAGGAAGCCACGACGTTAGATATTGTATAAATACACAGAAAGGTATCAAAAAGGTATTTTAAATGAAGGTGTGGGAGTTTTTTGTTTGTTTTGGTTTTGGGGGGTTTTTGTGGTTTTTTTTCCTGGAATGAAATGCTGGCTTTTGGATGCTTTTAAAATTGCTTGTGGTTTTGTAGTCGCATGTCTCTGGAAGCTTGACTCTCCTGGCTCACCTTTAACTTCATAGGAGCTGTGCATGCAGCAAGCAGGTGACCGGCTGGACCGTGGCCAGCCCGTGATTTGCAACTTCCAGGGCAGTTGCGAAAGCGTCCTCCATTTCCTCTTGAATTGTGTCTGAATCCATCCCTTTCCTTTTCAAACTCAACTTAGGTTGGTTTAGGTTGCTTTTCCTTGTCTCTGTGTGTCTTTGCTTTGCTTGCTTACTTTAGACCCAGTTTGTATGAAGGCTGCTATGCAAAAACATTGAGAGCTTGGCAAGAATCTCCCTTAAGCTGTATTGATCTCTGTGATTTTCATGCTTTGGAAGGAGGAGTTGTTACTGTGTCCCCAAAGCTCCATTGTTACTCAGAGATTCATTATATTGGCATGAGTTTTTCATTTTCTTTTGCCATACCAACAAGGAAGGCTGCTAATTCTGTACTTTTTTTATAACCAGCCTTTTCCTCCCTGCACAGACAGGCAAATCAGTGCAAGACCACAGAGTCCCAAGGAGTTATGATATAGAGTATTTCTCCCCGTTCCTGATTATTCTGCAAGTTCTGAGACAAAGTGTTCCACAAACAACAGCAAGATGCCTGGTGCTCTCAGTCCCCCGAGTCCTCTAAAACAGAGACAAAACAGAGGTAATTGTTACAGCTGACCTGATCCTGAGTGGCCACTGGAAGAAACAACGGACTGCTTATTATCTCTCGTGGTAAATAGCAGTGAACCAAGTTCTGCTATGCAGACTCTTTGGGCTGCCTGAACCACACCTTTTAGAAGGGAGGAATTTCATTCATCCATTACAGATTGCTGAATCCAAAGAGAGGGTGTTTGCAGTTCTGTTACTGAGCAGTCTCCAGCCATGTGAACAGCAGTGGGAGCCTGTGTGTCAAGTGATAGAGCAAAACCACGGGTTTCACCTTGCAAGCTTTGTTCTTGTAAAAAGTTTGGGTGGGTGCTTTTTTTTTCTTGGAGGGAGTTGTTTTGGGTTTTGTTTGGGGGTTTTTTGTGGTTTTTTGTTTTTTGCTTTTTTGGTTTTTTGGGTTTTTTTGGGTTCGTCTTTTAAATTACAGGATCATGGAATATTTCTGATGGATACTGATCTGATTCCACCTGAGCATGCTGATCAAAGTGTTGTTTGTCCATCTATATTTATCTACATTACTTGTCCTAATACACACCTGGAAAAAGTAGTGTCTGTTTCTAAAATGATCCAAAAAGCAAAAAAAGGGCAGAAAAAGGCAAAAAAAGGACCCAGAGATGTGCTTGTTTCGTGTTCTTGTTGCAGATTTTCGTGCACTGACACTGTTCTGCCATTATCCGATTACAGAATCTAACAGTAATTTCTTCTCATCACTGCTTTTGGATTTGTTGTAGAGGTATGTGGGTATTCATCTTTCTCCCTCTCTTACCAGAGCCTGTCAGGCCTTTGGCTTTTCCTGACGGAGGATGGTTCTCAGGTGTTTTTTGGTTAGGTTTGGTTTTTGTTTTGTTGTTGTTGGTTTTTTTTTTTAATTCATGGGATGCTCAGTCCTTTTATGCTTCATCAGCACTAAAGAGTTACCTCACTGTGAGCACTGGATGCACATGCAAATCGTGTATCCCTTCTGACATAAGCCACACAGGCACTGTGCCAAGATTAAATCCCATGAGAAGGGCAGTAAATCAAGCACGATGTTCTCTTTTCCCTGTGGATACCTCAAGCCCCAGCTATTGTTTCCAGAGAGGCTGCCTTACCCAGCAATGGTGCAGTGACATGGATAATTTGTGCACTTGTAATTTTGACTTCATATCCCAGGGCTGGCATAAGAATTTTTCCTCTCCATGGGAAAAAAAAAAAAGGAAAAAGGGGAAAAAAAGGAAAAAATAGAGCATTTCTGTCAAGTGGCAAAAAATAAGTTGAGTGCATCTCTGCAGCATTCCCATCAAGCGAAATGGAGTTTACTTGTTCACTACTTACTCAGAAAGGGGAAAAATATCTTCTATTATGTGATTACACATTTTGGAAGAATGCAAAAGGTTAATTTAGGGGAGGGAAGGATGAGGAGTTAAAGAAATTCTGTCCTTTTTTGCTTCATTCATCTATTTTGGGGAAGAATAAAAAGTATGAGCTGAAGTAAGTTTGGACCAGATGATCTAGCAACACCTGCAACAGTGGAAAATGTCTCAGGATTTAATATATGCAACTACTGAGCATCTTTTTTTCTTGCATGTCTGTTACACTGGAGGCTTGCATCTTATGGAGGTAGCTTTGAGACCAATTTGGAAGGAAGCCAGAAAAAAACTCTTTCAAAGCCAGCCAATTTTTGTTAGACATTTGGATACAGTACCAGCTATCAGTTATGTGGGAAAAACCCCTTTGGTTTTATTTGATGTTGAAAGACATACAGGAATCTTGGTGTTCCTCTGGTGATTCAGCTCTACAGTGCAAAGTATCTGCTTTGCTGTATCGCCCTTACAGTTCTGCAGATGGGAGTGTCACACCATTTTACGTGACGTTGGCCCTAAAACAATATTTGATCAGCCTCAGGAGAGGTTCATGAAGGTCCAAGGCAATTTCACTCTGTAGAGGTGGAATTTTCGGTGACTCTCCCTTTGGTTTTCCAAAATCACCATCCATTTAAGGAGCCAGGCTTAGGCTGAGTGAGAGGTTGTCGCTCTGCTCTTTTGGTAATCAGAGATCACTGTAAAATGCCACAAAGTTGGCACACTGTCTCTGCTTTTCAAAATTTGGTCATAATGCCCAGTTGCCTACTTTCTTTGTGTAATGGTGAGTCCTGCTAAAGTCTCTGTGATAAATAATTTGTTGACTCAGAGTGAAAGAAAAATAGATCATTTGTCTGTGCTTACTTTTGAGGCTTTCACTCCGTGTGCTTGTGATAAGCATGTGTGTCTCAGTGCAATGGAATTACAGCTTTGATAAGATGTCTTCCCTAAATACGATAGAAAGTCTTGCTGGACTCCAAAGAGCAACGCAGTAAATCTGCCTCAGTTACTGTCACTTCAGGAACTGTCATAATTGACCTGCTTCCTTGTGGCTGTAAAGCACATTGAAATATGTCACTGTAAAAAGCCTTTTCACTCTTCTCTCAGCTCTGTCTGGTGCTGAAGTATGGAAAAACACATCTGGTTGCTGCCATGGATGTACGTGGAGGTGGCTTGATGCCTCTGTTCTAAGCTATGGAAAGACCATGTTATTCCTGGAGGCAGAATGGAAGGCAAGAGATGGACATTTTATCTGTACTCATTTTTTCATACAAGCAAGCGAGAAATTACCAACACATCTGGACTGGGCTTTGCCTTGGCAACAAGGGTTTTTTTGGCTTCAAAGGGTTTGGTTTGGTTGTTTTTTGGTTTTGTTTTTTTTTTCTCCTGTAAGGACTCCATCCTGATGACTTTGTGTGAAACCGCGAAGTGGTGGATGCAGGAGGCAGGATTGCAAGCTCTGAAGTTGGTGAGTGGGCTGCTACTTTTAAATGACAGAAGGATAGAATCAGAAAAAAGGGGGATATAATGTGTTCTAGACATGCCTGCCTATTCTTCTGACTGTTTTTCTGGAGATGGCACCTTCCTCTTGGTCAGCCTCAGAAGCTGTCTGTCTGCTTTTCCTCTTAGTTGTAACACTTCACTAGCAGTTTACAGAGGGTGCATTATGAAAACACAAAATCCTTCACTGGAAACGGTGCCATTAGAGGATAGGGAAAGGCTGGGATGACAGATTCCTCAATGCAGTTCTAGTTTTGCATGTGAAACGTTTCACTAATCTCCTGTCTTCCTCTGTTATTTCATTGTCTTTCTAATCTTCTTTTTATACCCTATCAGTAAGTTAATGAAGTCTACCCAGAGGTTTGCTATGTGACTTAAGAGTGTTTAAAAAGTGCATTGCAGTGAAGTAAAAGATGCTCCTGAAATTCAGCCTTTCACATTCTCCTCCTTTCCCTTTATTTAGAGGAAGAATGAACTTGTATCCAGCTTTCTAGATGAGCTGGGAAAAAAAGTTCTTTTTGATTTGCTCTAACTTTCTGACATTCCTTCTCAGCTTTCTGACAGACGTAACCATGATCATGGCAGTGCAGTGAGAGGTCTTGCAAGATGAAGGCTGATTGGCAGTTTTGGCTTTCTTGCAATTTCTGTGGGTTTTGAAGACCTGGAACAGCTTTCTAGGAGGGTATAGTTTTACCAGCAAGAGCAAGGAGGCCCCAGTGTGCAGATACTGTTTTGATGAAGCGCTGACAAAGAAGCAGCCTGTGCTCCAAGACCGAGGGCAGGTCTGGCTCACATAATTCAGGGTGCTGAGTCTGCAGCTAAAGGCCAGTCACTTGAATGCCAAACCCATTTACTTCTTTGAAGAATTCCAAGATGCCTCTGAGGGGAGGTAGAGAGGAACAGAGAAGCTTGGTCAGTGACACACCAGGATAAACAAGGAGTTTCCCTGTTCAGAGTTAGGGAGAACCTGGATGGAGTGATCAGAGTAGATACTTGCCCACGAGTCCACACACAGAAAGCAAATCAGTTTTGCTTCTCCTGCTTTGCTGTCCTTTCTCAGTCCCATTACCTGAATGCAAAAGAACATCTGATGATAGGGGAAGTTTTTCTTGATTCTTCTGGATATTGATGGGAAGCCCCTTTTTCTTTTAAGGAGCTCTGGCTTTTCTAGTCAGTGTTTTTTCACACAAAGAGGAACATGAAGTACCGACACGTCAGAAAGCTGCTTCTCCAACAGATGTCTGCCAACATGAGAGGCCATCTCTGCCTGACCCACCATGAACAGAGAGAGGCTGCTCTCTCTCTCAGGGACTCAGAGCCCAGTTTATCAATACAGCCTTCTTCACATCCCAGCTACCCTGGAAAAATAACTACTTGTTGTTTGCCAGGCAGCTAATAAATGATTAGTCCCAAGAAAAGGCTGCTAGGTTCAAATCTGTAGGTGACATGGCAGGGGGATGGCAGGGAACAGCTGTCTGGGTGGCTGCATGATGCAGTGATTTTTTAGGGAACGTTGAAGGCAGTGGCAAAGCCCTGGTTTCACTGAGGAAAACTGAGGGTAAGAGCAATGTCTTATTAAATGTCTAAGTAGTCTGATAGACTCTATCTTATGTACTCACAACAGAATTCCAGGCTCGAGATCAGGCATTAAGGACTGCCTTGTGTTCCTGTGCATAAAGGGCACTGTGTGTAAGGCCCAGCTGCCAAAGATGTTGCTGCATGTGCAGTGTTGTGCTGAATGCAGAGATTACTGCACCTTCACAGCAAACCCTGAAGGTTTTCCTCAGCTGCCTCAAGAAATACAGCGACTTTATTCTTCGCTTTGAAACAGCTTCTGTGCTGAAACTGAGAAGCACAGAAGAGTAACCTTCCTTTTTCCAGTCCAGCTTTGTTTTTGGTAGCGTGTTCCTCTCCTCAAGAAAGCCTTAGACCTGGTATGTACGAGCATTGTCTTTAAAGGACTCCACAACTGAAATCAGAACTTGCTCTTTATTATAGCTCTCTCATAGGTCTTGATCTTCTTTTCATTATGGTTAAATAATATAAATTTGCTTTAACTTTTTCATAGTAACACCTAACATCTGATATAGGTATGCTCTTGGTTTCTGCTATCCTTTTTTTGTCCAGGAAGTATAGATACACAGAACAGATCAATATTTTCATTTATGTGGATATTTTTAAAAAATAATTAAAATAAACTCCAGGATTCTAGCTTACAAGATCCTACCCTGCCTCAGCTTCTTTGTGAGACTACAGTCTGTGTATGATCCCCAGTCTGCCAGTCCTATGACACCTCATAATAACCATTAGCCTGTTCTCTAGGCTTTTATCCTTTTCATCCAGTATCCATCCATGAGGTGTAGCAGGCAGAGCTTGTAGGACAGGGTTGGCCAGTCTCAGCATCCTTGCCCCAAAGAGGCCACTTCCCTGCGGAGCCCCTCCCCCGGGCATTGTGTTGTCAGAGCTGCTCCGACCATCTGGCCGTGCTCGGCTTGGGCAGTGGGCACCCCTTGTGAGGCTGCTGCATCTCTGAACCCGAGCTCTGGGTGTGGGTTTCAGGCCATACCTTCTGCGTTCACACAGAAATGCAGGCACTTCTTTTGCATTCTTCTTCCAACTGCTTTGTGTCGGGGGTGGAGTTTTAGGTTACGAATTTGACAAGCAAGCAGCAGTGGTCTAGTTACAGTCCCTGTTAAGCTTTTAGAAGCCAAATGGCCCCTCCTAAGTGAGAAGCCATCAGTGTAGAAACCAGGTATTTGTTACTTAAACTAGACATAAGAAATGAAAAAAAATCCAAACCTCTCTTAGCTGTTGATTTTTTCCTCATATGCTTGTTTACTCAAGGCAGAAAAACGTTTTTGGTTAAAGTACTAGTAAGGAATTTGCAGGAGGGGATCTACTTTTGGTGCATTTTTCATCAGCATTTTGTAGCTCATGCCTAAGTGCTGTACTATTGAGTTGTTCTGCTAGAGCATGTCCTAGCCCATATTCCTCTGTGCTCTGTAAGGGAATGGAAACTCCACAAGTCATAAGCCAGTAATCTATTGATTCATGATATCAGACAGATACAATAGAGCAGGCATTTTGCAAAATCCTGCTGCCCTAGTCTAGCTGTTCATCTGTCTGTTTCTTGTGGAAAGTTTTGTCATATCTTGTGGGCCAAATGATCTGATTTTAATGTGAATTTTCAGTTTCTTTTGAAGTAAAAGGTTTTCTGAAGTGGAATTTTGCTGACGAAATCTGTTAATGGACTGTGTCTCTGTAACCTCTCGTGGTGAGACGGTAGGTACAGACAGGACAGACTGACAGAGCCATTTTTGTGGGGGTGAGGGCAGCACAGAGTCAAACTTGTTTTCAAACAAGGGATTGCTGGATCCTTGTTTGCTCTCCTGCTGTTTGCAATCTTATTTATGAGTCTACTCTTAGTCCTCCTATTTTAGGAGAGAATTGTGAAAAAGGTGATTCATCCCTCATGATGCCTGACACCTTCTGACTCTCTGGAGCCTGGGTAGTTTGTGTACCCTGTACAAAGTTGGGTGACTGCATTAGTTTTGTGGCTTCCTCTGGTCAACATTTGATCCTTTTGGGTCATCTCTCTCTGATTCCCTTGACCGTGGAAATACTGACATGCTTAAACATCATGGCAGGGACACACGCATTCTCTAATGGCCTTACTTTTTGGCAAAGGACACCAGTAAGCTTGGCTTACCTGTTTGGAATCTGTCCTCTTCCTCATCTCAAAGTGAATTGAGGACTCTCCGTTTTTCTGTCAGCCCCTCCTCAGTGCTAGAGCCATTTCAGGGTAACAGTGAGACCACACAGGCCATGCCGTCTGCAAGGTGTTGTATTTCTTGTTTGGGTTTGTTTGGTCAGCTATGCATTATCCTGCTGGCAGGACACAGGGCTGGGCACAGATGAGGTCACCACAGCTGTCAGGAATGAATTTAGGTTAGGAATTTGGAGAAAACAGCAGTCCGTGCTTGTGCCGCCTGAGGGATGCCACATGAACTCTGTATTCTTCTCACTGCTTGTGCCTCAGGATTAGCCATGAACTTCAAGAGTCGATGGGAAGAGTGTTTTCTTCGGGGAACACTATTTGTGTTGTGCAATCTTTGCTGGCTTCTGGATTGCCACATGAAATGTGATGCATGATGTCCTAAATGGATTGATTCCTGGTTACCTGGAGAAGAGGAACTGATACTGCTGATTACAAGACTGACTGAGGTATCTGGGCTAATAAACTCTTCAGTCACGAGACAGGTGCCAGAGAAGAATCTGGGGCGTTCCTTGAAAATGAATTTCCGATGAAATGTTTTTCCCCCATCAGGCTGGTACCCTAATTTATTGACTTTCAGTTCATATTTTGTGTCTATACTTGTTTTCCTGAATCCTTAAAAATGCAGATGCTTTGTGTTTATGCATTTGTCCAAAGTTTCCTAATGCTCTGAACAGTGGGGACTTGGACATACTGCCTTCTGTGGAAAGCTGGTTCTTGTAATAAGTTCAAAAATTGTATTCTGTGACTGCTTAACATTCACCACTATTTAATAGGAAGCTCCTGTTACCCTCCACAGGCTGTGAACTTAGAAAACTGAACTAAATAGAGACCAGGGACTGTCCCAGTATTGACCTTCTGACTACCCATTGCTTGCTCACTGCCCCAAATTACCTCTTTTCTATAGCAGAGCAACATGATGATCTTACTTGCTCTCTGTGTTTCTGTGAGGACAAAAAAATTACCAGGATATTTTAAATTAGCTCTTAATAAAGCCTTTCTGATTTATTGGAGACTCCTCTGGAAAGTTAAGCCTCCCATAAAATCCTGTAGCAGTGATTTGGAAATTTAATTATGTTTTTGCTTCAGAGGTTATGAAAAAAATTTCTTTGTGAGGGAGGGGAAGGGAAGCTGAACTGTTGAAATCAGTCTCTTGGACTGAGGAAGGCCAGCTAGAGCTAGGTTCTTGAATAAAACTTGTTTTTATGGAGCAAGGTTTCTAAGCAAAGGAAAAGACAAACTGTAACTGAGAGCTAGCATTCAAGGAAGTTCTTGAGGCCAACATCAGCAAAACTTTTGGTTTGTTACCACAGCCCAGGCACAGTTACACTGCTGTAAAATAACTGAGCCAAAAGAATATTGCCATCTACCTCTGTTATGAATGCTAAGTATTAGTGCACACAATTGCCCATTCTGCATGGCGGTGAGGATGGTGATGCACAGGCAGGACGTCACCACCACCTCTGTCCAAACTCATAGAAATCCCTCACCACAGAGTATTCACATGGAGGAGTTGCTGATACTGCTTTCAGAAGGAAGGAGAAGTGTCAGGGCCTTGATCTGTCAGCTTTAAGACCAGATCTTTGCCCTTTTCACCCCTTCTATGCCATTCAGCTTGTGCCTTTTAAAAGCTTTATTCTAGCCTCACATATTTACCTACAGCCACACGTCAAAATCAATACCTTCTCTTTAGAATTCATTTGATGTATTACAGTACTGGAGAGAATTTCCAGTGGGAACACTGGGAAATTGGAGATTAGTTACCAAGTAAATATCTGAGGTCTGGTGCCAGAAGGCTGTTCTAGTTTCATAAAGACAATTTAATAATTTTTTGCCTTTGTGTATGTCAAAATCATAACTGAATGATTCTTGCTTGTGATTCTAAAAAAATTTGACTGAGATCCTTTTCTCTTTTTTCTCCCAGTGGCAGCTTCTGGAGTCTTTCCACTCAGGTTGTGGAAAAACCTGGTCTAATCAGGCTGCACAAGACCAAATGCATTCCCCATCTTGGTCCCCTGGGTCATCAGAGCTCTTCTTTGCTTTGTTCCTCCTGATGCTTAATCCAACCTGCTGTGCAAAGGAGGCTGCTCTAATTGTGTTTGCTCCCTACACAAGTTTTTGTGGTAAACAAAGGTTTTGCCATACTTTTCATTACGCTAGAAATCTTAACAAAACACTTCCTCAACTAAAGGCTTTTTCTCCCCCAACAGTTTGGGTACAGCTGTTCATTTAACAAATAACGGTGTTGCTCTTTTCTTTTAGCACCCTCTAATAAACCAAGAGTAAATTACTGACTGACCTACTTACTGGGATTGCTTAAATAATCCTCAATATGGCAGTATAATTTGATGCCTTAAAATACAGGGCATACAAGTTGCAATTTAAAAGAAGAAATATTGGATGTTAACACAAGTGGGTAACATAATAACCTGAGGAATGTTATGTTTCATATCTAAGGTTCCCCTCCCTTTTTCCCCCCCCTTCAGCAGCAGCATTTTGTTCTCCCTTCTTGTACATGAGCTAATTCCTGAATTTCTGAATGAGTATTTCACCCATCTCTGAATGGGTGAAATACTAATGGTCTGGAGCTAAAATAAGAGATGTGTTTTCTATCTTTAATAGGTAGTATGTTTTAAAGGGAGAACAAATTCCATGCTTACATGACACCATTTCTTGCTTTGTGCATTCCTTGTGCATCTCTGAGCAATTGACAGTGATGGCCCATTTAAAGAAGAAGAAAAATATTTCAGGAATAGGGGGCATCACTAAGGTGCTAAATTTTCTTTCTTAAAAAGGTGATGGAAATGTTTCAAAGTCAACAGTCAGGCAATCATCTTCCTGATTTAGCAAAAACATTGTACTTAATTCTACCTAATAAATGTTTTGTGTTACAGATTCATGCTTTAGCACTGAATCTCAATTTCTTTAGATCCAGAATGTCAGAAGTCTCTAACCATATTTGTCTGTCTGGGACCATTTCATGGAATCACAGAATGGGTCAGGTTGGAAGAGACCACAGTGATCTAATCCAACTTCCCTGCTCGAGCAGGGCCATCCCAGAGCACCCGGCACAGGATTGTGTCCAGATGGATCCTGAATGTCTCCGGTGAGGGAGACTCCACAGTCCCTCTGGACAATCTGTTCCAGCACACAATCACCCACACAGCAAAGAAGTTCTTCCTTGTGTTCAGGTTAAACTTCCTGTGCATCAGTTTCTGCCCTTGCCTCTTGTCCTGCTGCTTGGCCCCATCCTCTTGGCACCCTCCCTTCACATACTTATTAACATCGATGAGGTCTCCTCTCAGTCTTCTCTTCTTGAGGCTGAAGACCCAGTTCCCTCAGCATTTCCTCGTTAGTGAGATGCTCCAGTCCCTTAACCCTCTTTGTCACCCTCCGCTGGACTTGTTCCAGGAGCTCCATGTCTCTCTTGTCCTGAGGAGCCCAGAACCGGACACAGCACTCCAGCTGAGGCCTCACCAGGGCTGAGCAGGGGGGGCAGGATCACCTCCCTCGACCTGCTGGCAGTGCTGTTCCTAAGGCACCCCAGAATCCCATTGGCCTTCTTGGCCACAAGGGCACTGCTAGCACAGCTTGTTGCCCACCAGGACCCTCGGGTCCTTCTCCACAGAGCTGCTTTCCAGCAGCTCCCCCCCCAGCCTGTGCTGGTGCATGTAGTAAGTAAGATAGGAGAAAAGGTGTTATCCCCTCAAAATTCTCTGTTGAATTGTCTTCTTAGTTGCTACCTTCTTCCTATTATGGATTCCAGTCCCCATATTATAAAATTTAAACACACTACTGCTTGCCTACATAAATAATTATCAACTGACTTCAAGTTTCATATATGACAGAGTTCCAGTTCAAATCTTGACAAGGATGGATCTACTTTTGATTATTTCTCCATAGGCATGGGAAGGTCCCAGTGGTCTCTAACTAAGAGACCTTCAAGGCAGTTGTATTCATAATGATTCACTCTGTTTTATAATAGAGTTTGGCCCGAAGTTCCTGAGCATGGCTGAATTTCAGAGTTGCTGAATGCACGTCCTGGTCATCACTTTGAATAAGTTATTTCATTGCAAATGCATGAGTAACGGGATTTCTAATTTCCACTTAGTTGCTTAAGCAACTTCTTAAGATTTGGGCCTCACTGAAGACTTCCAACAAATGTGTGGTTACTGGCAAACTAAAACATGTTGCAACTTAAGCTCTGTAGAAGCCTCTGCTCAAACCTACAACCCTGGCTTAAACAAGGACCATTTATTACACAATTAGGAATCCTCTCTATATGGGTTTATTTAATTTCTGTTCTAACAAGGACAAGTGCCAGCCATTAAAAAAAAAAAAAATCTAATCCAACATACTTTATTCTGCCAGAGGAAGGGCTTTATTGAATGAGAAGGATCTCCACAGGAAACAGAGAGAAAACAGAGCAACTTGGAGTGGTTAGAAAAATGTGTCAATCCTACCTTAGCAACTTTTGACAGAGAACTGAGAACATCTGGACTAAAATGAAATGCTTGGTCAGTTCAGTGTGTGTGGAACAAGACTAAAAATTACCTAGTGACAGTACTCAGCTTCTGGTTCTAACCAGGCATTGCATTTACATTCAAACAAGACAGTGAAGGAAAAAAAAAGGACTCAAGAAAGAAGAACTCGGCTATGCTACAGAGGTTTGATAACTATCTGGTGGTAGTTGGAATATGTGAAGAGAAAAGTTGTGGAGCCAGGTTTGTTTACTGGATGCCTTACAGAGAATTAGAATACAGCATCTCTTGCCTAATTTTCGGACCTATGTGCCACTGCCATGTTTTCTAGGGGATTGATGAATTATCTCACAAAGAAAATGATGAAAGCATTGTTATGACACATGTGAGACTGGACTGATAAAGTAGTAGACAATATTACGGAAGCAACTGGATATTGACCCTGTATGGGGATGGACTCGGTAGATTCAGCAATCTTTATTTCAATAGTGGAGACTAGGAGGGAAGAAAAAAGGAGAAATTAATAAAATGCATGTGATGCCACTCAGCTGCATTTCTCCATCTGCTCGGGATCACAAGTGTTTAGTCAGCATTACTGGCAGAGGCTTATTGTAGCACCTAATTCTTGTTCACTGAGAGGCACTACAACACTTGCTAAATATAAGTGCCAAAACTGTGCAAAAATTGGAGGGAAGGATGAAATTCAATAGATTCTTTGCCTTAACAAACACTTCTTGCCTGCTCTTTCCAATCAATTGATTCTGCAATATGATCATAGAGGGATCACGATTAGTTGTCCTTATAGTAAACACTGCAAAGTATGTTAAGTTTTTGGCATTCTCTCTCTCAGTGTTTGCCTTCAGAGAAACTCCATGGAGATATTCAAACTAACTGCAGAGTAGCAGGTGTAAATTAGCCTGGATGAATCTTTACGCTGCGTATGCCTTAGGGTTTTCAGGATCTGGGCTAGCTCTTTTAATACTCCATGCTATGATGACTTTGGAAGCCCACCAGTTTTTAATCTCCATGTCGCTGTAAACAGTGAAGGCCTTATGGCATGGCCTGTTTGAGCTGGGTTGTGCTCACCTGTTTGGTGTTTCATGGTCAATGTCTGGTATTTGTTTTAGTACCATGAGGTTCTGGAAAGAGACTGCAGAATCTTTCATGGCATCACCCTTTCTTATGCAGCAGGGTGTCTAAATTTAACAGAAAACTCAAATGAGAAGCGTTTCTTCAATTTGGAAAGAAATGTTGAACGAAAAGAGGAGCAGAGGATTTTCTCAGCAGTATCAGGAGCAGGGTTTCTCCCAACACTTGCATGGTCTACTGAGACAGGTTCCTTCTTAATTTCCATTCCAGAGGTCAACAGGTGGAAGATCACGTCTCTCAGTGGGAAAACCTGCTCGGAGACACTCCTTCCAAATGGTTTGAAAGGGTGTGGTTGTATGTGCAAGTCCCAGCAAGTGCCAGTTGCACTTCTTTACCTGGCTGGAAACCCTCTTGAAGTCTTCAGTAGTAAGGCAACGCTCTGCCTGAGAGGGAGCAGGCAGCGAACACAGTATTCACAGTATTTAGAATTTTTCCAGGTCTGTGGACCAGATAAATTAATGCACTGGGAACCAGAGAAGAAATGCAAGGGAAAAAGAAACACAAATTAAGTAGTCAAGAGACTCTGGTTTTGTGTTTAGTCTGTAACCTTGTCACGATGTCCTGTGGGCTCATTATGGCTCCAGTGGTGTTTCCCATTATATCACACTACAGTCTAATCAAATAGAGAGTGTATATAATTCTCAGGACATTTTAAGGGACCTAAACTTGTACTTTTTCTGTCTCTTGTTTTTCTTTTGGGCAGGCTTTGTGAATAAATTGTGAGAAGAAATATTTCCTTCTGAGCCACTTGTTTTGTGCTAGAAAGAGAAGGCAGCCTCCTTTACTGCTCGACAAAGGACAGCTCTGCAGTGAAGTGTGTCTTGACAAGTCAAAAATATGCCCTGGCAAGGAATTGCTCCTAGGAGATGGGTGTAGAGGCCCATAAGAAACACATGTGTTGGGAAGACATTGCCATTGCCTCACGGACCTAGGGGCATGATGGCAGCTGGAGTCAATGGCTTCATTACGCAGGGTGTTTGAATGAGCAACATCCCAAGGATGAACATAGGAAGAAAGCTTGGACTGTGCAAATCGTTTTGTCCAACAGACGAAGCCCTAAAATGTTACTGGAGCATCTGAAAAAGGAAGACAGTCTCTAATATCAGGAGAGAGAGAAGTGTTTTTCCAACCCACAGCAAAGCAAAAGTTTTTTTCTGACCCACGCTTGTCTTCCTGAAGTGGCCAGTCTGAAACCTGGTGCACATGCCTTCTAAAAGCCCTGGAAACTCAGTGCCTGCTAGTTTGTGGAGACAGAACAGAGCATTAATTTGGTAGCCTTTAAGAGGCTGGCATGGTGTCAAAGATGATCTTCAGTGTGTTACGAAGGAAAATTTGTGTTTGCTGTGATCTAATCTCTTTTGCTCAACAGTCCAGTGATGTCATTTAAGAGATGAGAGGAAATGAAGTGTGTTTGGTCTTTGTGCTTATTTTGTCTGGAGTAGAGTTAATTTTCTTCTCAATAGGGAGTGTGGGTCTGTGTTTTGGATTTGTTCTGGAAACAGCACTGAAAATTCAGGGATGCTTTAGTTATCATTGAGTTGTTCTTACACAGAGTCAAGGTGTTTTCTGCTTCTCAGACCACTCCACCAGCGAGGAGGCTGGGGGTGCACAAGGAATTGGGAAGGCACACAGCCAGGATGGCTGACCCCAGCTGACCAAAGGGATATTCCAGACCATATGGCATTGCTCAACACAGAAAGCTGGGAGAAGAAGAAGGAAGGGTTGGACGTTTGGAGTGATGACTTTTGCCTTCCCAAGTCACCATTCCACATGATGGAGCCCTGCTTTCCTGGGGAAGGCTGAACTCCTGGCCATGGGAAGTGAATGAATTCCTTGTTTTGTTTTGCTCGCATGCGCCTGGCTTTTGCTTTCCCTATTAAACTGTCTTTATCCCAACCCACAAGTTTTCTCACTTTTACCCTTCTGATTCTCTCCCCCATCCCACTGTGGGGGATTGAGCAAGTGGCTCTGTCTGGCTGAGTCGCCAGCTGGTGTTGAACCATGACAGTCTCAGATGCAAAAAGATATTTAATCTAAGGATTGGGAGGACAAGCCACAGGGTCCAAAAATGTTATGTATGGGTTTTGGATATTCTGGTTTTCAAAAGGACATAATTTTACATCTTGACAGTTTGAGATTTTAAATCTCCTCCAAAAATCCTTGCTTCAGTATTGTATTTGTACCTTTTGAAGGGTCCCTGTTGATGTTTCACATCAGTAGAAAACTGGTCTTTGGAGAAAGTAGAAGCATCTGGATATGGAACACTATTAAATATACAGTATAGCAGAAGCTGGGCGCACTCTGCTTATTTTCAGCGCTGTTCCATTTCATTTGAGACCATGTACTTGGCTGAATCTGGAAATCTGTTTTCTGGGGGCTGCACAAGCACCAGATTCCTGTTCTGAATGGCTGCTAGACCTCAATCTTTCTGTCTAAAAAAAAGCTGGAGATAAACAGGGAGGGAAAAGACCAGTTTCAGAGATGTGCAGAGCTGGGCAAGTCTGATCCTTACTACGGTGATTTGCCAACTTGGCCATGCCGCTTCCTCAAACTATCCAGGGAGCAGGGCAGTGACCAGCCTCTGCCAGGGCACAGACGCTGCAGCTGCACGCAGAAGTGCAACAAGTCAGGCAGCAGGCAGGAGACAGGGTGAAAACAGCAGTGCTTAATTTGAATTGACAACACTTGATGCAACACATCAGGAGCTGTAAAGGGACAGGAGGCATTTCTCTTTAGCCGGACTGCTGATGTCAACTTGGATAGCAAATGCTCAAGCTAGATTACAGAGGCAGGATAGAAAAGATCTCGCTTTCTCACAATATCTACTTGCTAATTGTACTGTTTTCCTCTAGCCTTCTCAGCTTTCTCTTGTGTTACACTGAGAGCTCTGTGATTTTCATACGGAAAAAATGAAAATGTGCAGTCCTAGTTCTGCATCACTTTTCCTATAGAGGGGCAGGATTGGCAAGAAATGGCAGTTAAATATTTGCACTCTCTCACTTTCCATTTATTTCAGGAATCAGCCCACACCTGCACACATGCACGTGTTGAAAGCCAAAGCTGGATGTCCAGTACTCAAGGTTCATACCATCCTTTAATTGTGCCTTGTGCAGTCAGATTATACTCAATGGTATGATGCAGAAGCATTCTGTGGGGAACACAGCAGTGGCAATCCTATCAAACCACTGGCAGGAATGCATAATTTGCAGCCCTGCATAAACCCTGGGTCCCACAGGAATCTAAATCTGACCTGTACAGCATAAGGAATTGCTACACTTTAGATAAACCGAAGCAACTGGAGAAGGCTCAAGTGCTGACCTTCCTCTGTTTTGGACCCCTGCTGCCCCAACTATCCCGAGCCTGGCAATTAATACATATCCATACTGCTTATTGAAAGAGACAACTCCCTGGCTATTAAATCTCATACTCGCTGATGGGTTTAATGTTGTTGCTGTGGCTGTTAAGCAAAATGTGTAATTTTTACTTTCTTTTTACTTTGTTCTCTAGTAAGTTGTTTTAGCATGTTCAAGTTGCTTTTGGTATCGTGGGTTGACTAACCTCTGTGCGTTACTATTATTCCAGTACAGCCTGGAGAAAAACTTGGGTTTGGGGTGCTAAGTAGAAGGCACTGTAGGTGCATATTATCTGCTTCTCTGCAGTGCTTTGTTCTTGCAAACTTGCTCTTGCAAAGCACAACACGGAGAATGACAGGAGAAAGTGAGACCGAGAATTCAGAGCTGTGGAAATTATCGGTCAGCTGAGGGTTTGTTCCTGTTCTTGGTGCCTTGGATGGCTGTTGGTTTGGTTTTTTGTTTTAATCCGTGAAGACTGTAGTAAACGAGTAAGAGGCAGTTCCTTTGTTTCTGCTCTGTTTGCATCAGTATGCAGCTATTGGTATGAGATGCTGCCATTCCCTGAGCATCCTGGCTGAACAAAAACCTTTGGAGCAAAGTGCTTAGAAAGGGCAAACAAGAAGCGTGGGCTTGAGGTGGGGACGCGTGTGTGAACACTGGTGTTTAATTTACACTGATATTGCTTCGGCCTCCTGGAAAAGGGTTAAACGGCAGAATCACCTGATCCGCTTTTCGCCTCCCGAGGTTGTTCCTCAGAATTAGAAATACTTTCCTGTCCGCTTCTGAAAGAAACAACTTCAAAACCTTTGTGGCGGGGATGGCATCATGCTCTGCACAGCCCGGGTTCAGCAGGACCGAGATGCAGCCACCATCAGCAAGACAAAGGCAGAGATAATGAAAACGGGAACTAACCCAAAGAATTAAGGGGACCGAGCAGCATCTGATGAGAGCTGAAAGGAAAACCCGGCTGGTCTTTCCGAGCACTGTTTGGTCGTCTCCACTGCAAGTGACCCGTTCTGTCGCAGGATGCCAGGAGGGGAGGGCGGGACCAGCAGGTCCCTCCGCAGAAGGTCCCGTGTCAGTCACAGCATAATATGCTTCTGGCCGGCTACAGCAGGGGAAGCGACACAAACGGAGCTTCCTCTTCCCCCTCCGGCAGAATTTTGCAGAGAGATTGGAAGTGGAGGGAAGGAGTTAATCTCTGTGCAGTCAGACTGTGCCTCCTCCCCGCTATTTTCTCCTCGACTCCTCTGTTGTTGCTGCACTGTAGTGCTCGGGCTGAGCTGCCGATGGAGCAGCTCCCTCCTTGTGCCCAGGCACAAACACCACCTGCTCCAAAACTCAAGCGATTTACTTAAATTAAAACAAAAAACAAAACAAAAAAAAAAACAAAAAAAACCCCAAAAACCAAACCAACAAATCATAAAAGGACTTATTTAATGTATGCTAGCAGTTTGCTTTCCTCTTCCCTTAGGATTCAGCTTTTTAAGTCTCTGTGGCAAAGCCTCAGCCATTGCTTTCTTGAAAGCACTCCCAGACACTGTAATTCTGCTGTTTCTGTGCATTCCTAAGCAACAGCCGCCACCACTGTCAGCTCTGCCATGAGGATCATCCTGCCTTCCCACTACTTCTTCTTTTATAAGCTCTGCTGCTTTCAGAAATCTGAGTGATTGTTCCCATGGGGCTACTGCAGAAAGGCACAGTTACCAACTTAAATCAGAAAGGATCACTATTATTGCCTAACTCCACCCTTCCCATCTAACAGAGGGCACAAAGCTTCTTGCTGGAAGTCTTGAGTTGGATCTTGTAACTTTTGGCTGAAGAATAGAATTGCCTATATACGTCTCTCCACCAAGAGAGGATAGCAGAGCAAATTCTGGATCAGATCAGCAGTTTGTTTTCCCTAGAATCCTATTTTCTTAGGTGCTAAAATAATTAACACTTCAAAGGCAAATGATACAACATTTTACTTGCAAAATTGTAGATAGGGTGTGGGTCATAATACTTGTGGATTCTGACATGAGCTATTTCCTGACAAGAAACAGGAATGGTACTGCATAAAGTAAGGTCTCAGTGTAGAAATCTGGAAGTTGCTGAAGTCCATCATGCCAGTGTACACATTATTATCTATCCTTACTTTGTGCAGACTTACCCACAACATCTGACCTGAGCAGTAACCCCTCACTCCCTTGAGAGGTGCAGGTAGGATGTTTTTGTCCATTTTCACATCTAGGGTGTGCTGCACCTGGAACTCCCTGACCCCCAGTATGACTGTGGGTGCTTGGGTGCTCACAGTAGCCTGCACTGCGCTTTTCATGTAACAAAGTCGCCTCCTCACCACTTGGCCCTGTGCTGGTGACAAGGTCTGAGTTTTTATTTTAATATTTAAACTGGAAAAGCATTATTCTTTCAAGAATCTCTGAACATCAGCAATTCTAAGCTCTACTTAGGATTTTTTATGACCTATCTTGATTGCAGTGTAGTCTTTTGGAGTTTATCTCAGAGGTGTGTGCAAGTTCAAAATCTTCCCAAGTACAAGCGTGTGTGGTCTCACTTGGCATGAAGGATATCTGCTGTGCCTGCGGGGCAAATTACTGAACTGAATTTGGCCCAGAGGCATAAACCAGCCTCCTGCTTCCCTTGCACAGTATCAGAAGTGTAATCACGTAGCCCTGTTCCTAGAACACTCCTAGACAACACAAGCTCTGCCAATATGATCCCAGTTTTAACTGAACTGTGAAACCAAAGAGCTGTTGACTGACACAGAGGGTGGTGATAGTACCAGAACCTTGTAGAAGACTTATTGACTTTTCTCTGCACAATTTTATTTTCAATTACAGAATCAATCTAATCTGGAAAACCGTTGTAGGGAAATAGTCTATTCATTGACAAAATCAAAGTGTTGACTAACATGATTTTCATTTTAGGACTAGCAATAAACTTCTCTATTTAACACTGGGTTTTGTTTTACCTTTTGAAAACCAGCCATGCTGGCCTCTTGCTTTTCACGAGGAGCTCAACTTGCCATGACCCAAAGCTTGAGTCTTCTTTAGAAAGAAGAAAAATAAACATTTTTCCTTAAGAGGAGAGAGAATAGTATTTTTTGGGGACGCTTGAAGTCATATTGCATAATCTTGCAAAGCATGATGGAAAGGGATGTGTGACTCACTCCCTTTTTTCAGGGCCCTCAGACACAAAATATTCATCTTATAACACCCTTTGCAAAGAGGTGGTCCTTATTGAGAAGCTGATAAGCTGAAGTTGGTAACGTAAACTCCCCTTACCTGTGGGAATGCCACAGTTTATGCCAAACCTCAGTGAGTTCAGTGACCCTTGGGGTGAGCTGGGAAATGTGTGCTTACTTCAGCACTCATTGAAACACAGCCCATCCCTGTAGCTTCAAGGAGTTGGTAGAGGACTGGGTCCCTGGAAAGTGAGCTACCCGTGGACAGGCAGCGTAAATGTCATCAGGCACGAGCTCAGCCTCCACACAGTAGCAGTGATCCTTCCTGAGCTGACAAGTTGTTGGGTTTCCATGGCAGTTTAAGGCATGCTCAGATTTCCACTCAAGCCTTAAAACCTTGCCTTGAAAATCTTAGAATTTGAATCCATGGATTGGCTCTGTCACTTCTCATCATTAACAGGAAGACAAAAAGAATCCCATTCTCATTTTCCCTAGCCCAAAAGGCTGCCAAAAAAAGCTTCCCAGGGAACAGGGGACAACCTGAATCATAGCTCTTGTTGGCCACAGAGAATTTCTAGCAGACAAGGGGGAAGCCAAGGTGAAAAAGCAGATTGACATCGTTTGATCCCTTACTGCTCTCAAGTGCAGGCTGTGCAACAATTAATGTGTGCTTTGGGCTCCATTTTACCCCAATGATCTCCACCAGTAACACAAATCTTATAGGTATGGGTATCTTATTGTCCCTCCTCCCTGTTCTGCTGCTGGTGGCCTTTGAGTCTTCCTTGGTTAATGAAGCCTTTACATTTGTGCAATGTTTTCTCCAAAAGTGAATTCCATCCAGAGGGACTACAGCAGATTTGGTTCTGTGGTAGCCTCATTGCACTTTTATGACTGTCCCAATGGTTGGGGAAAGGAGGTAGAGGACTGGGTGATTTGCATTTGTTCTGCAGAGCCGTTAAATTTCTTAACAACATTCTTAAACTAAGACCTAATTCAGTTTGCACGTGGTATCCAAGGGAAAGGCATTTGGGGCATTTCCAAATACTAAGGCTGTAAATTTTATCACTGAGCAGAGTAACATGGGAGGAAGGGAGAGAATGAAGGTGAGGCTGCTGCTCTGTCGCTTTCGTTGATGTCTTCATCTGGACACAACAACCAGAATGCTGCTGATCCTTTGCTTTGAGCCGTGAATGAGGAGTGTATTTGTGTATTTGTCTGCCTGGCAGCACATGCCACTTTAGAGGTAAGAAACCATGGCAAGGGGGTGCAAAATAACTTCAGCCACAGAGCTGGTCAGTGCAGAAGTCCAGCTGTCTAGTTTTCTGAAGCCAGAGAGGTTAGTAATGCTGCCTGGTGAAAATCCCCTGCCCTGAAGGATATCCATGGGGAGTCCTCATGGATCACAGTACAATCTGGTGTCCAGAAACACCCTGCTGGAAGAGCTCCAGGGTCTAATCATCATGGATATCCAACATGAGGTCCTGACCCGTGTTTTCCCACACAGACAGCACTAACTCTTGAATGTGTGGCTGCTGGATGGGACTGTCCATTGCCCAAAATGCAGGCAAGGGAGTGTGTACCTGCCCCTTGTTCACAGACAAACATTTCAGCTTCGGTTATGGGCAAAGGGGACTTTGAACTGAGACATGAGTCCATGAGCTGGAGCACCCGGCAGCTTCTGCCATTCTGCCAGCTGTGCTGCAAGGTGTGCTCCTGCTGCAGCAGGGCTTGCAGAAACCTAAGGATGGTGGTGTAGTGGGCCGCCCCAGGAAGAATTCGTGAATTTTGCCCACCTGAGTCCATAAACTTGCCTCTGTAAAATTGCTGCAGTGGTTTTAATCATTCTGTTTCAATCAATACTTACAAATTAGGCTGGGGAGACTTATTCTTGTAGATACAGCTCACACCTCTATGTTCTGCAGCATATTAGAAAGGGAAGAGGCCCCTTTATTCTATCTGAGAAGGATGTTTTTATTACTGTGAGATAGTCTGAAGATGACAGTAGCTACATAAATGAGAGGATATGGACCTTGCATTCATGTATGTGCATAACATCACAGAATCACAGAATATATCAAGTTGGAAAGAACCCCAAGGATCATCAAGCCTGACTCCTGGCCCTGTACAGGATGCCTGAAGAATCCCACCAAGGGCCTTGAGAGCATTGTCCAAACACTTCTTGAACTCTGTCAGGCTTGGTGCTGTGACCACTTCCCTGGGGAGCCTGTGCCAGTGCCCAGCCACCCTCTGGGGAAAGAACCTTTTTCTAATATCCAACCTAAACCTCCCCTGACACAACTTCAGGCCGTTCCCTCGGCTCCTGTCACTCTCACCAGAGAGAAGAGATCAGTGCCTGCCCCTCCTCTTCCCCTCACAGGAAGTTGTAACTGCAATGATGTCTCCTCTCAGTCTCCTCTTCTCCAGGCTGAACAGATGAAGTGACCTCAGCCACTCCTCATGTGGCTTCCCCTCAAGGCCCTTCACCATCCTCATGGCCCTCCTTTGGACACTCCCTAATACCTGTATATCATTTTTATATTATGGCACCCAAAACTGCCCCCAGCACTGGAGGTGAGGCCGCCCCAGTGCAGAGCAGAGCGGGACAATCCCCTCCCTTGCCCGGCTGGCGATGCTGTGCCTGATGCCCCCCAGGACAGAGTGGGCCCTCCTGGCTGCCAGGGCACTGCTGGCTCAGATTCAACTTGCCAGTGAGCAGGACCCCCAGGTCCCTTTTTACAGTATTGCTTTCCAGCATCTCATTCCCCAGTCTGTCTGTGCATCCAGGATTGCTCATATACATATGTGTGTATACATAAGCAGCGTTAAATTTAGATCTTATTTGCCACAGACTGATCTAGAAGCACTTTGGAAATTGGAAGTGCTCCACCCCCCTTCCTCCTACACACATATTTACATATGCCCTGGCAATGGTGTTCTTTGGACCCTCAATGTTATACACAGGTTTGTAAATGGGGAACTGAAGATGCCAGAGCAGGAGAGACAATAGGAAATAGAAGCCAACATCTAGAGGGGGACTGATCACAACCCAGGGACAATCCTCTCCACTGCTAAGGGTGGCATGAGATCTCTAGTAACCCCACAGTTCATCCAGTTCAGCATGACTAAAAAATTGCCCTTATTATTGTTTAACTTGGTGTCATTTGTGTTGAAGCCACGTGGGGACTGACATTCACAGGGTATGGAAATATAGGCTGAGCCCAAAAAATAACCTGTCGCCACAAAACCCCTCTGGCCCCTCAGCAGTTGAGTTTTGTGTAAGTTAGCACCCCCGCTGCCCCTCCTGAGGACACAGGATTCTGTGTGACCAAAGCACAGCCAGCAGTAGCACGGCTGCAGGCCAGGAGCGAGGGGAGGAAGGCTAGTTCTTCAGCTCTGAGCTTTGTTGACACTGGCTTGTATTTTACCAAGATTGGTGTTTGGACACTAATATGCTAAAGGAGAGGCAGGGCTGGTTTGACAGATCCACACTTGTGTTACAATGAAATTCCTGGAGCAGTGAAAATTTTCAGCCATGCGGAAATCTCTTGATGTTGCAAACTGTGTTCAGAATGGCAGCGCTTCTTCCCGGAGCCCTTGGCCATGAGCATGTGGATATTGACTTTAGGCAGAGACAGGATGGCACTGGGTAAAGGTTTTATGCATGGAACACTCTGACACACAGACCTATTTGATACAACAAAGGTAGGGAAAAGTCTCACAGCTGGAAGAGTGTTTTTCTTCTCTTTTGTGTGTAAGGGGTGCACAGTCGATGGATGTGTCACTGAGTGAAATCAGATTCGTATCAAAGAGATGAACTGGCTGAGCACAAAATTGCAAGGGCCAGTCCCAATAGTCAGTCTGAAAAGGTAGAATTGCTGTCATTTAATAATAACAGTTTCTTCAAGTGTGAACTATCAGCTCAGAATTTCATTATCAAGTACTGCTGAAAAATGTATATGTTTATATTTGGTTATACAGCAATCTGGAGCTACATGAGGAGAGCAGAATTACAGTGGCACACACATTATGAAGCTTCAAGGGTTATTCCATTACTGGAAATCTCTAATGTCACACAAGTTCGGATTACTGTGCTTTATCTTAAACCCTTTAAGATTAAGCTTAGAATTGAGCTTTTGGGGTCAAACTGGGGTGAATCCAAGCAAAACTTTCAAATTTTTCATTGCTTCCACCTGAAGTTACCACTCCAGTCAAGCCAAAAGCTTCTGAAAGTGAGCAGGTTTCAGATAATCCAGTGAAACAGTGTGTTTGCACTGCAACCTGAAACTTAATGAGATGCACATGTTTGATCACAAGTTCTGCAGAGATCCAGCTGTGGCATCTGGGCAGGCTTCAAGTGTGTCTCTCAGCACACCAGGCTGCTAAATGTCAAACAAAAGAGCACAGGGACAGAGTATGGCAACTGCCTATATCGAGGGAAGAGCAGATTAAAGAAAAAAAAGTCTTATTCCATGCATTATTTTCATTTGTCATGAGTGATTTATCGTGAAACCTGTCTTGCTCATCAAGAAAACAGCAAGACAAAATGTGAGAGACCTGGAAAGAGAGGTAATACTGAAAGTTGCTCTTGATCCTGAGCAGCCTAGAGAATTATGGGACACACAAAAGACGTGTGGTTGTGTCAAATGGAAATCAAAAGTTTCTGGGACAAGGACCTGGAGGAGTAGGGAAGGCTGCTCAACAGTGCAGCCCCAGGTGTGTGACGTGAGACCGTCACGCTGTGTGATGGAGTGTGGGAGTAAGGCAGGACAATTTGTGAGAAGTCTGGAAGTACTACAGTATTCTTGCCAAAAGGATAAAAAAAAAGTCATTTACTGTGGAAGAGCTGAAGGTGACAGCAAAGGGAAAACAATACGGAGTTGTTCAGGACTAAGAGGTTACTTCTATCATTAAGGGACATTAAAAAGTTTACTGACCAGATAGATGCTGGATGCTCTGTCTTTCCTAAAGATAAAGGTGCTGAAAAGATCACTCAGTGCTCATAGCTATCTGTATTAGGAAAAAGTTAACAGAATGAAACTTGATGGAGGGCAGAAATACGAGAAGCAGAAAACAGTATCAGTGGTGTGGCAATCAGCACAATTGATGCAAGAAATATGTGGAACTTGTAACAGACCCAGGTCACTGCATTTACAAAATGCAGGAAAACTGTGCATAGAGAGCAAGGAAAGAGATTCCTATGTTATGAAAGATGGTTTTAGGATTGTAACACTGTGCATCAAACTGGAAAAGTGTTTTTCAGTTTTCCAAACACTCCATCACTGGCAATATCAGTGCGAGGCATATGCCAAAATGGAAAGGTTAAAAACACATCTGCAATGAGCTGCTCTTTGGAAGAACAGTGCCTGAGCTGGCAGAGCATGCCCTGACAAAGGGAAAAGGTTAGAAAGTTAAGATGTAAGTCACCAGGTGTGGTGATGTAAGTCACCTAACTATGCACGACAGCACATGCTCCATCTGTCAATACACAATCACATTGTCTGGGTCAGACATTTCACACCAATGATAAGGCCACTGTATCTCTGTTCCTCTGGCCTTATGGGTCTGGAGTGTGAATCAGGTAGAAAAAAAAGGCTGCAGGCTTGCTACAGGTTAAGGAAGGAGACAAAGCTTCACCCCTTAATCTTTCCTTTTTCTACTGTAAAAATGAGGTCTCACTGAGAGGCTTTTGACAGGTGCACAAACCCTCAAGGAAGGCCAAGGGGCACTGACCCTGCTTTCCCCATTCATGTTTAGAGACTGTGCCTAATAGTTGGGATCGAGCACAACACTAAACTGGCAGCCAAAATATCCTGTGATAGCCCTCATTGCTCTGGTCATGTGATGAGAAATTTCCGGACTGAACAGCAGAAGAGCAGTGACTGTATCCGGAAGGAAGAGGCAGAGATCTGTTCTGGACATAGATCAATGAAGGCACAACACAAATGCAAGAAAAGCAGTCGAGCATGGACCAGCCCAGAAGAGCAGAGATTGTCAGGGAAAAGGACTGAGATTGCTCAGTGAACAATTTTCAATTTCAGGGAGCAAGACAGAATTCAAATATTTTGTGAGGACGTGACCAACCTGTGGCTGTATCTTGTGAGAGGCCACGGGATGGGCCTGGGGTGGATGACACCTGACTGATGGAGGAGATGTAGGAGATGTTGAGACAGATATCACCAGGTCTTAGAGAAGTAGGCGTGTAAGAACCTCTCTTCCTGAGACAACCATATGTGCCCAGCCTATCCCTCGCAGTCACATCCAATATTGGAAATGATAGATACTGTCAACAGACATATGGATATCAGCTGGCTGATACGGCTCCTTGCATCTTGCTCAGAGTCATAAAAAAGGTGAAAAAACGAACTCTACACAATATGAGTGCATGCCCGGGACAAGGAAATTGAGATCAGATTCAGAAGCTGTAAATTATTCACTGAAGTATTTTGTTGTTAGTTCCAAAGCTGAACAATCTGTTGCTAGTATGGATTTATCCAAAAAAAGTTGCATAACAGCAGATTAGTAAGATTGACTGAAATTCCAGAAAGTGCCATACTTACCATGATTTTCAAGCAACCTGAAGGCTTATGGTATTTTGTCTGTTACAGGTTGCTATCTTTACAGGTTTTTAAGTAAGAAAGGAAATTTGAACTGGGTTCTAAAAAGTGGTATGGTTTGATATAGAACAGTAGTTCTTAATCTGTTGTCTATGAGACATCAGGAGGCAGGCTGCAAAGCATTATCAGTTTATTTTCTTTAAAACCCACGCACACATATTCCCACGTTTTCAGACTGGGAAAATCACCTAGAATTTAGAAACACCCTACAATGTATCTCAAGAACTCATTTATTTTAAAAGAAAGCACTGTGCCTATAATAGCCCATTCAACTATTTTTGTAACAATTGCACCCACTGTACTTAAAATTACTTTGTTTTCATATGACCTGGCACAATGACAAAAACCAATGACACATGAGCACAATGTGGTCCCAAGAACCTCAAGTATTGTGTTCTACACTTCAGGGGTGGGTGGGGAATCTGATTTGAGGGGGAAAGTTTTGCATGCTGACAGGACAGCGTGGGATTGAAAATCTGGTAGAACCTGGTTGCTGGCAAGGGAAGACTGGGTAGGTACAGAACACATTTCAAGTTTTAAGTACAAAATTGGTGGAAGTTTTTGTTAGTTTATTTTGTATGTAATTTCCATTTTTTGTTAAAGGTTCGTCTGAGATCAGTCTTGTCTGTCAAGCAAACACCGCTTGTGACATTTCCACGTCACAATGTTGGGGGCTGTTCACCATGAAATACCGTGCTAATGACTTTAAAAGAGCCTGGCAGGACTCACTTGGCTCTCTGTGGTGAAATTCTCTGCATTTTTATGTGCTCTGCTTGGTACACTGGCCCACTGAGCAGTTGCATGATGTCAGATTTCCTGTCCAGGACTTTACCTTTGTAAAGCTTTGTGTTGTTAGGGCTGTGACACACCAAGCTGCAGAAAAAGAACGCTTCTCCTCCAAGGAGCTGAATCAAGGGTCCTTGAACTCATGACTCTTGAGCAGCTGAATGATTTTTGGTTATATCCTTACACCTTGTGAACAGCAGAGTGGAAGTTGACAGGATGAAGTTACCATGCTTTCTGGTTCTCAGGGGAGCCAGGGTGTGAGGCACACTTCACTGCTACTGGTAAAACTTGCACAGATTTTTTCATTAAAAGAATTGCAGAAGCAATAGCAACATAACCATTACACACATATTTTGCATTGTTCAGAAAAAAACAGGGGGCTTCTGTACTAAATAAGAGAACCTAATTATGATGTACCAGTAGTAAATATTAAAAGATAAAGACTTGATCATGTTAAAGGGGTATGTGTGTTTTTGAATTTCTGTGAAGATTGCTGGAAGAAAATTATTATATGTCCCTAAATTAGGATCCTTTAGGTCTATCTCATCTTAGATCAGTGAGCCATAAGCCTGCTCAGCAGTGTGTCTTCCTCTGTCTGCTCTGTGCATCCCTGCATGCCTCTGAGACAAAAAGGGGTGCCTCTTTTTGGCCAAAGCTTGGAGCTCCTTTCAGTCAGCAGCACCAGACGCGGGTCACTTCTCTATCTAAGGGCAGGAGGAGCTGCAAGGGGGAGTTGAGACAGATTCGGGGAGCAGGAATCCACACTGGACACAAGAGGCATCTTGTTTAGTGCTTTGTTACAGAAAAAACTCTGGCACGAGAGATGCATGGGTGGAGTTGCAAGCCCTTCCTCTGCTGGAAACAGCATCTGGTCATATCTCCAACACACCCTTCCTCCTGCCCTCGGTGCCCAGCAGTGTGGGGACACAAGGGGGCTGCCGCTGCAGGAGAGAGCAGCCCTCTGTATGGTGCTTCTGCAGGGAGTTTTCCCTCAAAGGGGAGCCCGTGCTTGTCTTTGCTGGGTGTTTTAGGGATTTGTTTGTGTGGACTTAAGAAACATGAGCGTGTGGTTTGGTTCTGCCAGGACGGGCAGAGCTGCTCAGGACTGTGTTAGGAAAATGAATTGTCTGCTAACAGCGGGCAGGGTGTCCTGCAGCTTTCCCTGGAGCCTCTGGGCCTGGCCTTGGTGGGGAGGAGACTGGCCAGCCAGATACGGGCTAGGGGAGGTGCTACAGACTTGGCTGAGTTGCTCTTGAGTTGACAGTTCCTACTGCTCCTGTTTAAACAAGCATGCTTTAGCAATTGCAGTGCTGTTACCTGGCTTGTGCATCTCCTAAAAGGCAAACAGGCTTGATAGCAAATGGGACCAAGCAACAAATGGACTTGTACTGTGTGACTTCATGTGGTGACCAGTGACAGGATGAAAGGGAATGGCCTGAAGTGTCAGGGGAGGTTTAGGTTGGATATTAGAAAAAGATTCTTCCCCCAGAGGGTGGCTGGGCACTGGAACAGGCTCCCCAGGGAAGTGGTCACAGCACCAGCCTGACAGAGTTCCAGAAGTGTTTGGACAATGCTCTCAAGGCCCTTGGTGGGATTCTTCAGGTGTCCTGTACAGGGCCAGGAGTCAGGCTTGATGATCCTTGGGGTCCCTTCCAACTCAGAATATTCTGTGATTCTGTAATTCATAAGTCAACAAGACAGGGAAAGGAGAGAAGGTGGAGGAGAAAAAACACAGCAACTCACAGCCTCATTTCAGACGTATTTCTCTCTCTGCTTCAGTGATACAGGTTCCTGCTTAAATCAAGCCACTCCCATTTTTCATTCTGAATGAATCACTGCAATTCCAAATCAGAAACAATAAAGTAAGGTCTGTCTATGCCACCCAAATCATTATGACAGCACATATGTGGCTAATGATTGCCAGTGGCATTTGCCTTTTGCCCAACCAGGAATCTTTATCTGCCTCTGTAGGAAGTGGCGTGACTCGCTTTTTTTCTTCAGATGGAAACATTCCAGTCCTTAGCATAAGGTGAGGAGAGTGATTCTTGATCCCTGGGCAGTTATTTCTAAGGATGCAGGAAGCAAAGAACTATACAGAGTTCTGTGAAGGCACACCCCCCCACACTCCACTCCCCCTTCCAAGAAGGATTAATTCAGGCTGTAATGAGTATTCACAAGAAAAGGTTACTGAGATGATCAAGGAGTGAAGATGCTATCTTAAGTGCAGAAATCAGAAAGGCTGTGGCTGTTCAGCCAGGTAATCAGGAATGGAGGAGGAGAGATGATTCCTGTCTGTAAATCCTGCATCTGTGTCCACGTTAGCTGAGAGGAGAGAAAGTAATGACATGTGTTGGCACAAAACCTAACCCATTTATTTGGGATATATAGGAGTATGTCTAAATTTAAGCAAGAAGTTAGAAGGCTTTTAGCTGTTTCACGGATGTCTCAGCTGCTGGGCAGCTTTAGAATAAATGCCTTTGCTTTTCTTCCCAAAGTCTACAACAAAGGCATTATTTATCTTTCCCTGAGAAGGGAGAGCACATGTCCTAAAACATTTCCAGCAAAGACATGCACTGGGGCAATTTGTGTTCCTTGACTTCTGTTCCTACAAAGTTTCATCTTAGACTGATGCAACAATTTCATAAATGAAGAAACTGGGTTTTAATCTAGTTTGTTTTCTTCTTGCCTTTTTTCCCCCCAGACTCTCCATTCCTATACAAGTGCTACAGGTCTCTCTTGAGCTTGCGGGGGTGGAGAGTAGTTTCTGCCCTTGCTAAATTGCTGTGGCATCAAACAAAGCAGAGGATAGGAGACCAGAGGAGCTTTTCTGCAGCATCCCTATCGTAACTGCTCAGTCATATCATGTGTAATGTGGTTTTATGGACTACAGAAACATCCTTTGTGAGTGTAGCATTTCTCCCTGCTTTTGCCTAGTTTAAATGAAGCCTAACGGGAGCATGGATGGGTGTGATGGATTTGCCTGTGAAACTGGGGACAGTGCTTGCAAGCCCAAGCAGTGTTTTCTGTTCTTATGTCCCTTTTCATTCAGTGCTGAGCAAACTGGGATCTGAAGGAAGTGCTGTCCTGCTTTTGGATGGGACGCAGAACATGAGTGAAGACTCTGTGGTTGCTGAAGTGTTAGGGCTGTGCTGGGAGGGGAAGGGGCACTCATTGCTATATCAATAGCCCGAGGGTATTTTAATGGAGGATGAAAATGCTGCTGGCGTTAGGCTTTGTGGAGGCAAATCTGCCATTCTGTTTCTGGAATAGGGATAGAGATAGGAGCCCAAATGAAGCCACATGTGGGTAAAGGTGCATTTGCCCAGGAGTAGAAGCTCCTCTGAAAAATGCTTTACCCTGAAAGCCACAATCATGACATAGACTTCAAAAGCATCAAGAATCATCTGTGAAGCCTGGGTTGACCCACTGTACAGCCCACCTGCCCTGCCACAGTGATGCCTTAGGTTTTAACTTCTATATTTTTCAAATCCTGCACTGCCTGGTGTGTAACTCTGAAGTTTCTTGTGGCCTGTGAGCTGCTGTTCTCTCATGCTGGTCAGACATAACAAACCTCTGCAGGCTTCCACTCCAAGGACACCAGGCCCAAAATGTGTCAACTAAAAGCCTCTAAAGGGAGGCAAACTTGGGGTAATTCCATCATGGAACTGAGGTTATAATTGGAGAATTAACCCTGATATGCAAATGAACCAAACTTATAAAAGTGTGAAGAACTCGTGACCCAGGGTCCATCTTGGGTGTAGCCTTTGACTGCCCAGGGTGTACCTTTGAAGGCCCTTCAAATAAATACCTCCTTTTATTCTCTTACTCTTGTCTAGTCTCTGTTTTCAGGTGGCCACCACAAGGCATCAACAGCAGTGCCCACCAGAGACTTCCTGCATGCTCCCAGCTGTCATCCACGGACAGACCCCAGCAGTGTGGCAGACAGGGAGCAGACTCCTGGGCACACAAATGTCTCTGGTGGACCTGTCCATTCTGCCTGTGGTGCCACTCAGCGTCCCAACAAACTTGGTGAGCAGCTGGTTTGTGGTGAAGTCCTTCTCTCATAGGGACAATGCTTCTGTACCCATCTCCTTCAGAGAGATGACAACAATGTCAGATAAATTTTGCTCAGGTTATCATTCCTCATTTTTCAACAGCTGAGAGGCAGATAAGCTCAGCTATTGTTTTTAAAACAAATTTTGGTTAGAAAAAGGAGGGTTGAAAAGGGAAATATTTTTTTTAAAACCAGGTCTAAAAGTATTCATGATGCTGATGATGGCCTGCTGACATCTCAGCTGTAAATAACAGCTATAGTATTTGGAAGCAAAGTCAAATCTTCTGAGGAGCATCTGAGGGCGCTGAGGTTCTTTAGCCTGGAGAAAAGGAGGCTGGGGGGAACTCATCACTCTCTACAACTGCCTGAAAGGAGGGTCTAGCTGGGTGGGGGTCAGTCTCTTCTTCCTGGTAACAAGTGATAACACAAGAGTAAATCCAGCCTCGAGTTGTGCCAGGGGTGGTTCAGATTGGATATTAGGAACAAATACTTCACTGGAAGGGTTATCAAGCATTGAAGAGGCTGCCCAGGGAAGCTGTGGAGTCCCCATTCCTGGAGGTATTTAAAAGACGTGTACTTGTGGCACTTAGGGACATGGTTTAGTGGGGGACTTGGCAGCATCAGCTTTGAACTTGGTGATCCTAAGGGTCTTTTCCAACCTACAGGATTCTGTGTTTACTGAGATTTAAAATTAACTAGGAGACATCTCTCACAATGTTGTTAAAGCCTATGACAACTTTCTGGGAACAGACAAGTTCCATTTCTAGCATTTCCTCTTTCTAAAATTTATTTTCTTTTTTTTGGGAGCTTTATTCTTTACTGCCAGGGTGGCACTGGTTTAACTACTCTACTTTCCCCCTAGTCCTAACTCGGCCCCCTCCCTCCCCACCTCAGCATCATGGCACTCTGTTGTATTGTGATGCCCCCTTATCCACTTCTGGTGTCACATTCTGTCACATGAATGAGCTGTTGTGCCACTGCCAAAAATAAATGCTGTGCTGGCTTTTCCTAAATATGTACGGACTCAGCTGGGTCTCCAGGACTTTTTATAGCCCTCCAGCGCAGTCCTATCTTTGGTAGCATCAGCATTTCCATAGCAACCAACTGTGATGTCAAAGCAACTTGGGGTTTTTTTTTGTGAGAACAGGCAGGAAGCAATGAACCCTTCATAAGCAAAGATCCAATTTTAATTCAAGTGTCTCTCATAGTGTCTGCCACCACCGCTGTTTATGGTTCTAATCCTAATTATCTCACTGTTACCTCGCTGTCCCCCATCTGTCACACCCACCTGCTGCATGTTCTTTGGTTAGGTCGTGCAGCGTGCCCTTCCTCGCAGGAATGTGTGTGTATTGCTGAGGAGAAAGGTCTGCTCCATTCGAAGCAAGGAGAAGCTCTGACAGGAATGGGAGAGAGACAGCAGTGGCATTTATAGACAAGCTTTTTTTTGTCCTAAACCAAAACTCACGTCATTGGTCAACACCAGCCTTCTCCAACCTTTTCCAGTGGTGCACATATTTCCAGTGAAATGGGTAGGTTGTAGTGATGTGAACTGAGCCTTCTAACTATACTTTCCAGGACCTCTTACAGTCAGGTTCTCCAAGGGAAAGAATCATGGATTGATGTGTTACACTGACAGCTGATAAGGGAACAAAGAGAACTGAAATGAGCTTCTGGGTCCCCAAGGCTGCTTGTTAACCCTATCTTAAAGAACCCTCAAGAGCACAGATTCTGCCTCAGCCTTGTCCACTTGCAGTACTGACACTTTGCATGTCCTCTACCCAGAGCACAGCAGTGAACAGTGGGGGATTTAACTTTTAATAGGATCTCTCCGTCTTTATCTGCAGTACTGCATATTCCTTGGACCAAAGATTCACGTGATGGAGACTGCCTTGTGGTATTAAGGATTAAGCCTGTAAGAATTTTGATTTGTAGGGCAGACTTCCCCCCCTGCTGAGGGTGGGAGAAACAACACATTGTGACTTAATGCTGCAAAGAGTAGAATTTATCTACTCAGATCTTTCCTAGATGTCATCTGTTTTGTGGGACTGATTGTGAAGATATAAGAGTGATTTTTCTATCCACAGGAGCGAATGAGGTTTACTCAATTCTACTTTGGGCAAGGAAGAGTCAATGTGCTCCTCCCTGCCCAACCTGAATCAACAAATAAATGAGTTTACCTCCTCTTTAATTACAGGTAAGTCACTGGCTCATTGGCAGCAGAAGCTGCGCTGTGGTTTCTCCTGCTTTTAATTCTCGAGCATTATTAAACAAATACGTACATATAAAACAGAGCTGAGAGAGAAAAATTAACTACTGACTCCCTGGCCCTGCAGAGGAGACAAGTTCACACAAAACCTCGTCTGCCTTTACTACATGGGAAGACATAGGCAGGGCTCTTACTTATCTATAAATTGCCTTGCAGAGTTGCTTCTCCCTCATCTCACAGGCACTGGCTGGTGCCCTGCATCCTCTGGGATCATGTTGTGACCATGGGAGCACTGGACCTGGGGCTCCTTGGCCCAGGTGAGGCACAGCACAGCTCTGAGCAGAAAAGGGACACCTCATCACTCGGTGTCCCAAGGGCAGTAGTGCCTCCTACCCTCTGTACCCATCACAGGGTGACAAGAACACCTGCAGCTCCCATCTCATCCCTGTCTCCTGTGCAGCTGAGCTCTTTGCTGTGCTGAGCTGACAAAAAATCCTAGCAGAACATAGATAATACATTGTGGCTTTAAAAGTTGTGCCGATGGGGTCTTGTCTTGAGACCTTGCTGCCCACCCACTTCCATGCCAACAGAGCTGAATAAGCATTTACTGTTTCTCAAAATAACACCCAAATGCATTCATCAGAGGACATGTCTTTTGCTTTTCTTTTTTTTTCTTCTTGTCTGTAATGCTTCCTAGACTCTGAACTGCAAAGGTCAGTCAGCTCAGATAACCAGTGTCTCCTCAGGGAAGGTAGCCAGGTAGCTCCTCGGTGGGATTTAGAAAAGGAAACAGCTGTCGGCACTCAAGCAGCCTTTATTAAACTCCAGCCAGATCTCACCTACTGTGCTGATCTTCTTCACCTGTGACACTACCAACAAGATGAGGTAAATCAACGGCCAAGAAACCTTTATTTCTTCCTGTCTCTAGGTTTGGCATTTCAATGCCAGTAAGAATATTATTAGAAAGTTGGGGGTTCTTTCTGTTGTCAATGTGTGATTTCATGCACTTGCCAGCACACTCAGGTTTATGAACTTTGTGCAGAACCTGGTCTTTAGCAGCCCCTCCACATTTTGCTCTTTCAGTTAAAAACTTTGAATTAAATAGTGACAGTCTTAAGCAATGAAGAAGAGTTAAAAGCTACAGAAATAACCCAGACCTAAGCAAAATCACCTGCTCCTGCTTTTTGGATTGCATTGTGATTTTTGCAACTGCTCTGCGTATCGTTTTCTGCATGGAGTTTTCTTAGCAACAGTGTTAACAATTGGCCCAGGTCTAGACCTTAACATTTACTCATGTTTTGGTTTATATGCCGTGCCAAAAAAAGGGGGGAAAATAGTCTGCTTATTGGTAAACCAAAGACTATTGAGATTTAAAATGCCTAAAATGTACAGTTCTTCCTCTACAAGAATCAGCTGAACCCGACCAGTTCTACCCAATGAGCAACCTCCTGTGTGTATCATGCTAAGAGTATAATATGGGATTGTAGCATGACCTGCATCTGGCTGATGAGTAGCTGGTTGTTTTGTGACAGGCCACAAATAATCCTGACCCCATATATTTGTAGAGATACTGAAATTTAATTATTTACTCAGCAAAATTTTATTCACTTGTTCAGTTAGCAAAACTGACTGCAGTTATAAGATTTGATGGCTGTACTGGTTAAAGGCTCCAAGTTTCAGTCCTGAATGTTTGGAAACCTGGAGAGAAAAAGGGGAAAAACATACATTTGGAAAATGATTCTACCTCTGAGACCATCTCCATGTAAAAAGGAAGACCATATTTACTTCTAGTGGCAGCAGAAAGGCAAGTTACAAAGGTGATAGAGGTAAAAGAAAAGAGCTGGTGGTGCCCTGGAGGCTACTAGCAAAGGAGATATTTATGGCTGCTGCACTTGTTACAGGAAGCTGACTGGGAGAAGGAGGGAGTTAGAACAAGTGTCTTCAACATCTTCAAGTATGAGCCATTGGGTGTTGCTGCTATCACCCCTTTCCTCAGCTTGTGCCTAAATGCTGTAACAACACAGAACCCAGACACCATTTTTCTATCTTTTCCCTTGGAAATGTTCAGTGCTGTGCAGACACTTGTTCCAAAGCAGCAGTGTAACAAGCACATCTCCCTCTGCAGGGACACCAAGCCAGGCTCTGTGCAGGGTGTGTCTGACACCTGGTTCCTGGGTAGTGTCAGTCCTGTGTCCACGTTTCCCCTCTCTGGGCTCACAGACACTAACACAAGGTGTCTGGGTGTACAAGTGTAGCCATGCTTCTGTGTCTTGCCTGAGCTGGGGGAAACAAAGACAGTGAGTTGGCAGGAGCTGTGCTCTTTGTCACTGAGTTTGTTCTTCCTGAGGTGGCAGGGACCCTCTCAGACCCTGCTGAGGTGATGGACGGGGAAGCAAATGGAGCACGTGGAGGAGCTGAGCTTCGACATGTAAGGTGAAGGTGGAAGGTGTGCCTCTCCTCTCATTCCTCATCCATGAGGGTCCTGTCTTGATAGCACTGCCTTTTTTCCTTTTTGGGGGGAGGTGAGGCCCTTTATGAAGCCTCTTCTGAGAAATTGTTCTGCCCATCTGTGAGGGGACAGCTTCTGCCTTGCAGTGAGGAACAAGGTACCTCAGTCACAGAGAGCTGATGTGTGACACCAGAGTGTTTACATGCTGCTCGTGAAGCAAGAAAGGTTTATCTGCTTTTGGAGCTGCTTTGTTACATTTAGATTCTTAGTTAAGTTTCCCTAAAATAAGAGGCAGCAGGGGAGGACATACTGTCTTCTGCCTACAACCCTTTTCCAGATGCCAGGATGCCCCAAGGGGCTGAGACACCCAGGAGAACAGGTTCTTCCAGCAAGTTGGGAGAAAAGCATCTTCCTAGTGATTCCAAATGTTAGCATTCAGAAACTGGTCCTGATCTCCCTGCGAGCTCTTTGTGCACATGCTGTGGGGAGGACTTTCCCTGCTCCCTTCCAGCTTTTTAATCCTCTGGGCCTGTTAGTAAAAAGAAGCCACAAGACAGGCAGCTGTTGCAGTGAAACACAGCAAAAAACTTCCCCAAAAGACAATATTTATCCAAGGCAATAAGGAAGAGCTTCCTTATTTTGCAGAGCTATCAGTTTTGCACCTCTCCATCTTCTACATTTATTTCCAGGCTGCACAAGCCAGTGTGACCTGTCGTTGTTTGCTTGGAGGGATTGTTTTGCCTTCCAGCAAAAATACCAGTTATTGCTAATTCTCTTTTACTGCTAAAGAGAGAACTCTGCTTGAGGGAAGCCTGATATTGAAAGCTGTGAGACTCTCCCATCTCTCCGAGGAGCTTCCTCCACACATCTGTGTGGTTACACCGTCCTCCTCCTTCCCTGGCTTCCTTTCCTCTGACCCAGAGCCTGTTTTACATCCCAAAGAACAGTGGGATGTCACCCATAGATGGGATGTTACCCTACAGATGGGATGTCCTTATAAACCCCCTCCAGACCAGTCTTAGCCCAGGTTGTCCTGCTAAGGTGACCATGGCCTTGCCCTGGCCTCTCTGCATGAGTAGCACTGTGGTTGACAGGTTTTGGGGTGAGTTTTTTCCACCACCCCCGAAATAATCCAGTGATCACGTGCTGGAGAACGATAGCAGAATGGCAGTGATGGCAGGACTGATCATGCTGGGTTGGATACAAACGCAAGCTGACAGTCCAGCCGCAGGATCAGGGCAGGAAGACATGATGGCTGTGGATTTGAGCACTTTGAGGTGTGTGAAAGGCATGAAAGAAAATGGTTACTGACTAGAGACCAGCAGGAAGCTCTGAGTGAGCCCTCCATCTTTGTATTACCCACCTTTATTATGGAAGTGCCTGCAGAATTCAACCTTTTTTTGTGGGAGTGGAGCCAAGTAAGGAATCCCACCACTCCTTCTGGAGCAGTTCAGAGGTCTCTCCTCAGCAACACATCCTTGGCCAATGGCTACTCCATGAAATCTGGGACAAGCCTGTCTTTCATGTCTCGTTTATGCCAGGGCTCCCTTAGGATAAAGACAGCTGCTGCATTTTCTCAGCCTCTAAAGGCATTTCTGCGTATGGGGGAACACGGGAGGAATCTGCCAGTCTGCATCCACAAGGCTGAGCAAAGGGAGGCACAAGACCTTTGCTTGTGGTCCACTGATTGGGAAGGGAAACCCCAGGGAAATCTCTTCCAGCTGCTTTTGCTCACTCGTGGCTTCTAAGCAGGACATGTTGTTGCTCAGGGCACAAGGGAGGTTGGGTTTGTTCTCCTGGGAGCCCAACCCCACATCAAGCACAAGGAAGGTATTTCCCGATACCGTCTCCCTCCTCACAGCTGAATTCAGGGGCAGATCCAGGGCTTTTCTTCAGCCACCGAGGAGGTGGCAGGCTGCCTGCCTAGTAAGACATGAGGTCTCAGGCTGGCTGTCCCTGCTCCAAGCCCTATGGAGCAGCTGACATCCCTGCCTTCCAGATTTTGGACTGAACAGCTCCAATCCACAGATTGTGAATGACTCAAATGCTCTTCATCAGCAGTTGTTGAATCTTTGCCTTTTACTTTCCAGGAAGGGGGAAGAGACTGATTTATTCACTTTGCTGGGGTGGCAGAGGACAGAAACAAACTGTAAAAAGGAACAGCATATTCCAACATTATTCAAATCCTGAGGTTTACTGCATGCAATCTGCCCTTCCAGGATTTCAGCCCTCTCATGAGTGATATCCTAATTTGCATCCAATTACAAATAAAGTGTGCACCATTTAACTTTCTAAGGGAACTCTGACAAACTGACATGTGAGATGCTCCTCATAGCTTAAACTGGATGCAGAAAGCTACTGCAACTGTATGTGTGTGTGGTTGTATCATTGCTTTTCAGAGAGCTCAGACTGCTCATCTTTGTCACATGTTCCATGCTGCAAACTTCTCAGGGAGATTTTTGTTTTGTTGGAGAGTGAAAAAGGGGAAAGGAGAGAGTGAGAAGTCCATTTTCTTAAAGGAATGTCATGCAAACCCCCCTCACTGTGGTGCTGAAATCCTGAGCAAAGGATTTCATTACTAATATTTCCTTTTACTACAATGATGATTAGAGGTATCAACGATTTTACTGGGCATGGTGCAAACATTATAAATTGCCTCTCCCAGCCTCTCAAATTACCAGTAATCTAACAGTCTGATGTCAGCAAATCTGAAACCATCAAGTGGCTGGGAATTTATTACCCCAGAGAGGAAGGCACAGACCACCGATCACCTCCCCCCCACATGCTCAAGCCTTTCACTCAGTCCCCTATGCAGTGTCTTCTTTTTCCTTTAAGAAAACAGAGCAAACCAAAGGTCTATGCCATGACCATGGATTCTGTGGGTCCTGAGACTCCAGGGACTGTTGGTAGGGAGGCGAGCCTGGTCTGTGGAAGACTTGCAGCAAGTGGCATTTTGCAGCCAGGCAGCCTTCATTTCTGGGTGGGTTCATCCATCCAGAGCTGTGTATCCTGCCAGCCCAGCCCTTTTAAAGCCTTTACTAAACGAATTCCAAAGGGATGCTGCCAGGACACCACAATCAGCACTGCTAAGATTTTTAAAAAATCACTCCACTTCCATTGTTTGAAGGGTAATTTCTATTTCTGCTATTCTTCTTGCTGAGAGGTGGTGACAGCCATGGAGAGATGCATTTGTAAACATGCATAATTCACTCCTGGCTAAGGCCAAGACAATACCCTTTCCTTATCTCAGACAGCAGTTGAATTAATGGTGATGTCAGTCAATGGACTCTTGACTTGGTTGATTCCTCTCCAGCTCAGTCACCAGCCTCCAAGGAGGATATGGTGTTCAAACTGGCCACGTGGCCAACAGTCTGTACAAAATTTTAGTGTGTCTGATATGATTGACTTTCACAAACAGGCAATTTCCCAGTCCTCCAGTAAAAACCCCCACAAGTCTCAGTTCTTTCCCCGCCTTAGATAATCCAAATTTTAGCCTCTGGGGAGCTGGTAGGCCCAAATTCTGGAGCAAATGCTAATTAAACAGCTGTATTTCAGCCACACAGGACTGGCAACAAAAGGCAACAGCTCTGTGAAAGCTTTTCCCCCTTCAGCGCTGGCGAGTGGAGCAAAACTTTTTGCATCCCCCACTCTCTCCCTCGTGCAGGTGGTTTGCACCATGTGGCCCTTGGGGTTTGACCGTGTTGGAGCACAACAGGCAGGGGGGATTGAAGCTGCCCTTCTGGCAAGCAAGAAAAGATCATCCTCATCCTCAAACAACTCTATCCTGCTCCTGAGAGGTCAGCTCCCCATGGAAAAAGGGGATGTGCTCTTTTGGGTGATGGGGAAGGCTTAAATCAGTTGAGAAAAGGGGGCCTGAAATCTTGTCCTTTTTTTTTGGGGGGGGGGAATGAGAAATGAAGTATTTTTTCCTCCACTTGGCCTTTTTTATTACAAATAAAGTCAAGTACCACTTGGCTTTTCCTCTGAAGTTATGCAGAAATGGGTGAGTTAATACCACTGTAATAGCACAGATGCCAAGAGAATTAATTTGAAGGGGACTGATGAGAAAAAAAAGACATTTAAAACTATATTTTCTTTTGTCAACACTTAACCAATTCATATTTTTGACAACGAGCTGGGAGAATAGACTCTGAAAAGAGGTCACAAGCCTTCCAGAACCATGGGGGATCTCCCACCACTCTTGCTGTGCCTGTAGCTCCATGTGCCTTGGTTACCTGGTCATTTTATTTGGGTGTTGCAGCTGGAGCATCTCAGAGAGGTCTGAGGCTGTCAGCCTCAAGGATGCCCTAGTGAAGCTAGAGGAGTCAGTTCAAACACCCCCTGGCATTTCCAGCAGCCTCTTTGAGTGCAGCAGATACTTTTAGCAAGATTAGAGGCTCTGAGGTCTGCCTAAAACATGCAGGGATCTTCTAACAAAACAGCATCTGTAGATGCAGCTGACACCTCAACTCAAAACAAAAAAGCAGTCTGCAGCTTCTGGTAAACACCATCCCTACAGGAGAAAGGACATTTCATCCTCCTGCCTGGCTGAATGACCTGACTAAAGCAATCCAGATCTTGTGAAGTGTCCCTTACCAATACGGAAGCAGTGAGGGCCTGCAGTGCCCAGTCCTTCTCCCGTAGTGTCCCATTTCTGACTGACAGACAAATCTTGCTGTAGTTTCAGCTGCAGGGCTCTCCTCCCCCTCAGGGGCCTGTTGCCCTCAGAAACTACCCTGGCTTTGCTCTTGTGTCCTGGGCTTTCTGGCACGAGTCTGACACTCGCTGGTTGCTTTACAGCCTTCTGCCTACTCCTGCAATGTGTATCAGGACAGGACTGAAGGGCTGAGGATGAGTGTAAATGGGGCTCCTGGGCCCATGGGCAGAGGTTGTGTGTGGGGGTTGGTTGGATGGATGTCACTCTCTACAGCTACCTGAAAGGAGGTTGTAGGGAGCCAGGGGTCAGTCTCTTCTCCCTGGTAACCAGTGACAGGATGAGAGGAAATGGCCTCAAGTTGCCCAGGGAAGGTTTAAATTAGGTATTAGGAAAAATTTCTTCACTGAAAGGGTGGTCAGGTGTTGAAAGAGACTGCCCAGGGAAGACTTGAATCATCATCCCTGGAAGTCTTCAAAAGGCATGTGGATGTGGTAAATGGGGATATGGTTTAGTGAAGAACATGGCAGGTGCTGGGTGAATGGCTGGACTTTACAGCCTTAGATGTTTTCTCCAACCTTACTGATTCAGTGTCCTCCAGGCCCTGACACAGCTGCAAACGAGCAGTCGTAAAGTTGTGAGTGAGTCTTGGGTACAGTGAGAGCCTCCAAGTCATCCGTGGCTGGCAGGGGGCAATTGCAGACACGTGAAGAAGAGCCTAAGAACAGATCAAGCCCAGAGTGTGAGGGTTTTCACAGCCTCCACCAATGGGTGGTTTCTGTGTTTTATGGTGGCTTTGTCTGCCCCGAATCTGTCCAGCATCCAACACATCCTGCTGTGGGCACTTCTGCAGTGTCACTACACATCATGGGAAAAGCTCCTCTTCCCCCTGACCATTATGAATCGCTGTCTCTTGCCTTTGTTTGAGTTCCCTGAGCTTTTTTATCAGAGGAGGCAGAAGTTAGTTATCTTTGCTAATTTCTTCCATGCCATCTGAGCTACTGATTTCATGTCAATGGGCACAGAATGGCTGAAGGCTGCAAACTCTGTGTGCTCTAACGTGTCAGCAAACATGCAGTGGATCGGTAGCAGACTCTGTGTCTTCTTTCTGCCTTTGAATGAGCTGATTTTAGTAACTTGATGGCATAGAGGGAAAGGGATGGAGGTACCCAGGCAGATGCTTCTCTCTAGTCTTGCAACTCCTAGCCTCTTTCAGACAAAAGAGAACTAACAGCACCGTGAAACCATGGCCTCTCTTGCCTTATCCCAGTCTGGCTGGTTGCCAGGCCAGCTAGGCAGATGAAATCCCACGGCATCTCATTGCTTGCCATGACCTGATGCTGAAAAATGCACTTTTCCCGTCCATGTTCTTGTGTGCCACCCTATGGAAATTCATTTTGAGACAGGGAGTGACATTCAGCTGTGCTCTTATCTTCTCCACAAAAGTGAGTATTTCTTTATATGTTTGCTTTTTTTGAAAGTCAGGACCTCGGGAAAACAATCCGTCCTGTCCTTAAAATACTGAGATATACAAACACTGAGACCTTGCCCTCAGTGTTAAAGGTCACTGGAAGAAGCTGCACCTCTCTCCTCTCTCTCCAACTGCTTATTCTTTCAATTCTACCCTTCAACTCTGAATGTGTCCCTGGATATTATTCCTTCAGACAGCCAGTCCCCAGCAGCTTAGAGGATATTCCTGCCTGCACAAGAGCAGCTGGATCTCCTCTGCATGCCTGCAAGGCTAAAACCCGCTGATTATTTCATGGGAGAAGATGGGAGGGAGAGACCTGGATAGCCAGAGCAGAATAGCTTAACTCCTACCCTGCTGGATCTCCTACCCCACCGTCATGCTGGTGGTCTGGCAGAGTGTGTGCAGGTTGGGACACACCCAGGTGCTGCCTGGATGCCCTCACTTTTGAAAGAATGGTTGGCAGGAAGAAAAGAGGTGAGGTGGTACAAAGCAGCAGGGAAAGAAATGCAGCATCAAAGTAACACACAGCACCTGCAGGTTTCGAGGAGAGACAGCAGAGAGGAGCAGGGAGATGCTGCTGCATTTCTTGATGAGGGGAAGCAACACCAGAGCTGGGTATCCTTTCTGAAATAGTCACGTTGAAGTCACACTGGGCTCTTTCTCACCTGGAATCATCTTCCGCTTTCAGAGGCAGCAACATCATTGCTCTTAAAGGGTCAGGCTGTTATTGAGAGTGAGCCAAAGCAGCCATCCTTTGAGGAGGGCCCCTGGGTGCCCTGCAGATGGTGAGGACAACCAGTAGCCTGCAGTGGGTGAGGAGAAGTGGGCAGGTGGTGGCACAGTTCCTTAGAAGAAAAGCCCCTCTGTTCTCTCCCTCAAAGCCTCCTCCAGTAGCTGGAACCTTCAGTCCTCTCCAGAGCTCTGCCTGATCCAGAGGCCTTTGCCAGGCCTTCTGCCTTGCTTCGGTGAGCAGGAAAATCCCTCGGGGAGAATTTGCTCTTTTACTCCTTCAGCTTGGCTGTCTGCTGGGCTTTGTTCCCTCCTCAGCCCCAGCCACTATGCAGCTCCAAGTTGGACCCCATTCCTTCCTTCCCCACACCCCCACCCTTTGCAGCGCTACCCTCCAGCTGTGCCTTTGCCAGAGTGCGAGTGCAGGCTCTCAAAAACGGCTCTGGCGCTTTGCAAGGAGGCTCGGGGATTATTTGCGGTGCCCTTCCTGTCCAGATCACTCTAGTTCTCGCTCCCAAATACTCCCGCTTGCTGCTGCTCACCACCACTTGAGTGCAGCTAGTGTGTGGTGAGGCTTGTGAGCCCTTTGGTGTACCCTAAGTAAGGAAAAGCAGTCCTACACCCTATTTGCAAATGAGGACTCTCCAACCCCCTGCGCTTCTCTCTCTCTTCCCCCCCAGTGACAGCCCTACTGCTCCTCCCATACACGGAGGGAAGGCCGCCTTGCTGGGCACAGCCACGTCCCTGCAGGACAGGGGAGGATGAAGTGCAGATCCCACAGCAGCGTTCCCTCCTCCTCCTCCCCTGCCTGTAGTGCTGGGGAGCAGCATCAGCCTGACGGAGCTTTGAGCCGAGCTGTCACAATGTGAGTGGGAAGTGGCAGCACAAAGGGACTCGCAGCCCGTATGGATCTGCCCACCCTCCTGCCTCCTCCCTTCCTTCATGCCCAGGCTGTGGCTTGCTTCCTGCAGCCATTGGCAGGAGTCAGGTGGGGGGAGAGGGATGCAGAGGGCACAGTGCCCCACAGTGTGTGTTGTGTGACCCCCACAGCCCGAGAGCCGCAGCTGCTCCGTGCTGCACGGAGCACCAGCATGTCTTATGCCATGGCTCTGGGTTGAAGCCAGCTTCGTATTGGGGTGTGCATGAGGAGAAATCTGTCCTTGGGATAACACCCCACAGCGGATGCTACAACGCCTCTTGCCCCTCCTAGAAGAGAAGTTTCAGCACGTCTCGCTCACATCTCTCTGCCGTCCACTTCATCCCGAGTTCGCTGCACTTGGTGGAAGCAGTTCAGTCAGCTTTGGATTGGATCTGTGTCAGCAGGGAACAGCAAAGCCTGCCAGCTGAGGTGGGAAATGCCAGCAAACCAGTGGCGCCCTCTCCTGCCTCATCCTTCCTTTTCGGTTTGCAGCCGAGTCCTCGCTGGCTTTACAGGGTTCTGTGGGATAAAATACCCGCTGTCTCTTCCCACCCCGGGGAAGTAAAACCTAGCGCATCCTCCTGGAGACCTCTTCTTTCACAGCAGTTTGCAAGCCACCACTCTTACGTACGGCTTGGCGTCTTTCCCCCTTCTGTCTCTCATTCCATCTAACAGTCTTTAAAATCGTGCAGACTCATTTCTTTCCTTTGTCGTGCGTTCCTGACGAGAGATTTCCTGGCTCCTAGCTTGGATTGAGGTCTAAGCAGATCCTGCGCTCACCTATCCTGCCCCAGCAGTCCCGATGGTGGCAGCTGGGCTCTTTCTACCTGCAGCACACCCTGGGCTTTGTTTGCAGCTGCCTGGTACGTGGAGCTGTACAAATCCACACTGGTGTGCAGTGGAAAAGGAGAGGTCTGATTCCTTTGGTACGGGGCTTGCAATTCCACCAGTGGGGTCCTGCAGCAATGAATCAGTTTCAGACTGACACAAATGGGCCCCTGCCCTGCAAACTCAGGTGTAAGAAGTGAATTTGCGAGGTGATTTTTAATCTATATAATCACCATTTAAGATTGTATTCATTATTTCACAGCAAGTGGTCACATTTAAAGGGGAGAGAAGACATTTTGTCATTGACTGTAGTAGTTATTAAATGAGAATATGATGCAGGCTGGGAGGCCGAGGTTGTTTTACAGGGGCTGGGGAGCTACCTTTCCACCCAGATCTCGTGTGTGAATACAGAACACTCTGCAGTGAAAAAACATGCACATCACTCTGCATATGACTCCCCCGTGAGGTGCCTCTCTGTTTAGGTAGAGTTTTCCAGCAGTCAGTTGTCCTTCATAACCTGAGCAGCTAATGCTGCAACCCAAGATGCCCAGAAAGTTGTCTCTTACTGTGGCTGTTGCCATTAATGAAAACTTCCAGTTTAAGAGGGAGTGGCAATATCTGTAACATGGTACTAAAGGCAGTGGTTCCAGTAGCAAATGATGAAGCCTAAGAAAACTCTGCAGGCTTGAGATCATGGGAAATACGGGAATCTCTGACCTTGTATAGTCTGCACACTTTTTTCTGCCAGCTGATGGTAAATCTACATTCACTTTGAACAGCAAAGAGGGGAGAGGTGGGCTGGCAAAGGGTGAAGTCAGGATGTCCACTGATCTGTCTGTGTCCTTGCTCTGAAGTTTGACAGTGCTGTTGGAGACCTTCAAGCCATTCTGTTTTCCTTTGGCAGCCACTGCAGTCCAGCCCTGGGGGAGGACCTTGCTAGCTGATTTGGAATGTGGTTTTATTGCATTGATGCTGACTCAGATGGTTTACAAGGGTAAATTCTGAACCTCCTCTACCTGCTACTGATTCCTTAGATGCCTGGGGAGTCAGAGCATGGGAGCAGACCATCTGTCATCCCCAAATCAAACGAAATATTTGAAAAGTTCACTTGGAAACAGAAATGTTCGTAGGCTAGGGGTCAAATCTGGGACTCTCTTACACTTGAATAACCCCATATGGAATGGTATTGGCAGGAGCCAGCACCCTCTAGGGCATACAGACATGCTGCATTACGCATCTGAAATGCATGGCCGTGCATGAAGATTGCCAGAGTCAGGAAGAAACAGTTGCAAAAGAAGCACCAGATTTTGATGTAATATGCACTGCCTTCCACTGGATCAGAAACAAAACCCGTGGCGAAGAGGGAGAGCTGTCCATTCAGGCAACCTAGCTTTCCATGGTAAAATGGTCACTCCTCCTGCTGGCCTTCAGCAAGGGATTAGGTGGCCTCAGCAAAATGACACCCCACAACCTACACCCCAGGGGCACCCACCCAGGACACAAGCTGCAAGGACGGAGCAAAATTTGTAAATCCCTGTTGGATTACGGGCTTTTAGCCCTGCTATGTCACTCTGAGCCCAGGAATTGCCAAGGAATGCCAGTATTTTCTAATATAAGTTGTGGATGACCAAGAGGGGGTTAATTACCTATCAATTCACTCTGCTCTGCTCGACCATTGAAAGGTTTTGGATACAGACAGAGCGATAAAAGGCTGAGCTCAGCTGTCACTCGGTGGTGAAGAAGGGCTGGTGCCCTTTGGCAGTGGTAGTGGAACAAATAGGTTGGGAGGAGGTGTTCTACTTGCCCAGTGAGAATCTGGCTGGAGATTCAAGAAGTGGCTTTAAGGTTCAGATTCCTCAAGGGAGAGTAAAGCTGGGGGATGGAGAGTGTGACCATAAGCATAATATACGCAAGTTCAACGTTAAATGTCTTGAAATACTAGGGGTTTGTTTTTTCCTACAAACAGCACTCTGCTGGTTACTGTAGGCCACAAGGTACTCTTGTTCTTAGGCTTTTTTCTCTGATCCTAAGAATTATAAATCTGTATTATTGCTACTGGGTGAAAGCTCAGGTATCTAAATCACTGTTATGAAACTGGAAATAGACCATCTGAAAGCTCTATTTCATGGCTGCAAAGTAGCCAGAGTCGACAATGCTGCAGATAACTCGGGTCCAAAGCATCTGAGTTAATTTCCGAAGGTTCCTCTCCTGCATTTCCTCCTCCTAAAGGCTCCTGACTGCTCTGATGAGGGGTGATCTTGATTAATAATGCAGAGGTGTGTGAGAAGGCAAAAGCAGCATCAATCCCTAAAGGCAGTTCAATAAAGCAACAAACGGTTTTCTCGTGAGGTGTGTGTTTATCGTGACGGTGCTGTGATGAGACAGATGAAAAGCTAAGTAGGAAGGCTGGTTCTGGTGACTCCTGGAGCAACAGGCATCTTGTATGGCTCCCTTCTGCCTCATGACAGATTATAGGCTCTGTGTCTCCTCTTCCTCAGCAGAAGTACTGATGGCATCCTGGCTCCTTCCAGTCTCTGCTCCTCAGAACTCAGCAACAGGGAACACAAGCTTTCTGTCCCACGGGCCCCAGCTGCTCCTGAGAGCACAACTTTAAACTTCACTTCAAGGGGGAGCCAGAGCAGCAAATATGTAGTCAAAGGTTAAAAAGAAGTGCTTGGAATGGGAACCTCTTCTGTCTCAGTTCTGTGGCTGCTTTGCCAGAGTGGCACTACGTGCATGGAGAGGCCTGGGATTAGCAGACATGGTCAGAATGCTCTTGCTATGGCAATTTTATATAAGAGGCATGATATCCTATGGGATGAAATGATGCCCTGATCAGCTCACTCCCCTGTTTTCTCTTCACATTGCTTCAGTGCTGGGAGAGGCAGTGGTGCAGTAATACAGGCTCTCAGTGTGGATGACATGGCAGTGCTCATTCCCTTCAGGAAATCAGCCCATTTTCTCACACACAGGTCTAGACTAGGATTCTCCTATTCCCTCCTGTCCTGAACAAACCCTTGAACCACTGCCAGTGTAACTCTGCTCTTCCTGCCTCTTACTGGCAGGAGCTGGTCCAACCAGCCACCATTCAACACCCTCCTGATACACTTGTACAGACGGTGCTACTGCTCTTGGCTCCTCAGAACTATGCTGGGAGCCCATTATTCCAAGGCCTTTTTGACTCTGGGCTCTACCATCAGCTTTAAGATTGCAGCCCACCTCCTGGGCTAGGAATCAGTGGGCTGTGTATGGGTTTGTCAGTACCGAGTATGTGGCCTGAAGCAATGCATGCAGGCAAAATGGAAATATGTGAGAAGCAACATTAGCAGGATGTACAGAGGGACGGTCTCTGATGGCATACGTGCACCTCCACACCCAGACAAGTACCCTCAGTGCATGCAGTGACAACCAGCTCAAATGAAACTTAACATGAACCAAGAGGAAAAAAGCAGCTCGACAACTCAAACCGTTGGCAAAATGAAACCAACGTGAAAGCACATCTGCAAAAAATATGGCAAATTAACAGCCTTACTCATTAACAAATTCTCGTGTGATGAGTAATGTCTCCTGGCACCTAGCAAGCAGTCAACCTCGAGCTAGCAGAAGTCAGGAAGGATGTTGAATAATCCTGTTTTTTGCAGAGACATCATTAGGTGATCATTCTGGAGGCATGTGTCTTCCCTGGCTCTTTTAGAGGCTCTAGCCCTTTCAAAGGGAAGGCTGCAAGCTGTGGTTGCAACCCATGAATATGATTCATGAAATGTAGTTATTTCTTTCAAGTATGCTGGCCCTCTTTTGCAGGAACTCCTGCTTTCACCTCCCCTTCTGCTCTCTAACCTATTAAACCAGAGATAATTTGTTGCTGTAGCTGAGTTAAGAAACTACTAAAAGTGGTTTGTGATCTGCTAAAAACTTAAGAAGTTTTTTTCTTAGGAAGCCTTTTGGGTAACTGTGTGAGCTGCCCAAAGTATTGCCTAACTTGCTTGGACTGCTGAAGGTTTGATGTGGCCTTGGTGCTGTAGGGAAAAACACTGTCTGCGTGCAGCCATTACGGAATGGAGGCCCTCAGACCTCGCTCACTCAGCGCGGGGGCAGCAGTGGCAGATTTTTTCACTGTGCTATGCTGTTGCTCAATGAGTTGTGCAACCACTCAGGGTTTAGGAGGACTGCACCCATTACCTTATTAATTCAAATAGCATGCTGCCAGCCTCAGATAAAGGGGAGCTAACGACCTGCTGCAGTGTCAGGGGTTTGTTTGCATTGTTTTCTATGCCAACAACTGCGAACATTTTCCCTGGAGTGAAGAAACTTCCTCTAGTTGGGTTCTTTCTGATGACCAAACGAGCAGAGGAGTGGCATGTGGCCATATTGCTTCATACTGATAGACCAAAAAAGGCCTGTAAGTATATTTGTTTGCTTAAGGGTTTTTCTTTTCTGATGTGATTATGCTTTTTTTTCCCTGTGCTTTTTGCAATATCAGGGATGTCGAGTCCTCTCTTTCTCGCTTTTGATGGAATACTTGTAAACTACCAAAGAGGTGCCTAACACAGAGCTATGACTCATGACTTTGCATCTGATTGCCAGTTGCCAGCCCTGAATAATTCCCAGGTTCCTTTTCCTGTGCTCCTCCTATAAACAGCTCTCCAGGGTACACAGATCTTTGATATGAGCTCCCAAGCCACCTGCTCTCTCCTCACCTGCTGTTCTTTTTCTCTTGGCATGAAATGTCTGGCTAAGGTTTCTGTCCCGAAGGACCTGACAGCTGCTGAACTGGGTTATTATCCCTAGAGAAAGGAGCTAGGGAAACAGAGAGACCAAAAACTTAGCTCTAATTTTTTCCTCTCCAAGCGAGGAACATTCATGAGAGTAAAAAGCAGGAAAAGAAGCTTTGTTCAAATTGTCAGCTTTGTGTTGTGTCTCCCCTTCCTTCAAGAGTGATCAATCTACATGGCTTCTGCCAGCCCAAAATTAATTCTTAGTACTCAACAGAACAGAGCTTTCCCCCTGCACCAGCAGAGAGCTCCTGTTAACTCACCCCAAAGTAGTGTTAGCTGGTTGTGCTAAGTCTTTTGCAAGGCACCATATATCTGTATTCAGCTTGTGTTTCATCACATCCACCGTGTCCCTATCCAAAATGCAGCCTGTGCTTTTCTCTCCTCTACAACACCTCTCGTCAGCTTGGGATGAAACTCTTACTTCTTGGAGTTCGTCCTTCCACATTATTGCACTAAAAAGTATTCGGGCTGAATTGCCCTGTGGCCAAGTGATCCAGCCCATGCCATATGACTGATGGTGGTAAATGCTCCTCTGGAGCCTGTAAGGAGTTGTGCAGAGTTAAACCACCTGGAAGTATTGTGCTGCCCTTGGGCACAGCTGTCAGATGGTACAGTGTGATTATCTCTGTTATTGGTATCCTTTTCTTCCCTCTCTATCCTCTTTCTTCTTACAAGAACACCAGATTTAGTCTGAGTACCACAATGCACCCACTGCAATAAAACCTGGTGGAATTTGGTGTAAGACTTTTTCTCAGGGAGCCATTCAAGAGCTCCTGCTTAAAGTCTCCTTTTCCCTCCCCTTCCATAATAGAACAACCTTACTTCTCCTTGTGTGTTTTCCCTCTCTCATCTAGCAAATACCCTTTGAGCCAATTTGCATTGCTGGAGAGCAAGCCTGAACCAAAGGAGTTTCCACACTTCTGATTTGGGAAATAGAGATTACAAAAGGGGCCAGCCCAGAGCAACAAGCAGGAAAGTTTAGCTGTTGACTAGATCAGTGGTCTCCAAAGTGGGCTGCACAAGACTATTCAAAACTTTTTCACTGATAGTGGTATGCAAGATCAAAAAAGTCTAGAGACCATGGATCTGCATTTACAACAACACACCTCCCCTTCCATGCTGTTCTGTCTGGAGGGTCTTAGCTCTACATTCATGTCCAAGGAGCCAATAGGATCAGCCATTGCAAGGACACTTTAAACTTGGCTATGGACAGAAAGACCTCAGAGACAGGATGGCCACATGAAAAAGAGGAGAGATCTCTGATGGGTCTCTGATGACTGGGTTTCTGCATATTCACAAGACAGAGGCAATTATTTGCCCTGTGGACAAGCAGATCTCCAAGGGCTGGCATGAGTCAGTGTTTGCCAAGTGGTCGTTTTCTGTTTTCAAGGTGATTCTCTGAAGACCTGAATGTGAATGCTGACAGATGGTGACCTCTGGTATAGTGAATGTGAGTGTTTTTTAGTAGAAGAACACATATTTTAGTACCATTTAAAAAGCAATGCTTATGCTTATAAAGTGCAACAGATATTCTGCCCCACTGATATGGACGTTTGCATATTTGTAGTTTGCAGTTGTGTTAGGCAGTACCATACTCTGCATTCACATCAAGTCTGTCATCTTAATGAAAGTAAAAGATGTGAAGCCAAAGACAACATATATCTTGTCCACTGATGTTTTAGGGACATGGATGCGTATTTAAGTATGTATATTTTTTGGAAACATTTCTACTTTTTCTACCATTATCTAGGTGTGTGGTTTCAGGGTAAGAAAATAGTGGCTTCTTTCCAGATTTGAGCAGCTGGCTGCCACCTCTAAACAACTGACATTTTGAAATGATTATCACTAGGTTTCAGAGTTAAATGACCTAGTTGTAAGGATGGAGGCAGCGCACACCTCCTGTCAGTTTGAGAGAGGCAGAAGAGACGCTGCTATGACTGGAGATTGTAGTGCAGCTGTAAGATTAAGCACTTGGAAGTCCATTGAAAAGCACTTCGCTAGTTCTGACAGCATCACTATGGAGCAAAGGGGCAGAAGGACACACCAAGCTGAAGGAAAGGTAACAGAAGCAGTAGCTGGTGATGGTCTCTTGTTCTGCACTGTTTGTGTGAAGTGGTCTTTGGGAGTGTATGTATCAATAGGGGCCCATTTTCTGTGTCTCCAGCAGCCTGGGGAACCTCGCAAGCAGCACAGGTTGAAATCTGAAACTCGGGTTGTTTCGGAACTGCTGCAGAGTGGCAGTGGGACGGGCACAAAACATCCCATCTTGCCCCAGAAACGTGCAACAGTTGGTGGGGCACTGAGCAAGGCTCCCCTGCCAGCCTGCTCCCACATTACCCTGCCCCCTTGGACAGCCTCCAAGTATTTATTAGCAGCTGCTCTGTCGAGATGTGCAGGAGATCTGGTGCAGCAGGAGGAGATGGCCTGTCACCAAAGTGGCATGAGGGTGGGCTTATATCAAAGACATTCATTTTGGCTGACAGGATGGCAATAGGTTAATCAAGCAGAAAAAGCAGTGAGCAGAAGATGCTTTAACCCTTTTCTGCTTCCTCGCAGGCTCTGGAAAGGGGAATCAGTCCTTAAGCCACCCTCAGACGTGTGCATGCACCTCCTTGTCCAGCCTGCTTTCCAGGCTTTCAGTCCCATTCCCACTGGTGTTCAGGCTATCTTTGCTATCTCCTTCCACCATCCCCCTCCTTCTTTGAGGCTTTTTGGCAGTCCTGGGTCATGGCTGGGAAAGCCACAGTGTCCTGGGCAGGCTGGGGAGGAAACCCTCACATGGCACCATTAGTGGTCAGCTCTCAGCTCATTAAAGAGATGATTATTTAGGAAACTAAGCACCAGAAAGTATGCTAATGCTTAACTGCCCTCCCTTGCCCTGTCTGTACCTGATCTCAGGAGGAGACTGGCACCATGCATTGCTGTCCTTCAGCCCTTGTGGACACTACATGGACGCCTGTTTAAAAAGATGTGGGTGTTCATGCACGTGCTGTATCATTAGAGCAGCTACCCTGTTCTTCCATCAGAGTTTCTACTGTTTTGACTGTTGTGTGGTTTGTTTGGGGTGATTTTTCTTTTTTTAATAAAATCTACAGGTACAGACTGTGATGGCTTGGTAATAATACAGTGTCTCTTTCTATGCAGGGATGCCTCAGAATTTGTCTGAATCCAGTCAAAAGGCTTTATCTTAAAATAACTAGCTTTTTACTTTTGTAGCACAACAAACCAAAACCACATCTTCTCCACACTGAGTTCATTTGTGCAGGCTCCTGATCACCTCACGTTTCAATATTGCAGCTGTAAACCCTGGAGTGGAAGGGTGGTGGTCAGAATGGTGTCTTGCAGAAATGCCACCAGACACAAGGCTGACAGCAACACTGCGAGGCATCGCTTTAATGACCTTTGTTTCTTTGAGTTATTCAGATAGCTACAGCCTCTTCCTTCTGTGCCTGTCGAAGGCCAGAAGGCTGGTGGCTCTATGGAGGCTGCTGTTAAGCTGGCGAGTAGAGAGACAATGATGGAAAATTCATTGGCAAATCCATTGCTTGCACACACACACAAGCTGAAAATAAAGGAAAAAAACATCAAAAGCAACATTTGCCAAGCATTCAGCCAGTTCTGGCTTCACCTGTACATAATCTTCAGATGTACTTGGCATTGGATCAAGATCCTGGTTTGTGGTGTGAGGAGGGAGGGAGGAGGAGGACTGAAGCAGGAAGTCCTGTGTTTGACTTGCATACGTTGCACTCGAAATCAGGTGTGGTGAAGTCTGCCATCTATTCGATTGGGAAAGTATCATTTGAGCTTGAGTCTTTATTATCGATGATCTTTTCGAGCAAGAAAACCCCTGCTTTCAGCATAAAGGATATAGGCTCAAGTTCCACGTTATTATTTTTATGCACTCCTAATCCCTCGAGTTAAAAATCCTTCTGGCATAGCTCTAGGCAAAGATGGGATTTGGTAACTACTGTCATTATTACTTTTTTTTTCTTTTCAGAATGGCAGTTCCCTGTTCTCTGCCACCCCACCCAAACCCCCACTTTTCCCACTGTATGGATTCTTGCTTATGTTGCTTTTCCAGCATTACTGTCTGAAGGGGTTACCTCTTGTTCCCAAATACATTCTTTGCACCAGCTTGGGCTGTTCTGCGAAAAAGAAGGCAGCCAGTGCAAAGCATTCTAGCATGAGTCAGAAATCCTTATGGATGAGCTAAACAGAGCGGAGCAGAAACCAGGTCAACAGCAGCTCTCATGAGAATTTAGCTGTGTCCCCGGAGTGGCCATTCTGATCTGTCCTCCCAGCCCTTCTGCTTCCCTGTACAGTCACACCTATGCCAGGAGGGGCTGCATAAAATCTTTGTGTGGACAAGGCAGGCTGTACTGACCAGCCACAGCATGTTTCACTTTTCCTTTGGAAAAATTCATCAGTTAACTTACTGGAAGTGTTTTCCAGCCCCATTAGTGAAGACAAAGCCTGTCTGCTCTCCTTCAGAACGGTGTTTTGCATGTGAGGACCAGCTCTTGTGTGTGTCTGTACAATAATAAGCATCAGACAAGTCCCACATCTCTCTCAACACGAGCACTACAAACCAGAAGCAGAACACGCCACATCCTCCCCCTTGTGGTGATGCTGGAGTCTCTGCGTCACAAGAAATCCAAACACTAGGACAGCCAACAAGCCTGGATTCGGACGCTTGGGAATTGGAATGAATTCATCTGGCAACATCCAGTTCTGGTTTCTTATATAACCCTACAGGATGTATAGTACAGGACGGCAGCACTGCCTGCCCAAGTGTGTACCGGGCCACACAGACGGAGCACAGCTGTCAACTGCAGCCCAGAGGTGAGCTGCAACAGCACTCCCATCCAGACTCCACAACATCCTCCTCGGATGAAGAATGCATTTGTGCTTGGCTAAGAGATTTTCCTGGCTGCACTGTGTTGGCAGGGCAAAACGGTGGGGCTGTGGTTAGAAACTTCTCAAGAGCTGCTTTCTGCCTTGTGCCACGACCCCAAAGCAATTTTAACAGTTTTCTGACACCCCCTTTCTGCCCTGCCTCTTGCGCAGTTTGTGGCTCTCTTTGGTCCCGTTTTCAGCCAGACTTAGTTAAAAGATGGAAGAGACAGAAAGAGAGCTAAGTAAAGACAGCAGAGTGCAGGACGTTGCAACACATTGCCCCACGATGTCAGGTACAACACACATCTGACAACGCACTGCTAGAAATATCCTTCGGGCTGCTGCTGTGAGGAGGTAATGTATCTTTAACTCGTGCTTCAGAGATCCCCATGGCTTCCGAGAGGAAGGATTTCTGGCAGAGTTTGATATGCATTTTTCATGGCAAAGCTGCAGCAACACGATGCCAGCGGCACAGCTCTAGGAGTTTGAACATAAACAGGAGCATCCTGGTGGGTCCTGAGTAACCTTACATCCATGGTTGTAATGTTCTGCGGATGCACGGAGAAGATAATTTGTAGCTGTTTGCATGCATTTAGTGCTTTAACAGTAATTAAAAATCCGGTCAATTTGATGGTCTCTCCTTGTGACCAATTCTTTACTTTGGTGTGTATTGTTAACACTAAATTACATGAGAATCTTGGCTTTAAAATAAGTTTAAAAAGAGCATTTGGGATTTAATTACGAAATTTGACTTTTAAGTGACTACTATCAGTGGATGGGAACCCCTCTGCTCAAATATGAGGAGTTAATCTCAGTGAAATTTAGGTAAGTTTATCCACATTATCACTTTTAAGGGCACTTGTTTCACATTTCCATATGTTTTCTCACATACACCAAAGCCAATTTAAAATGATAGTCAAGATTTGTATGCAGTATCGTGCTTGAGGAAGCTAGAATGCTCTGAAAAGACTCAAAAAGGACAAGAGCTGGCCAGACTCATGATTTGGTGGGACTGAATTCAGGGCTGGGAAAGATGCAGGATCAGAAAGGAATCCAAATCCCTTCAAGATTGTCATACCAAAGCAAGCCATTGTACACTTGGCTGCTGGAGAACAAGGACTCTCTTTCCCCAACTAAAATGTCTCTTCTGTCAGCCTAGGAAAACCAGCACTCCTGCAGTCTGTGCTGCCTCAGTTGCACAGAGCAATAGTGCCCATTCCAGCACTGATATTTTGCAGAGCATTTAATTCCCAAGGAATGTATTTCCTTATCACACCACTGTCTTTAAAAATAAAAGCTCCAAAGACTCATCATGGAATTTTTTTTTTTTCACAATGTGATTTTCATTAGTAATTTATTCAGTCTAGCAGATGCCAGCATGCAAACTATGCAAAGAGCAAATCTCTTCCTCCAAGTGTAAATATTTATAGATCATATTAAATGGTATTTAGTACTGTGCAAACATATTGTCAACAGTTCTAGCCAGATTCTTCCCTAATCGCAGTCTGAGAGTTGGCACAGGCATGTCCTCCATGAGAAGATGGTTATCAGCAAAAATAATAGCAGGCTAAATAGGTTCTTGGCTTAATTAAGACTGGAGTTTATACCAGAGGTGAATCTGGCCTACACCAAGTTAAAACTCTGTTATAACAGCTTGTGTGTACCACACACAGAGCTGGAAAGATGAGGCTTCCCTGGGGGGACAGCTTTCCCAAGCAGGCTGGGAACCTCTCTTGGCACTGGACAAAATGGGCCATTACAATGCAGGGCAGGGAGTTTCAACCTTTTTCATGTTTTAATTGAGTTCCACATTTTCTTAGACATAATAGGAGATGTATGACTATATTCTTTAATTTGTATCAACTGGCTATGTTTATTTGAATAGTCCAGAAGAGCAAATACTCCCCATTCAAATCATCATCTGTTCTTAGAACAGAAATGTGTTATTTCTTAAACACGGATCTGCCTTTTGGGCTCCAGCTCAGCCTGTGCAAGGTCCCTGAATGGGTTAATGTCTGGGACAGAGCTTGACTATACTGAAGCCATTTGTGTTTAAAACTAATATCCTACAATCTCCTTTCCTGCACCTCCAGCCCAAAACCCTTTGATAGCATTTTGTTATATCCCATAATCTCTACTCTCCTGACAATCTGGAATAAATGCAAACCCACTGAAAGCTCATTTATATTCTATGAAAACCTGTTATTGCAAGCATGTCTTAGCACCCCGGCTTCTCACATGAGACATGTAAAGTTGCAAAGATCTCTAAACACTTCAAGATTGTCCTCGAGGTGTCTCGAACCAAACAGCCCCACTGACTTTCTCCATGCATCGCAGGGAGACAGGGGAGTGAGGGCACATTCATGGCATCCCATTCTCTTTGACTGCACGGTCACAGCTTTTTTTCAGTGCCTGCACTTTCCCACTGCACATCTGGACTTCTCTATGGGCATTTTTCTTTCTCCTGGGACTGTTTTTCCCAGAAATGTGCTTGTTTTCCATTACATCGACCCTAAGGGCCACACGCCCTCCTGCTTTGCTCAAGAGCTTCACAATATTTCCTCCACCATTGTGCTTGGTCCTGCCAGATAATCTGTTCTACAGCAGACAGTCCCCTCCCCCCTTCAACTGTCTCTTCTAATTCTCTTACATTGCAGAGCTTCCTTCTCCCTTCCTCCTCCTCTGGAAAAGAGGGGAGGGAATATTTCAGTAAATGCTGGTATCCTACACGGATGATGGAATGATATATCTCTACAATGTACACAGACAGACATGCTTTAAATGGAGTACTTAATGTAGAGTGCTGGCCAGCTTTGCATTTTTATTTTTAATTAACTGATGGACCAGGGTTTCAGCTCCTCCGCCTCCTCCTCCTCACTGCTCATTTTGAAAAGCAAATTTTTGTGTTCTAAAATTACATAGGGATGTGTGAATGATTTTGGCATCACTTTCATCTATGGCCAGATTAGCAGTAGCAGACAAATCCATACACGATTTGAGGGAACAAGGATCCCTTCCTCACCTGTTTAATGGTACAGGTACTGTGTGAAGCATCTCAGAGTCTGGACTGTCTCTGTGTGTGCACAGGGCTGGTTTATGCACCTTTTTTTTTGATTACTCTTTTTTCATAGCATCACAGAATGGTTTCAGTTGGAAGAGATCCTAAAGATCATCCAGTTCCAACCCCTCTGCCATGGACAAGGACACCTTCCACTAGACCAGGTTGCTGAGGGCTCCATCCAGACTGGCCTTGAACACTGACAGGGATAGGGCATCCACAACTTCTCTGGGAGAACTGATTCAGTGCCTCACCACCCCCGCAGTAAAGAATTTCTTCCAGTGTCCAATGTCTCTGTTCTTTGGGCAATCTGGAAATAACCCAAAGGGGTTGAATTCAGGCGACAAGTGTGCTCGCTCAGAAATGGGCACCCATGGTTTCTTGGAAGTCCTGCACCTGACACCATTTCATGGAGCCAGCTCCATGCTTCAGAGTGCAGCTCAGATATTTATATCACGTATGTGTCCGTACATACAAGAGCAGTACATGGTATATAAAAGATTCAAAACTCCGTTGCTGGTAGGGTTTGCCCCAAGCAGCTGGGGGCCGCTGATGTGCAAACTTTTGCCATAGACGGCAGCACTAGAAACAGCAAAACAATCGTCAAAGAGCTGATTTCTGGTCTTTGATTTAGAATTTATTTCAGCAGCATTCTCTGTTTAAACAATACTGAGGCTAGTGGACTGACATGTGCAGTAAAGCAGAGCCTTACACACAGTGTTGGGGTTATATGAGAACAGTTATCTCAGGATTATAGTGGAATGTGTGTTTTTCATAGTCCAGGATAGCAAGACGCTGTTAGCCAGTGCATTTATCTATTTTTTTTCCGGCTGGGTGGTGATTATGAACCATAGAATGGTTTGGGTTGGAAGGGGCTTTAAAGCTCACCCAGTTCCAGGCCCGTGCCATGGGCAGGGACACCTCCCACCGGGCCAGGCTGCTCCGAGCCGCGTCCAGCCCGGCGCTGGAAACACGCACAAAACGGGCTGGCATCACCGGGAGCTTTGCCAAAGCCGCTCCTGCTGCTGTGCCACCACCCGCGGGCGGTGACGCCGGAGCTCACGGCGCGGAAAACCAGCAGGAGAAGGAGAACAGCCTCGTGTGAGCACGGCTTCTCGCCGCTGTGCCCTCCGCAGAACTCCAAAGACACCCCACCAATTTAAAGCCGAGGGTAATTGGCAAACGCCACCCGCCGCGTCCGGAGGGCTGCGGTCCCCCGTCACTTCC
>VZTA01013391.1:0-53247 GCA_013398855.1 Mohoua ochrocephala | reverse complement strand
GGGGGAGCGGCGGCTCGGCAGCCGTTCCCGTGAACTGCCACAGAAGTTGCGAGTACATTCGTGGCACGAGTTGCGAATAAATTTTGCAGTAAGTTGCAGCCCTCCCCCCGTAGCAGCGGAGGGAGCGGCGGCTCTGTTCCCCTGCAGTCTGTGAACGCTTTTGGATGGTTTTGGTACTGGGGAGGCGGGAGCGGGGAGAACTGGGTTTCATTGCGGGGAAGAGGTGATTGACTCAGCAAGTAAGTCACAGCCGGAGTGTAACATTTTTAGGCCCTATGGACCACCTCAAAGGTCCGGTGTCTGTAGGAGTCGCCACCCTTAGGCACGGCATCACCGATATGTAAATATATCGCGTGTCCGAATAAATAATGTTGAGTGCGTGCGATTGAGGTTACGCTGGTAAGTGGCATCCTGTGGTATCGCACTGAAATCTTTTTCCATTTATCCTACCTTAAGTAAAGGTTTTCAGAAGATTTAACTGTGCCCTGGGCAATGCTAGCAAGGTGTCAGCTGGAGGCCAGGAAATGGCAGGAAGAATAAACACTGTTCTTTGCACTCAAATACAGCATTCTGTGGGGATGTCCTATTGCAGGGAATCTTCTGGTGGATTCAGCAAATCCTTTAACTTTCCCCTTTGTCTCCCAAACTTGGTTTTCTAGGATTGGCAAAGAAAACTCCTGTCGAAGGATCGCATTGAGTAATGTGCCTTGATGTCCTACATGTTAGCTGACTGAATCCCTGCCAGACTTGGTCATGCAACACCACTGCTGTTTCCTGATAAAGTGAGTTATCTGCCTGCTTACTGGAGGGACAAACCCAAGAAATCCTCCCCACCTTAAGATAGATTGCCGTGCAGTTTTGATGAGCAATGTAAACTTGCTGATAGTGAACATTTGGTGCCCTTTAGTCCTCGGAGGGTGTGTGACTGAACAGTAACTTTGAAAACTAGGCTATAAGATGCAGGTTGATGCAGTGTTTCTGTCTTAAAAGTGCATGTATTTTTGTATTAATCGAATCTGTCACCATAATCAACCACTACTACGTATGTTAATGCAGTCCATTATGTGGCAATGGATAGTTTAGAAGGAATCCATCCATTTTTATTGGCTTTCATGTCTGTAGTAGATTTGTGCACGTGCTGTGCGTGTTTGCTGCTTGGTTCTGGCTTTTATGTATACATAATGCATGTATACACACATGTATTGTTTTAGTACTTTTTTTGGGAGAAATTCCAGGCTGCATGCCTCTTAACGTGTTGGTGAGGACATCTTTATTTTTTGTTTTAATTGCAAATTCCCTGCTGGGTTTATAAAGCCACCTGCCAGAAAACAGACTTTGCATCTGGTTATCTGTTATTGAAATTCTTATTGGCACACCCATACAACCTGAAGCCTCTGCCTTCTAAGGGAAGTCTCCTGGCACAGGCTTTTCAAGGCTATGGGAGTAATTTACAAGCAAAATTTCAAGCTTTGGTGATGAAGAACTTCAGTGCTGAAGACCTGGTGATGTTTTTAAAATGCCTGGATGCATACCCTGGATTACAGGAAACGTACTAGCAGACTTTTCACTTGTATGTTACTGGCTAAATTTTCAAGGGAAAATGCTGCAGGGACATAAAGGAATGGAGATGTTTGTGCATGGGAAAGCTGGAGGAAAAAGTAGTCAGTTCACCAGGACTTGCAGGTAGTTCCTCAGCTGCTGTGCATTGGTACAACTCCCTTGCAGAGCAGTGACAGCCCACACCAGCTGGCCATTTGTCCTTTTAAGTGTTTCATTTGGGACAGGATGCTTTTCTGAAGGAGCTGTCTGTACCTATGTACACAGCTGGCTCAAAATTCATTTGCGAGGTACGTGAGATACCCTTCCCACCCCTGTCCAACACAGTAATTGTTGGATGAAACTCCATGGGTTGTGCTGAACCAGCAGCCAGACAAGATGATCTTTGTGACTTTTTTTTTTCCTCTGGCCCTTAAAAGGACTGGGAGGGCAATATCCCTGCTCTGTGTGCTGTTGCTGGATGCCATCTGACACTGTGTGCTCTGGCTCAGCAAGATTGGTTCCCTTCCCAGCTTCCAGCCTGTTCTGCAGGTGTAATCCTGTGTCATGTCCCACATGTCAATGATACCCAGCCTGTCTGGGCGTGGAAAGGGCTCCCCGAGGGCTGTTGACTTTGTTGATAGTGAAGCCAAGAAGTCCTGTGAAATGAACTGCAATTGAACCCTTTCTTGCTTGATGGTAGCAAGCATTTGACGTGTTCATTCCTCCAGTCATTTCTGGTTCCCTTCCTGCAGCTTAGACTGGGAGGAGTTAGTGAAGGAGTTGTGAGTTGGCAGCTGGGGTCTAAGGATGCTTCTAGCACTGCAGGGACAGTGACAATGCTGAAAATAAGTGCAGGCAGGACCTGGTTGTGCATTTTGGGTTCACAGCTCCTCCAGCTTTTGGCTGCTGGCAATCCAAGAGAGTCAGCATGCAGGTCAGGTGCCCAGGGTGCTTGTGGTGCAGCAATTCATTCAGGAAAGGACAACTTATCTCTGCCATGGTATGGAGACTCTGTTCCTGAAGGAATGTCTGCACGGACATTTCTGCATGTTCCTGTGAACAACTTATCCAATGAAAGTAAGTAGCAAGAGCTGCAGAAGTGGGCTCTAATGCTCAGTGGAACCCCATTATTGTCTTCCTGGTGTGTAAAGTGGCATTTGTCTGCTTGCTGTTTTGCTGTCTGGATTGCTCATTGCTTTGGTTCTGAAGGGTTTAGCTGAGGGCTCTGCTTTGCTGTTACTGTGATTTCACTGGAATGAGGTTTCCTCAGGGCACTTTTGAATGCCCATCACCGTAGGTGCCAAAACGTCTGACAGTCTTCCCTTTCCTTGGCTGGCTTTATGCTTCTTTGCTGTCCTGGGCATGGCCTCCTCAAGACTCAGATCTTGGGGTTTAGTGCTGAGAGGTGGGTGCGCTGCTGCACTGGCACCAAGGTGGGGCTGTGCAGTGCTGTCAGACAGGATGGGACTGAAACCCTGTCCCCAGTGGTGGCATTGCCATGGTGGGAAGGCTGGTCTTTAGACACCCTTTGCAGAATGTGAGGTCTCTGGAACGACAGTGTGTGGGTCTGGGTTCTCCATCGCGCCCTTTTCGTCTGTTCACACGATAACTTGTCAACCATTTGGAAAGCACACTGGGTGCTTGCTTGGTTGGTTGTTTTCTTGCAGGACAATGTGCTATGAAGAAAGGAACAGAGGGCAGAGAGCCAGGGGTGTGGGTACTTGTTTATTTGCAGCCAGCTGGACTGTCCCCCAGGGTGGCAGGACCCACAATCCATTAGTACACTTTGCACCTGCTTGAGGAACCAGCTGCTCTCCCATCTGAGCAGGAAGTTCAGCCTGTGCTGGCAGTGCGGGTTGCAGGAGTGTGCCTGGGCTATCTCTGTACATCACCACAGCTCCTGGCACCTTTGCTATGGGAGTCTCAGTTAGGCTGTGTCCCCTAAAGGACAACTGAACTGTGTTCTGCAAGTGTGGCTATGGGGTGTCCAAGCCACCCTAGCTACCTCTGTTGTTCCCTAAATACACAGAGAGGGAAGGAGAGGTGGTCTGTGTACAAGAGCCTTTTTATGAACTTATTGAGACATTCAGCAAGTCCCCTTCACTGCTTCTGCTAGCAATGACTGCCCAGGAGGGCGTTGGGATTGCCTTCCCTGGCTCCACCTGACTCTGACTTGGTGCCAAGCCCAGAGAACTACTTATGCAATAGTCCAGCAAAACATGTCAGCATCTATTTCTCATGTGTCCTGGTTTCAGATTTGTTTAAAAAAAAGAAGAAGGGGTGAAGGAGAGTGGCTGATTAAAATTTGTGGTGAATTTTACGGGTATGTTTGTGTTGGATTTATATTTGTTTGGCTTGGGGAGACTTTGCAGCACTTTAACTAAATCTGGTTTTAAATCCACTTAAGTTAAACTCCTACTACAACTAGTGTGTGGAGACCAGGATGAAATCTCATTAATTTTAATAGGATTAAGCATGTTCTTTTGCTGAGTCTTCTTCTCTATCTTTTTTTTTGTTTGGCTTCTCTGTATAAGAAGCAGGATAAACCTTTCCACTCTTCCACCTCTTTGTGAAAATGCTTTGACAGTCTCACAGAAATGTCTCTCTGGTTGCATACAATAACATTTTACACTTTTTTTTCCCTGTGCTTTCAGCCGTAGTCCTACTGTATCCAGGCTTTTATTGGCTTTTGCTTTCCCTAAAGGCGCAATAATTCCTGGCAGCAAGAAAACAGTTACAAGTGTTTGCATGGTAAGTTTCTGCACTCAAAATCATTATTTTTGCTTTTAGTCTCTCTGGATAGATTTGAAACTGTTGTAAAACAAGTCAATTAGTAGAAACTCTGTAGAAGTCAGCAGGAACTGAGCACGTGCAGATGGGTGAGGGCAAAATTAATCCCTGTTCACGAGCCAGGAATAAACTGAAGAACAGGAAATAAAGGTAGAAGTGGTCTGAATGCAAACTGGTTGAAGGGAAATATTTGGGGTCTGTCTAAGATTAAGCAAACCACTAACTGGAGAGGAGGCTGCTTCGTGCATTTGTGTTACCTCTTTACTTCCACGTTTCTCAGTGTACATCGTGCCCTGGATACCAGTATTGATACAGGGATTTGATTTGTATGTCATTTATGTTATAGGAACGCTCCTCTTCCCTCTCTCCACCTGAAAAGAGAAGTCCCACAGCAGGTATTTCTGGATGTGTCTGAGATGCTCCTAATGACACGCTGACTACGTGTATGCTTTCCTAGGAAAAGCTGATTGTCTGATAGCTGTGTACTGAGCTGGATTTCCAGAGACTTGATTTTCGTTTTCAGTCCCAGCTCTGACCAGTTCCTCCTATAGCTATACACAAATGACTCAGTCTTTTCACACCCCTTTTCCCGTCCTGTGAGATAAGGGAGGGTTGGTCTACCTTGCCTCTGCTCTGCTCTTTTGAACTGATGCCCTGTTGTGCCATATTGCAAAGGTTGGGCTGGTGTTTTTGTGTCAGCAAGACTCCTCTATACCATCAATCCTTTTGATGAAACTTTACATCATCAGCGTGTTGTCTTGCTGGCAGTAGCATCTAGATTTAAACTCCTCTATCTAATTAAAAAAGGAGAACATGGTGGGGAAAAAAATCTTTCTGTTTTGGTTTTTTTTTTTTCCAGAAGATAAACAGAGATTGGCTTATTAAGGGGGTTAAGGATGGGGAATTCTGACAGGTGAGAAATGCCCAGTGATATATTGAAATTCTCCATGTGCAAGCAAAGAGCATTTGTTCCCATCATAAAAGGGTTAGGCTTGGAAGGGACCTTAAATATCATCTAGTTCCAAACTCCCCTGCCATGGGCAGAGATGATCAGGTTGCTCAGGGCTCCTTCCAGCCTGACCTTGAACACTTTCAGGGAAGGGGTATCTACAACTTCTCTGAGCAGCCTGTGCCAGTGCCTCACCACCCTCATAGTGATGAACTTATTCCTAGCATCTAATCTAAATCTCTCCTTGTCCTGTCACTGTCTTCCCCTGTAAAATGTCAGTCTCCCTCTTTTTTACATGCCCCCTGTAAGTACTGAAAGACCACAATGAGGTCTCCCCAGAGTCTTCTCTTCTCCAGGCTGAACAACCCCGACTCTCTCCTATGTTGTCATAGGAGAGGTGCTGGACGCAGTGCTCCAGGTGGGGTCTCACCAGAGCAGAGCAGAGGCAGAATTCCCTCCCCTGACTTACTGCTGCTTTTGATGCAGCCCAGGCTTTCTGGACTGCAGGCATGCGTTGCTAAGACATAAATTATGTCTTCATTTACGATGATGTTTTTTGATTGGGATTGACAGGAGTTTGTTTGCACTGAGGAAGTGGCAGGACCCATGTGTTCTGGCTGTAATGCCCATCTCTGAGGTGGCTGGAGTAGGCACGTGCTGTGGCTGAAATGCATCACTGACAGTGTCCAGGGTATACCTGACTCCAATGGGCACATTTTGAGTGGTGAAGCCAGCAAGGGAATGCAATGTCATGAGCTTGCCAGTGGCTACACAACTCAGTTTTATGGAGGTCCCAGGTTCCACAGGGTCTGCTCGACTTATTCTCACATGTAAAGTTAAACACAGGCTTTGTGTGTTTGAAGAATTACTGCCTAAGACAGATATGCTGGTGTGGAAACAGCTGATAATGTTCTTCAGGGACACTTGCTTGAGTTTGAGAGGCACGTGGCCTGGACTGAGCTCTAACGCAGATGGCTTTTGTTACCTGCTGCCTTGGTAAGCAAAAGCAGGAAGTTGTGTTTGTTTGCTATTTAGCAAATACCTTTTGACTGAATCCCATGTATTCATAGATTCCTGTTTGTTGCTTTTCTGTCCATTGCAAAGGGAGCAAGGGTTTCTAGGGTTTGAAATATATAGAAGCTGGATATATGTTGATGCAATGAAATATGTTCAGTGAATTAACAGCTGTAGCAGAAACGGGTTTCCAGTGCTGATGATCCATCCTCTTAAGGAATATCTGAAAGAGCCTAAAAATAAAATATAAACAGAAAATGCTGGTGAGTTGGGGGGTTTTGGTTGCCTTTTTTTTTTTCCCTGGAAGTTTTGGCAATATTAGTAAGCAGTTCTTTCTGGGTGGTATGTTCTGCGCTTGGTCTTTGACCCCTCTGAAAGTGGAAACAGATGTAAGGCAAACTCTGGAGTAGGCAACCCATCCCCTGGGAGCTGACTGAAAACAAACCCCCCTACTGAATGAGCTCTTCACTTATTGCGTGTCTTGGGACAAATTTGTTTGCAGTAAATCAGTAAGAGAACATCTTCAGAGGTCCCTTCTGGAGTTAAAATACATGTTCCAAAATTGTGATACACGGCTGACTCAGACATTCACATTTACAGTTGCTTCTGAGCAACATACAGTGAATGCCATCCAGTGAACATAGAGCTGTGACACAGGATTTCATACAGAGATTCATCTGCATAAAAGATGTCTGGATGAAGGACAGAATTTGTAAATAAAGTACGTGGACAAATTCATTTCAGTATTTTTCTCTCATCTCCAGGAGGGTTCCTGCTGGAGGGAAGTGCTTTAAAAAGCCAAGAGTGAAATGGTGGGCATGCAGTTTAAATGGTTAGAGATTGTTTGATTTTGTAGATGTTAACATGCATCTGCATAGGTAGAGAGTTTTCTGTCTTGGCCTGTAGGTGCTAGGGGGTTTGCTAAGCAAGATCCTCTTCAGACGGCTCTCAGAAAAAAAAGGCAAACAAATAAACCCAAAACTAACCCCAAAAACTCAGCACACAATCCTCACTGCAGTGCAGTTTTTCTGCTCCGTTGTCAGCTTGGGCAGATTTACCTCAGGATATAATTCCAGGCAATTGAAGTGAAAGTGCCCTTCTCCATCATGTCCCGAGAAGATCCTGGTTCTAAACCGCCCAAAATAGAGAGAGAACCTGAAGAGAAGACTTCTGGTCCTCTGACCCATTGCTGTCACTTAAAAAATATCTCTGGAGTTTTCTTTGATCTCTTTTGGAAACTTTCAGATTTCTGGACGATTTTGAGAAGTAAACATACCTCTCAGCAGCTGACAGTTGTGATGCCAAACGTGTTGTGTCACTCTGAGATTCCTGTCATTCTGTAGGGACAGCTCTGCTGCTTATAGGGCAGTTCTTGGTTTGCTCCAAACTGCAGCTTTTGAGGGAAGCAGCACTGGTGCCACTTCACCTTGCGTTCTGAGGCGGTTTTCTGGTGGGATTTAAGCCCTCTGCTCCGTTACGGTTGAACAGGAGCAAGAGCAGCTGAGGGGACAGGGGCAGGTTTATGGGTTTGAGGTCCCTACAACCAGGTAATGAGACTCTTCAGCCTTCAAGTTGGGCTTGTTAGTCTGGTGTCTAGTTCTGAGGGTCCTAAACTTTGTTTAAAGGATGAGGCTGAAGAAGTGTTGTACCTCAGTGCTGGGTGCCTGCATTCTCACTCTAGCATTGGCATTTCTAGCCATTTTTCATTCCAGTCTTGCAGAGTCTCTAGCAGCAAACGATTTGAAACAAAAGGTGTGGTTTGATAGGCATGTTAATTCAAGTGTGAATTATTTAATTCTTGGCACGTCTTTTGTTTTGTATCTGATTTCATTCAGTCACAGTCTGTTCCACCTGTTGATTCCTGACCTATAACGGTGTTCTGCTGATCTGATGATACTGGACAGGTTTGTACTGGAGTGCACTGGAGCTGAAGTCTTCAGAACACCAGTCAGAAGGAGGCAGTAAGAGTTACTGCTTGTGCTGTGGTTTTCTCATGCTTGTCCTTTTCCTTATTTTTGTTGTCTGAGCTTGGATAACCCCTCCCAGGCAAGCTCTTGACCTGGATAATTAGTGTACGGTGAGCTCTTCTTTGAACCAGGGTGGATTGATCTTGTTGGTAGTTTGCCTTTTCTAGTTCACTGTTCCCCTCCTTACAGGATCGGAGCATCTTTGGCATGAAATCAGTAGCCAGAAGTTTCTAATAGGTTCAGTCTTCCTGCTGCTTTTAGGTCACAGCTTCTGGAGGAGTAAGAATACCCTTGGTTTTGTTACGAGTTCAGGTGTTAGGATTTGAGAGAGAGGTTTCAACTTTGGGATTTCTTCTGTGTTTGTTGCTGCACTGCTGAGTAAAAATTGAAGACTGAGATAAACACGGAGGCATCTGAGACGGCTTCCGGAAATATCTGTATTTGTGACCTCATCTGCCCAGTCAAATACAGAACACTCTTCACATTCATGTTTTTGGTCCAAGTTAAACTGATGTTTGTGGTAGTTGTAATGTCTCTTGGGGAGCTGCTCTGCTGACTTTCTGTAGATGCCCATGGCGTCCAGGTGACCCCCTGAAATAGTTTCGGAGTTCTTGTTAGCCACATCAGCCTCAGACAGACAGATAGACAGACCTTCTATACTGAGCTCAGAAAGGTTCAGAAGAACCTGCTGCTGCCTCCTGTGCAGTCCCTCTTCCATGAATGAGGGGCTCTTTGCTACTGGAAGAGTTTTGACGAACTCAAACCAAGCTTATTTTACTTTGATGTAATAATCAGTTTTTGAGTATCAAGACTCAAAACTGTAATGAGTTCCTCTGAAATGGAAAAGAGGGAACCTAGAACAAGGTAGGAGAGCACAGCTGGTGCCCTGTTGGTGTGTAGGAGATGAGACCCAAGAGCTGGGCTGAAGCACTTCTGCAGATGCTGCCTTGGCAGCCCTGGACATCCATGGGAGTAAGGAGAGGGAAGGATGTTTTTCCTCTAGGTTCTGATAACGGATAGGTTCAAATTCAGGTTGGTGCATGACCTGAAGACTTGCTGGCTATGAAGAACCTGTCACAGGGAAGACCAGCAAGGATGAGGAGAGCTGCTACTGCATTTGATTCTTTGTTTGGAAAAAAATAGATTTGGCTAAACTTTCCCCCCCTCCCTGCTCTGTGATTTCCACACCTTTCAAGCTGTCAAAATCACAAAGCAGGGAGGCATGTGCCAACAAACTTTATTTGGTATCGCTATAAATGTATTCCTGGCTTGGAGACTTTAGGAAGACTCTCTTCTTCGTGCTAACATATGTATGGTGAAAACCTCCCCAGAGTCATGTTGCATTGAGATAACCCCGAGTGTCTTTTTGCTGCATCTCACCTGGGAGATCTTCCATATGAAACTACCTTTGCTTTTTAACCTGAGTCATTTGCTTAAATAGAGGAAACCTCTTATAATCTAGGAGCCTTCAGGTTGTTTTGTTTATGAGGATAATTGGAGGTGGAGGAACATAGCCTTGCAATTTTAAAAAAAATTCGTGTTCATTCTTCATATTTCAGGATGTACACAAAGATCTTACTTCCCTGAAGAAAGGAGAAATAGCCAAAAATGTTTTCCTCTCTTCCAGTTGTTTTAGGGCTGAGCAGACTAAAATTGCACTGGGATCGTGTTTTGGCTGTTTCCAGGCTCTCTGAACTTTTCCTGAGTTTCTGAGCTCCCACAGTATTGCCCAATGCTTTTGTAACATGAGGTGCCATTTCTGCGGTGTAAAACCCTGCTGAAAACCATGCACAGGCTTAAATGCCTGAGCAAGGTTGCAGAAACTTGTGTTCTGGGTGGAGATATGCCCTGTGTTTCCATGGGCCTAAAATTAGTATTTCAGCTACATGAGCCTATAGAGGAGCAGAATTTTCTCAGAAATATCTGGAGTAGAAGATAGCATTTCAGTGAAACTTAACTTGATCTGAATTGCCAGGAATTTGCTGACTGTGGTAAAATTCTGCAGGGCAGGAGGTGGGTGGGTGACCAGACTTTAACACACTGGCGCTTGCTCCAGAAGTAACACTTGGTTATTTGTACCTTCGGGCTGAAGTCACTGCTTGTTAAGTCTCTGTTAGCTTCACACTCGTCAGTTTTGAATTCAATAGCACCTCGGGCACGGTTTATTCCTGCACACGTGGAATGTGCTTGTTCCAGCTTCTAAAGGCATCCCTCAGCAAGCATGAAGCACCTGTCCTGCAGAGTACCTGCTTCTGCAGGCACTTAGAGACACCAAAATCGGGAGTTGGCCTTTTACCCTTCTTGATGAACTTTGCTCTGTGTTAGTTCAAGGGCTGCAGAGTTCGTGTGGGAGCCCACTGGGATGGTTCCTTTGAGGGTCTTGTTGAAAGCTGGTTAATCTGAAACACATGGTGTGAAATGCCCTGCATATGATCTCCAGTTCCCATGAGACAACAACATGTCTGAAAACTTCTATCTGCTTCGGGTGCAGACCAGACTCAGGAAGGTTGCAGTTGAGCCATAGTACACATTTTTATTGCTTAAAGGTATTTTTGTTGACAGATTTATTGTTCAGTCACAGCTTTATGCAGTTAGCCTTTGGCAGCTCGCTTTTCTGTATATTAAAACTAGATTGTTTCAGATATTTCAAAACAAGGCACATTTTCATAAATCAAATAGCTGTCTGATCATTTTTCACAAGAAAAATGTTTTGCTGAGTAGTGCTTCTCAGCATCAGAACTGCAGCACATGGCACTAATATGGGTGAGAAAGGATGATGGATGGGTGGTGCTGGTTTGGGAGTTTAGACTTTAACATTTATTTCTTCAGAGGCAAAGTGTGATGGCCATGAAGCCTCAGTAGTGGCAGTGTGGGCTGTCCTCAGCTGTATAAGATGTCTGCCTTGTGCCCTGAGAGAGGAACCAAGTGGGGAACCAAGGAACAGAGAGATGGAGATGGGTAAAGCTGGTAATATTTGAAACAAAACTAACCCCCAAAAAAAGGCACCAGTAAACCCCACTGCAGCTAAATGTGCTTTGTTGTGGTTTAACTCGAGCTGGCAACTCAGCCCCACAGAGCCGCTCACTCAATCCCACCTGGTGGAATGGGAGATAAAGTGAGGAAACTTTTGGGTTGAGATAGAGTTTAGTAGGGAAAACAAAAGCCACGTGTTCAAGGAAAGCAAACTGAGGAATCCCTTCACTACTTCTCCTGGGCAGGCAGGTGCTCAGCCATTCCCAGGAAAGCAGGGCTGCATCACATGTAACGGTGACTTGGGCAGACAGAGGCCATCACTCCAAACATCCTACCCTTCCTTCCTTCTTCCCCCAGCTTTATATGCTGAGCACAATGACATCTGGGATGGAATATCTCTTGGGGTCAGCTGGCCTGGCTGTGTCCCCTCTGACTTCATGTGCACCCCCAGTCTCGTTGCTGGTGGGGTGGGGTGAGAAGCAGGAATTTTTAAAATCTTATTTTGTGGACGTGTATTGGCAGAAACACCAGGAAAGGCAGCCACAAACCAAACCTGTGACCATCCAATACCTGTTCTGCCTGCTGCAGTGAGGAGTGTGCTGCTGATGTGGGGCCATGTGCCAGCTCTTCTGTGACATGTGGCCAGCTGTGTTACACTCTGAAGAACTGCGTGGTAGGAGGAGGAGTAGAAGTGATGTATTCTGGACCTGAGCTGGCGGTATTTTTTTCTCTGAATTGCATTTCAGAGCATGTGTAACTTGCATCCTCCTGTTGCTGCAGATCAGCCTCTCATGCTCTGCTGCCCTCGTGTCAGCCCCAGGTGTTTGTCCGATCCAGCTGGTTGGTCAATATTCCAGCCTGGCTGATGTATCCATGAGATAAGGCTCTTGATTTCTAGGCACATTTTCCTTCAAAACTCCTCCTGAAAGTATGGAACTGTGCAGGTTTCACCTCAGTCATTTTTCTACAAGGAGCATTTTGTTAGTGGTGGGAATGGTGGGTGCACAGAGACCCGATGTTGGGGCAACAAATGGACCTCTGGCTGTTGTATCCTGGTTTCCTGAGCCAGTGGGAATGCTTCACACTGTGGAGACATCTTGTGAATCAAGGAACTGTGTCCAGACCAGGGACCTAATAATACATTTCCTCTTCAGTAATCTGTAATGCTTTTCTGCTTCACAGTCTGTTCATTCTTCATTGTTGATAGCATGTCGCATGTTGTAGAAACAGCTTTGCAGCTTGTCAATAACTTTCTTAGGGAGCCAAAGGAATTAATGTCTGTAAAGCTGCTGTTCAGAGAATCGTATAACTTCATCTGGTCATACACAGCTGACGTTGGGCCAGCCTCAGGTGTCTTGGTGTTGCCCCTTCTGTCTCCGAACCTATCTACAGGGGCATCCACAGTCTTGGAGAGAAGCTTGGGCAGTAAAATGCATCTGAGGATTGCAGTGCAGATTCCCTGTCCCCTGTATTTTTACCTCGATTTACAAAATGAGATGTGCTTGTCTTGCCTTAGTAAAATCTGGTTTAATTCTGTTTTTCTAAAGAGAGAAATGTTGCACTTGTTTAGAGAGCTGACAACACGTCAAGTGTTTAGCAGCAAATGCAAGTGGGAAACAGGCCTTATGCCTTCTCAGTTTGATGGGAGAGTAGCATTGTTGTCTGCAAGAGGTATTCTGCCCTTGTTTTCCCTGCTTTGTTGTTATACTGAAGAGAAAACATTTCTTTGCAACTCCGACCTTATTTCATACCTCGTCCATGCACACTTGTGAGTATGAATTTTGAGGCAGTGTCTACTGGCTCTTCAATGACAGCTCAAAGGAGCATGTGCTGCCCTAAATGATTTGCTTTGCACTCTTTGTACCTGTGATCTCTTAACACCCACATTCCTTTTTTTCATATGTTTTTGGTCTAGTTCTGTATCTCTCTTTTCACCCCAGTGCAGTCACTGCATGCAGCTTGCAGCTGCTTAACCAGGAACAACTGAGGCTGCTGGGGGAGGGAGGGGGCATGGAGGCAAGGGGTTTGTATTCCAAGGGCCTCTCTCTGCTCTTGCAACATCATCCCTATCATTGTTCTTTGAAATAATGAATTTTTTTATTGGTATAAATTCCTTGGCTTAAGCACTGTGAGATCAGCAAGAAGCAACAAGGAACTCTTCTGAAACCCAGCAGGCAGTGCCCTCTGGATATGTGTGTACATTGCAAAGTCATCAGTCATTCAGTTGTTGACTCAAAGTTATTCTGGTTTGCCAGCATGCTTGTTCCCCGCTGAGTTACAGCCACAGATAACAAAAGCGAACTTTGTATTTTTCAGAGAGTAGTCTTTTCCCAGATTTTATTTGTTGCTGTCTTTTGTGGTTTGGTTTGGCTTTGGATTTCCTTGGGGATGCTCTATAGGTGGAGACGGTAGTGCTTGAAGAGTGAATTTTGTCCCAATTTCTCAAAATTACTTCTGATGGGAACAGTAGCATTCATCTCTTCCACTGTGCTGCCCAGACTGGGATCAACACGGTTTGGAGAAGAAGGTTTAGTTAGTACTGTTCTGGGACGTAGCTGGGGGGGGTGGGTGCTCAGAGGGGTCTCTGAGTACAAATGGAGCTGTGTGGGATGGGCTGGAAGTGTGACAGGAAGTCAGAAATGCAGCTTATTGCTTGTGATTGTAGAGGGCAGTTGTTAAGTTGGGGAAAGTGATCTGCGAGTAATTGTAACTCCTGTTCTGGATGAATGGAATTGGCTAAGGTGGAAGAGGCAAAAAACCCCCACACCTCTAGCTGGAGTTTCTGGTATTTAATACAGCATCCCGAGCCTCATCTGTACTGCATTAAGGTATGACTGCAACTGGTTATCCTCTCACTGGTCTTGGAAAGGAGCTGTTTGCTTGTCTGATACACTTACAGTCTGTGCATTGTGTTTGTCTCCTTCACACACTCACTCTGCAGTCTGCAAAGGGGTTTTTATAATTGGCTAAAGAACATTGAAAAGTGTTTTAAGCTTGTAATTTTGTATTGAGTGCCTTAGGGGAGGTATTGCCTGTTGGGGCCTGAGGAGACCATGTTTAGTGAGAGGGAAAGGGGGAACAAATCTCTTGTGCGTGAGCTTGGCATGTCCCCCTAAACCAGTGCTGGCCTAATTCAGAAAGGCTGCCAGGTCCTTTGGAAGAGGTGAGAGTCATTTTCTGGGGTTTTATTTTCCTCTGCAGTTGTTGCAGTCGAGTGGCACCAAAGTCAGCCCTGATGGGAAGGACTTCCAGTGAATTGATGTGGTTGGGGATACAAAACGTCTCTTTGCATAGGAGATGCCTGTTAATGCAACAGCTTCTATGTACTGCTGTGATCATTTGATCTTGCAAATATATGTAGTTCTTGGGTTGGTTGAGATTAATATTAAATATTTTATTTGTCCTAAAACACTGAGATTTTAACTGTAATAATAATGAAAGTATTTATTTATAGCTATAATGCTGTTATAGCTGCAGTTTCAAAATGCAATGGAAGATGTTTATTCTTTGAGGGTGGTTACTGCAATTGCAAAATTGTTACTAAAGGTAGGAAAAAACCTCCTATAACAAATGTTTAGTGTTCGTATTTGTTGCTGCTATTCCTTACTAGTTTATTGAAAACAGTATATGCATACATTACTGCATGGATAATTCATTCTTAGGGTCACTTTTTAGGCTGTAAAATAATGTTTCTTATAAACCCTGGACCTTGAAAAGGGACAGCAGACATAAGCCGCACTCTTTAAAATGTGAAATACATTAATGGAGGTTTTTTTCCCCTTTTCTTTTGTGGGTTAAGTACTGCTTTCTGAATCTCTGCCTATGACCTGTGAACTTTACAAAAAGGGCATTTACTTTGGCACCACGTGGTGGGAGTGCAGGCTGCCAGACAGTGCTCTGAGGTGAGGTACCTGTAGTGTCTTTGAGGGAACCCAGTTGGCTTGCTTTAAGTTGAAGGATGCGGGGTTTAAAGGAAGTCCTTGCTGCCTGCTGTAGGAAAGTCTCTTGTGGGCAGAGTATTTAATGTTTTCCCATGCTTTCCCCCTTGCTCCCAGTCTTATCAACTGCAGCTTTCAATGGTTAATCTACAACATATGCAAAGAGCGACAGTAAGAGTGTGATAAAGGCTGAGACAAACTCGTAGAAGTGCCTTGGAATTTGGGACAGTGGGAAAAGTATTGGAAGTTGGCTTGGCTGAACAACACCAATGAATATTGCCAATTCCCTGAGGAGAACGTGGGGCTGCTTTCCTGAGCAGCCCATGCTGGTGTAGCCATTTGCAAAGGCTGTGCTGGCATTGCACAGGTCGTCTCCTCTGCTGTCCTGATTCTTTCGAGTTCACTAAGGTGCTCTTGGAAGAGGAAGTGATAAGGAAAGAGCAAAGTTGATCTGTGCTGTGCATGCACAGTGTGGAATGGGAGAGAGGCCCTGGCGGAGCTGGTGCTGGCTGGACACTGGGCATAGTCACTGGTACGTAGGACTAGGTGGGGCTGCTGAGCTGCCTTTCCCTGCCAAGACTTCCGTCGTCAGGTCAGATGTAGAAATATTTCCAGCTGCCAGGTGAGATGACGCAGGCTTGAACTTCTGGCTGCACTGAGAAACGTGCTCGCACAAAATGAGCATGATGCTGTGCACGCTTGTTCCAGAGAGAAAGCTGCAGGGGGGTGCACGGGCTGAGGTCAGCAGTGCAAGGGCCCTAGAGTCATTTTGGGCTTCCCATCTCTCTGGGAGAGCAGAAGATGTAAAAATGCTCCATCTCTTTTCAACAGGTAAAACAACTCTTTTTACTAGAATAAATAGGCAGGAAGTTCCTCAGGGAACTTGAGGGTTGACTAGGAAAACTGAATTTGAGGCACTGCATTTTAGTATCCAGTTTTGTCCCCATCTTTGGCACTCTGACAGTCCAGTGTGGACCTGTATATTGTGTGTCCTCTGAGAAGTTTGGGGTAGCTGTTTATATTTCACCCCTTTTCAGATAGGGTGGTTTTGAAGCTAAAACTCTGTTGCCCTGTTTGGGGCTTTAGGATATAGCAGAAGGAAAAATGGGAAACAAAAGTTTAATGGTACAAAGCATCAACATATTGCAATCTGAGTCAAAGCTAACAAACATTATTTGGGGCTTTTTTGGAGGAGAAACAGCTCTTAGAGCCTGAAATTCCTCAGGCTTGGTTGAAACTGGAGTTGAGAGCTCAGGCTGAGACTTCTTGCATGGATGGCTAAATCAGGGTCTTACGCACATTACTGAGGACTGTTAGATGTTCTTCACTGTGGTATTTATACCATTCACACATGCTGCTCATTCTGTGTTGTGAACTGCCTTTGCAGTCATCACATCCATCTCGGAGATGTCACACAAAGCTGAATCTCAACACTCTTTGAAGGCTGTCACATTTCTCTTCATAACTTCAGGATGGCGACTAAAGCTTGCTTTAGTGATGAGGAAGAGGATTGCCCTTAAAAATTACTTAGGGAAGAGGCTTACAATAGGTCTGGTTCAGACTGAACTGTTTGGAAGCTCATACAAAGCTCTAAAAACCTCAGAACCAAGATGGTAAATCCAAACAGAAGCTACTAATCTGCTCTGATGTCAGTGGGAGCGGAGCTGTTTCAGTGTCTTCAGTGATGAAAGCCCCTCCATTGGGTCAGAGTCACATGTGTGCATTAATAATGAAGGAAAGATATTATCTATCATTTTATGTGGGGAAATGAAGGCTTACTGTGGTTGTGAATCTTCCTCAGTAACAGCTGTGTCTGTGTAATGGCTTGGAAGCCCTGAAATAGTGGTTTTCGCTTGTTTTTAATCAAAGTTTCTTTTAGCTTTTTGTAATGAGCAGGAAAATCAAAGCAGAAATCAACCTTGGTTACTTGGTTTTGACTGACTTAGTCCTGGCCCTGCCTTTACACCATAGTTCCCCTTATTATCAGTGTGCTTAAGCTGGTGAAAACCCTTCTGCTGAGCCTGGGAACAACATTAGGGGTCCCAGAATGAATCCAAAGGCATCATATCTGTGCTGCCACACACTTCTGGGCTTTGAGATTGACTTTGTACACATGGCTTTTGACTTAAGCTGTTCTCCATTAGGACCTGAGGGAAGGAGAGCAAAGTAGCTTTTCCAAAGAAAGGGCCTCTCTGGGAAGTTGGGAATGGTCTTTACTCCTCTTGCCTCTGCATTCTTGCTTGTTTGTGATGTGTAATGATACTTGCCTGCTTTTGTACAGTTGGTTTTTTTCCATTCCTGCTCATAGGGATATAAATTGTTCTTTTTCTTTTTTCTTTTTTTTTTTTTTTTAATAGGTATATTGCAGTGGATCTGAAGTTGATATAGGAGAGAATTTCTTCTGGGAAGAGAAGCTTCCCTGTAAGGCCAGCCCTGAAGATGTGGACTGCCATTGTGTTCTTCCTGCTGATTTCCATCTGTTTATGTGAACACCAGTTTTCTGTCCTGAAAGGGAGAGGAGTCCATGTAGTGCAAATAAACAGGCTTACAAGTGAAGAGCAATGCAGGCAGGCTTGTCAGAGCCCAGGTGCTTCAGGTGAGGTTCTTGTCCCTTGGGTGGAATTCCAGCTGCGTTTTCTGCCCCGTGAAGGTCTCTGCTGCTCCTTCGATGACTTTCTTTTTTAATTCCAGTTGTTTACAGGCATTTACAGTTGTGGCTTCTCTGTGCAGTGCTGTGGTGCTAAATAACTTCTGATAGCTTTGGTTAAATTGAATCCAGGACAAGTGTTTCCCAGGGCCCTCCTAGCTTCCATAAGAGACAGCATGTGCTGTTGGTGTGCACTGATAGCGTGCAAACAGTGTTAGGTCACTTGAAGTGAAGAATGATTATTCCCTGCTGCCAGATGTTTGCAAGTGAGCAGTGCTGTTGTAGACAGCTGCACTAGAACGAGTAATCTCTGCTCCCTGGCATTTGTGTGCGTTTTCTGCCTTAGAAGAAACCACTTTGTCCTGCAACCAAGCACAGAGTTAAATCTGTTGCGATGAAAGCCTTCTCACTACCTCTGAGATGTCTTTATAAAGCATTAAACTGCTAAAAGAGTCTTTGAGTTGTCCTTATGAAGGTCCCAATCCTGTCTAGCCAGATGAGAAAGCTTGTAGCACCTACAAAAAGCTGGTGATGCTGTGGTGAAGATGAGACCATGATTCAGGTGGATGAATATCTGACATTCAGATGGTTAGGAACATAATAAAGATGCTGGTTTTAATGGCCAGTTTAGTTTAAACATGAGACATTTCTTCATAGTGGGAAAAATGTACCTTTATAAATTGTTTTATTTAGGAGGTAAAATAAGAGTGAGCCTGTCTTGCAGGCACCAGAGCAGTGAAAACTCCAGGCTGTGTTTTTTAAAGTGGTAAACTGCAGGCAGCTGACACATTCACACTGACTGTGCCAACACTTGGGGTCTGTAGCACTTCATGCTTGTCTGTTCCACCTGAGAATCTCTAAACACCGTGCACACATCATCTTAACCTTCTTGCATCTCAGTAAAGGTAGAAAAGGTGTCATCAGCTGCCTTTTCCACAAGGGAAACATAAAGAATTTAGTTAGTCTGCAATCAGGGCTGCAACGTGATTAGGCTGCATGGCTGCCCCTGTTGCTGGCTTTAACCACTTTTTTATGCCCTTCACTTTGTTCTCTCCTGACATGTTTGTACAAAACAAGTCCACTTGAGTGTTAGCTTTCTTGAGCAGAGAGGGTCAAACCTCTAAAATTAGGTGACCCATTCCATCTTCAGAAAACCACTGAAAAGCATAAACTTTTCCAGGTTTTACATTCTGCACTAAACCTACTGAAGCATTTTCATTTCTGTTTGTTACTTGATGGCCAGTCTGTTGCATTACCTGATGTCAAGGGAGGTGGAAAAGATAGAAACTCTTGACATAAATATATAGCCATGTGCAAAAAGATCATCTGGGAAGAAGGACCTGAAAAGTCTTTTTTTTATTATTAGCTTTAGGTTTTAAGATCAGCTTTACTGACTGCATTCTCCATTCCCATCTTTCCCAACCATATTTATTTTTGTGCTTTCTGTCATTGCAGACATAAGGCCTGAGGCTTAGAAGTCAGAATAGTAACACATATGTAACTGTCAATAAAGAAGCAGTGGTTGTTATTTTTTAAGGTATTACAGTGTGAAATTGCAGGCCAAGGTTGCATGGGGAGATGTGTTCATAGCTACATTGCTTGGAGAAGTGGAAAAATATTTCTAGCTGGTTAAGTACTTTTCTGTAGATGCAGTTTGCACCTTTGCTGACATAGCATCAGTTACTTAGGGAAGTAACGCAGCATGAAGGGTTCTTTTGAAGTACTCTGGTCCAAACCCAACTTTGATCTGTCTGTTCAAGACCTGACAGAGAGAGCACCACCTCTCTGGCCCCCAGTCCAGCGTCTGAGTGCCCTTGTGGTGGAAACTAGCTTTTTCCCTTGATGTTGAGTTGGGATTTCCTGTAAATGATCTGCTGCAGCCCTTCAGACATGTAGTGGTCTCCCTTGGACTCACTCCAGTATTTCAATACCACCCTCATAAGCAAGAGACCCCAAAACTTGGAACACCGTTTAAAATGTTTCCTCAGCATTGGTTGGAGGGGGTTCATTCCTCCCCTGGAAGCTTGATTTTGTGTATGTGGACATGTCCAGAAAGAAGTTAGTGAGTTCAAAGGGATGCTCAAAGGAGCTTAAAGGAAAGAGAGTCCTTCCTGTGGTGACTTTATTTATTAGCTTGTGTTGAGCTTTGACTTACTAAGAGACAGTTTCTGTGATGGCTCCCTTGGCTAATGGTATCATTGCTCAACGAATGGCAAGTGGATTTCTGTGCAATTCCAAGCACTGAGATGGGACCTGTCTCCCGTGGGTGATGAGATGGATGTCTTCTCAGTTTTGACTCGCTTCTTTTTTTCCTCATTAAGACATCTAGATGAATTTACATGGGTCCTAACTGCAGTGCACTTTATTTGTCCCTGTCTGGATGTGTGAATTGCTGTTGTCAGGAGATGCTGTTACCAGAAGACAAGCAGGTGGATAGGCTGCATTGGATGTATTGGTTTCATTTGCTTTCTTTGGTTATTTTCACTAAAGCTGAGTCAGGATCCTTTAATAGGACCTTCTGGATATTGTGTGGTTTGGGGATTTTTTTGGTTGTGTTTTTTTTTTTCCTTTTTTTTTTCCCAATTCTTTAATTAGAGCCACGAAGCAGCGTGTTTGGTATCCTGTGTGCAGCAATCCATTTTCTCTGCTGTTTTCAGGGAGCCATCACTGTAATTGGTCTGTGCCCTACCAGAATCACTGCCTCCTCCTGCAGTGTCACCAGCTGAGCGTGTGCCAGAACACTGGAGAACAAGACATCAAAGATCTGCTTGCAGGTAAAGCCATGTTTCAGGCTTCTGGGAAAGCCAGAATGCTGGTTCTTTTGCTTTAAATGCCTGCATTTAACCCTTGATAGGCTTCCCGCTGAGGAGGATGGGTTGTGTAATGCCTGCAGGGTGATTCTGTAGGTACAGTTCACTGGAATAACTGTTTCACTTTGTTCTGGGGACTCTGGCACTTGCACGAGTGCATGATGTGTCTTTGAATAGCTTTTGTAACACTTACTGAGTAACAGTTTGTCTCCATGTTGAAGACATCATTCATTCAAGCCATTTGCACGCCACACGCTGTCCTAGCGAAAATAAAGGCATAACAGATGTATTTATATTTTTTTTCAGAGAAAGGAAAATGTCCTGGCATTGTTTTTCTCTCAGATTGCCAGGATTTTGTTCCAGAGTCAACAGACTGCTTCTTTAATCAGAGCAGCAATTGCTCATGGTGACTTTCCAGTGCCAGGGTATTTGATTTTAATACAGTGACACAATAACAAAATGGAGCCTATTTATAATTGGGAAATCAATCTTCTAAAGTTTGTTTCAAGAGTTCACTGTACCCGAGTTTAAAAAAAGAATTTGTTCATGGTTCTTTTGGGTTGGCAAAGGTTTCTCTGCAATGTAACAACCGGACTTGTGATAAGCAGATGGGATTTATGTCACTATAAATCTAGCTCACTAGTTGTGAAGGAAATTATCCTGATGTATGAAGGTGTAAGTAGAAATTTCTGCTCGGTTTTGACAAGTGAAAATTATGAATCTAAGCACAAAGGCTTTGTCGACGATGTGTAACTTTGAAAGCATGAGTCTTCTTCTCAGGAACTGACATTTGTACGACTGCTTCTGTTGATAACGTGCTTCTGCATTGTAGCTCTCTGCTTCATTACTCCCCTTTTGTGAAATTAACTCCCTGGTTGGGCAAATATTAGAGGTCTGTGGCAGAAAAAAACACAAACCAAAAAACCTCAAAGGGACTATGTGCAATAAAGGCAGGGGGGTCTTGAGTTTTCATGTTCTTGCTGAATTCAGGACTGATTTATTCCACTTGTTCTGTGTGTACTGCAGAGTATGTGTTCTGGTTTGCATGTTGGGGGGTTGAGGTTAGATTTGAGCTTGCGAGTTTTTTATTCTTACAAAACTCATTTGTTTTGTCTTTTGGAAGAAATTGTCAGCGGCAAATGGGAACCAGCCCCGTTCCAGCACCAGAGCCATCCGCAGAAAACGGAGAGGATGCCGAATGCACGGATTGACCGGCGCAGCGTGGAAAACACGTTTTCCTCAGCTGCTCAGACTCACAAGATTCATTTGAAGCGTTTGGCTGGGGTTGAGAAGGAAGATGGCACAACAAGTACAACAAAACAAATTGCAAGCACTGCTACCACCACTGCCCCTGCCATAACAACAAACATTACAATTGCAAATTTCTCTACCACTTATGAAACAACTGCCAAAGCCTCGAACACCCCTGGAGGTTCTGATACCTCTACTAAAGCCGTGTCATCCTCTGCCCTTTCTCCCCTTCATGAAAACATCTCTGTTCCCACTTCCAGCCATGCCACCCCGACGGTGACCACCAGCCAAAAATCAGGCCATAGTAGCTTTGTCTCAGTATTGTCCCCCACTTCTGCTCCTGTCACTGTTACTTCTGAAGCAGGTACCCAAGCACAGCAGCCTACGCCGGGTACCACCAGCACCTCCAGTGCTCCTCACCCTGACAGCCCCACCTTTGCTGGAGCTGACCTGAAGACACTGACCACAACACTGACCACCCCCATCCCCAAGGATGCAGGAATATCTTCCACCGCTTCCACGCGTGCCACGGCCCCCATCCCCACGGAGAGTTCTCACTCTGCGAATCCAGTGCACACCAGCACGCTGCCAGGCCTAACGACAGAAGCAAATACAACCACAGCATCCTCGAGTGAATCAACTTCTCTTCTGGGCTCTACAAGAGGTGTCATGGTTTTAACTACAGCCTCTACAGTAGCAACTACGACTGAACGTGGAATAAAGTCAACATCTGACGTCTTTTCAACAGCCATGGCTCCAACAGATGCAGCCAAAACAACAGCTTCAGGCCTCACAGAAACTCAGGACACAGACAATGAGTATCTTCTCATTGCTGCCGAGCCCCTGACTCAGTACTTAGTGGATAAAAGTTCACTTCTTGCAGTGCTTTTAGTTGGTACGTTCTTTTTCATAACTGTTATAGTTCTTTTCCTCATGCAGGCCTATGAGAGCTACAAGAAGAAAGATTACACACAAGTGGATTACCTGATCAATGGAATGTATGTGGACTCAGAGATGTGAAGAGGTGGGGATTAATAGTGGGCAAGAGATGGAAAGGAGATTCAAAGTCTGCCTGACTTGTTTTTCCTTTCGGTCTGCCTATAACACAAACTGAAAGTGCTTCCAAATTTACTTCTAGTGCAATTGAGGAGAAATGCCATGTACTGTATTAAGAAAAAATAATAATTTTTTATTCAACTGTGCAACAGGTTGCTGTAAAACCATAAAAAAAAGGAATAATTTTTAACATTTTCTTAATGCACAGTAGCTTTGGCCATTATATTTCATTGCGAAACAAATCTAACAAGGTGTAAGTTGCCATCCTCTGGAAATGCTGTAGCGCTTTTCAGCTGTTTACAGTGCAGGTTGTGTTTCTTTTGTTTCACGTGTGCTCCTCTGAAAACAGAGCAAAGGATGCTGTCACCTTTTGTGAAGTGCTCCCAAATAGCCAGATGAGAAGTGTGGAGCACTGTTGCAACAGGGGACTTTTAATCCAGTGTGTGTCATATTTCAGTATGCTTCTTGCTTATGAAGAGATCTGTTTACAAGGTATTGTAAACTCTGTTTACTGCTAACCCAAGGTATCTTCACCACGGAGTGGATTACTGTGCCTCTGCACTTAAATGATCTTATTTTTATATTCAGTTAATAAACGGGACCCTGGAAGGGTAGATCTCCTTGTGTTTCTCGCTTCATTCATCTCCCTGCCAGTTCAGAAGCAAGCAAATGGGCTTTTGGGGCTTAAGTAAATTAGCTCCACTTCAGTATTCCAAGTGTGGGGGCTTTGAAGACCTCGCTGAAAGCATGGACACGTCACAGAAGATACTGATCATCTTCCAGAGTACTGCTTCTATAATTTAAGACCATTATGCTGCCAGTCTCCCAGGTATGCAGACCCACTTACTGCTTATTATCTTTCATGCTTAGAGCATCAGCCTCTGTTTTGGTTTTTCTTTTGCGTTTAGGACCAGCGCAGAGTTGTTAGTATTTTGGAAACTTAATTGCACATGCAGTTGCAACTTGCCTCCCAGGATCTGCAGCTGAGAGAATGAGTAGAAAACACTTGATGTTTAAGCAAGTATTCTTCAGTGATTAATGCATCTTATTTGGATGACACGTACAGACCAATAGCCAAGTGCTGGATTGAGGTGTGTTGGGGTTTTTTTAACCATATTGATAGCTTGTCTGTCACTTGGAATTAGTTGGCTCTTCTTTAATCCAGCTTGCATGTAATCTTGACTGAGAGTGATAATAAGCAAACCTCAGAATTTGAGCTGCTGAGTTTCGGTTTGATTATTTATCCAAATTCTTGGGCTGTTTAGAATTTGGAGGGAGCCTTTACCCTGGAAGAGGCTACTTTGTAGACGACTTCATCATCAGCTGAGAGTGCTGTGAAAACAGCTGCAGAGAGCACAAGCAGCAGCACAGCCAAAGGGATTGTTTGAACAAAATAGGCTGGAGAGATTTTCCTGAATCTTACCCAACACAAATTTTGAGGGCAAACTTCAGCAAGTAGACCGTGTTGAGGAAAGAGATTGCTTTGGAAGCGAGATAACTTGGTTTTCAGCAGCAGGGTGCATTTAGCAGTACTTTTGCATGGACCTTATCTGCATGCCAGCAAGCAATAGGTTAGAGCATCTCTCAGGGTAAAAAGGGATAGTGTGGTTTGGGGAGTCACCTCCTTGGAAAGTTTGAAGTATAAGCCACAAAATTTACACCATGTTTCCCAGGGGGGGAAATTTTGAGGGTCTCAGTTTTATTGTATTTTAAGATTACTGTTACTAACTGGTTTGCCCTGAGCAGAAGGGAACTGAATCCTGATTTCTCCATCTTCCAGGAGCCACCCGTGTAGAGCATCTGTGCAAACAAGGTGCTGGGAACATCCCCCAGCACAGCTGGGGACTTGCACCCCGTTGAGATGTTTGGGACTGTGTTGAGCTGTTAGCAGATGTCTGGCAGATGCTGCTCTACATCCACAAAGTCCAGAGATTTATCTTTACATAGGGATCTCAGGTTTCACCTTAATTGCAGGTGAGTCACTAACCACAGCCCTAAGCATGTGGTCTTGAGCTCTGCTTCAGATACTGAGATAAGAGCTGTCTGCTGGCTCCCTGCCATCTCCCAAGTAGGGAGATGAGCTTTGCCTCACACTCAGCTCACTTCTTTCCCTCCTCGTTTAGGCAGCTTGGATATAAATGCGTTCTGATAGGATGAATCCAGGCAATAGTGCTCTTCCTTTTCACTTATCCCTGTCCATGTAGTGATTTCCTGCCTTTAGGAAGTGCCTTCCTGCATAAAGGGTCAGTGTTGCAGCTGTTCTGCTGGTTCTCTGCAATATTTTTTTTTCCTAAGTTGCCTGAGCCATTTCCACAAACACAAACTATGATCATCAGACTTGTAATTGCTTATCCTGGAAAGGGGGAAATTTCTGATTAACTTTGCACTCACGGTGGCCTTTTATCTTTTGGTCTCTGTGGATCTTACATAGAGCTGAAGTTGGACACCAGATTCTGTGGAATGGAAATCTGTGAAGTTGCATTGGTCTTTATTTTCCTCTTTCAAGAGGTCTTAGACTCTTGTACAGATTTCTTGGAGAGACTAGGAAGGGAAGGGAGAGGAAAGTGACATTAATTAAAAGAAACTCTTGAGTTTTCTCTTCTGAAAAATTAAAGATTGGTATATTAAAAACAAATAAAACCCTTCAGGGATAATTTACATGGGTATGATATAATTACAAGTGTTGGAATTGGGTTACAACTCTATTTACAAGAGTCTTGGGGAGTTTCTCATGGACATAGTGAGAATATTACAACTACATCATGGCTAAATGAAACCACCACTATAAAAATCTTTGTGGCTTTTTAGCAGGTCCTTACAGGAAGGTGAATACTCATCAGAATCTTGATGCAGTTCCCACAGCCCCGGTATGTTTACATCCAGGTCTCCTCATCAGATACTGGCGCAGCCTGTCTTTTTTGTTCTTATTTGAGTTACTGCACTTCCAGGCGTGAATTACTTTCTCGACAGAAACTGAGCCTTTTAGTGTAAGGTTGAGCACCAGAATGAGTCTTACCTCTGCATTTCTGTGTGCAAGGTGGAGAGCTTTGTTTGCCACGGAATCATGGAATGGTTTGGGTTAGAAGGAACCTTTAAAGGTTGTCTAGTTTTAACCCCCCTGCCATGGCAGGGATGTCTTCAACCAATCCAGGTTGCTCAGAGCCCTGTCTAACCTGACTATGAAGGTTTCCAGGGATGGGGCAACCACCACCTCTCTGAGCGACCTGTTCAAGTGTTTTACCACCCTCATAATGAAAAAATTCTTTTTTATATCTCGTCTGGATCTTCCGTTTTTAGTTTAAAACCATTACTGCTTGTCCTATCTCCATGGTGCTCAAATTGCAGTGCCAGCTGAGGTAGGTTTTTCTTTGCGCCCCAATGGTCTCGTAATAGCTCAGTTTAGGCATTTAAAAACAAACAAACAAACAACCCCAAAACACAAAAACTTGGCTCTGAAAGTATAGGTGTGTTTTCTGGCTTGTGCATTGAGACCCAGTTGTAAAGATTCGGCAGCTTTGATGTTTTGTGTCTAGCTGCTTGTAAGCCTTGGAGGAGGAGAGCAGTGGGACCGTGAGAGGTGGGTTGCATGTGCAGTTTTCTAAAGGGCTCTTCTGTAGTGGTGACTTGATCTGCAAGTCTGAAGCAGGTAGGATTTCTTTCCTTCTGGCTCTTTGAGCTGGAGGTCAGCAGCAGCAAACATCCACTTGGTTGTTTCTACCCCCAACCTGTTGTTTCTCTCTGGGCTAAAATCGTCCTCCTGGAATGGCTTCCCTTGTTTTGCTTTTGAGGCCACAAATGGTGGCACATCCACTGCGTTTCATGGTGTAGTGTTGAAATAGTTAATAGTATGTTAAGGGAGAAAATGCAACACCTTTGGAAGTTTGCTTGCAGAATTCACAATATAACAATCGATAGGGTCCCATCAAGTTATCTAGAAGACATCTGCCAAGAAAGTGCCAAGGACAACATTCTGCTGCTGTGAAGCATATCTGATGCACATCGGGATTCGAGCTGTTTCATGGCCTAAAACAGGAACATCCTGGAATTAAAATTAGATCGGATTAATTCTAAATGCCACCTCCCTTCTGTTTAATTACCTGTGTTAGAAGGACGCTGCTCCAGACAGAAGAGAAGAAAGGAAATAATGGAATATTAAAACATTTAAAGGAATAGTGGGAATTAAGAACTTTTCAATTGCAAATGTGAGTTTGCAATATGCCATGTGGCGCCCAGGGAATTAAAGAGCACATGTACAACTCTTAAGCAGGACCTTTAAAGCAGCTAATGCATGTAGTTGGAAAGTGCTCAGGAAGGTCTGGAAATGGAGGTATCATGGAGTTGGTTTCTCTGGATTTGTCTGGTGGCTGCTCATTTTTGGCATCAAAAAAGGAAACCTGAGCCCTTCTCTGCTGAAGCATTTCTGAGGGTTTTTTCCACTGTGGGTTCTCTGGTATGCAGTAAAGGCAAGTGACCTTACTTCAGCTGGGGGATTAGTAACTGGTACAGTGCTGTGTTTTGGGTTTAGTATGACAAAAACGTTAATAGTACTCTGATATTTTAGTTGTCGCAAGCCAGCGGCTGCTTGGTACTTAGTTGCCAGCTGGGGTTAAGCTGCGACAGCAAGTTCAGATTGCAACATCTCCCCGACCAGGGCAGCTTCAGCTGCCTCCTTTCCGTGGCCTCTAAGTCTCATGGAACTTAGTTTCCTTTGTTGTGCTTGGCTGAAGTTGGCCCGTGGGTTCAAAAGCAAATGCTTTCATCTTGCACAAAGTATGGGCTCGTAAGATTGTGCTTTTCTAGAAGAAACCAGGCTGAAGAACAGCAGAGCCTAGCGCTGTATTGATTCCTGTCTGCTGGAGGGACTGGGTGGTTCAGGGTTAGGGATTGCTTTGACTTTTGGGGCTTGCTGGATAGCTGGTTATTGTGGGGAAAGCTGGTCTTTGCTCTACAGCGTTTGGGGTCGATGTCCTTGTAGTTCCACGTCCTTGGATCTTGTTTTCCTGTGCTGCTGCTGGGCTGGGCGATGTATTTAGAGCAGCCCTGCCTTGGCTGAGAAATGCCAGCAGGTTGTGCTGCGGGGCTCCACAAGAGCTTGCCTGTGCAGCCTCCCTCCGGCAGGGAAACCCCAAAGGATCTGGGAAAAAGTCTCCGCCTGATCCGGGCCTTCCTGGTTAGCCCTGGGTGATGTTCAACTTGTGCTTTGGCTGGAGTTATGTTTGTATTACGATGTTTGAAGGAGAGGTCCTTTGCAAGCACGCAGAACTTGCCCAACATCCTGCTGGTCCAAATTAAAAGGACTAAAGCTGTTTGGACTGGATTGTACAATCTTGTTTGAAAAAGCAAACAAATAACTTGTCTTCACGAAAAGTGGCTAAATTATTTTAACTCTTTCAAGCCAGGACAGGTGAAACCCATTACACTGTTTTTGAGGGTCATGGACTTATGCAACTTGTTCCTGTTCTTTACTGCATGCAGATGATGTAGCCAAAGCTTGTGAGTGTGAATACTGTTACATCTTTCACATAACTCTTATAACATTGAGGAATGGAAAAGAAAGAAGGAGAGATTTATTCAGCTGGAAAAAGCTCACATTTAGAAGTGACTACCATGGCTAATTAAAACAAAACCAACCAATCTAGATTTAACAGCATTCTAAAGTTTAAATTAATCTCTGCTCTCAAATCTTGAGATTACAGCCACTGCTGCATTTTAAAATGTGAGAATTTTCAAAAGTATCTTTGTTGTGATTTCTTACAAGTGCAGCACCCACTGGGCATTTTCCTGAGCAGCTTTGCTCATCCTTGGTCACTGCAGTTAAGCCGAAGTCAGCAGCTGACTAATGACCAACGTGGGCTGCACCATGGGGCAGAACTTCCCCTGCTCTTGGGAAACTGAAACCTTTTATTGCAGTAGAGGAGTGGGGATGTGGCTGCCAGCTGGTCCTACACCCTTGTGGCATCAGGCAGTGACAGGAGTATCCTTAGACTGGTGTGGTACCCCGTGTGCTCCAGGTGATGCCAGGGAGCAGATGAGCCTGTGAAGTACCAGAGAAGAGAGTTTGCTCAGGGAGGAAGCTTTGCTGATACTGGTGCACAGGGCAGTACTGTTAGGGAGCAGCTGAAATCCTTGCTGATGGCTTTTATCAGAACTAGGTGAAGCCTGTTGTGTGGGTAGGTGCTAATATGGCTGTTCAAGGGACAGAGGGTAAATGGAAGTGACTTCTGGATGAACGTGCTGGGTACTTCTGACCAGCTCAGCTATGGGCACTTGTTGCTGGTAGAAGACAGCTCTAAACTGATTCCTCCTGCGTGCATCCTGGTGAGTATTCCCAGCAGTGAGAGAGCAGCAGCAGCGCTGCGTGCACTACAGCCAGCGCCTACAAGTTCCAGGCAAAAAGCTGTCTGATCTGCAGGAAAAAAGCCAGCTGTCCTATCTCATTCTCCTGATTGCTGGGTCAAAGCGTACTGCAGAGTTGTTGTAAGAGCTCAAGGCAAGTTATTTTCAGCTTTTTTTCCGATTTATTTATTTTTACAGACACCTACATGTCTTCAGTATTTAGACTGAAGTAGTATTGGGCTACAGATCTTCAGAAAACCACGAGCTTCCCTGCTAATGGCACCCTGGAGTGGGTCAATTTTCAATGGAGCTTTCCCCAGCTGGGGCTTAAGTCCCCAGCATCTCGCAGAGGGTCAGGCACGTTCCTGTGGTCCAGAACTGCCTTGGGAATTTTTGTGGAAAGTTTTACACTTTTCATCCTACTTCAGTCTTCAAGGAGAAGTAGAGAAACTCTTCTGCAGGAAAGAGCAATCTCATACCCCAGCAGCTTGTGACATGCAGGGAGCATCCCACTTGGAAGGAAATGGTGAGCCTCATGAACACGGCCTCCATGCCTCTCCCGAATCACACGCAGTCCTGGGGCCTGTTTATAGCCAAACACAAAACTTTTTCAAAAGATGATCTCACCCGTTGAAAATCACATCCATGTGAACCAAAGCAGGAAGGGGAGCAGTGGCTGAAAGGGATGGAGGGCTCCACGTGGGCAGCAGATGCACATGGCTTGCAGTAGGACAGCCCGTGTGGTTTTTTCCAGCTGTGAGCCTTGGTTCTGCCATCGGTGCACGCGAGGCTTGGTAGAGTGCACTTTTTGTTGAATGTTTGCAGTTTTGTTAGACAGCGGGAAATACTGGAAAATGTTAGTGAGAGCTGTCAAACCCTGTGATGATCTCCCAAGGGAAGGAGTAGCATCCCTACAGGAGTACAAATCCTTGCAGACTTAATGTAGCACAGGAGAAATCCTGGCAACGAAAGGATGACCTGAGAACTCTCCTGTGGAGAAATAATGAATGACATCAGCTGGAGAGAACTGTGTGCATGCTAAAGGTAAAGGAAGATCAGGCATTTCCATGATGAACAGTCCTTCCATAACTGGCCTGGGCTATTAGTCTTCATGCTTCCAGGTGTATGTGATTCCTGGCCGGATAAAAGCAAAATATACCTTTGAATGCATTTGTACAGAACTGTCTGCAGAGGGAATTGAAAGCCGGAACAGAAACGTCCTTTGAGGTACGTGATGTTTGTGCTCAAGTCAACTGTCTCCCCATTGAGTTGCTGGCTGAAAACACTGGGCTGAGCAGATCCATGTGGCAGAGTCACAGAGCCAATTTTTGGCCACAGGACTGGGTAAAGGTTTGCTACTTTACCATGTCCTTTTCTTAACTTAGCTTTAAAGCTGCTCTGATGCCTGTCACTACGGAGAGAGCCCTGCAACAGTGAGGTGAGGTTGCCTCGTGTCCCCACTATGGTGTGTGGATGCCCCTGCGGCTGCTCCTTCCCACCCTCAACGTGTGTGTTCATGTGGGCATGGCTTGGTCTAGGAATGGTCCCACAACAGCTTTGAAGTATATATACCTCACCTATGGCCAACACAGATGTCATGGCTCTTTTCAAAGGAAAATGCAAGATCTCTTCTGTTTAAAAAAAAAAAAAAATCATGTCTGAGATGTCTCCTCCACATCTTTCAATCTGGCTCCAGCTCTGAACTGTGAGGTTTAATATTCCTTCATGTCTTGCCATTTCCTGCCAAAAATGACCAGCAAGGTGCCACAGGGAGCCTAATTCTTGTTCTGAGATTTATTACTCTACAAATCCCCCTTTAGTACTGTGAATTAAGTCTAAGCTCCACTTACCAAATGACCATGTACCTTTTTGCAGGACTGCCATGTGGTATCTGTTTGCTCTCTCTCCATGGGTTTCCTGGTCATTCCAGTGGGTTGAGGAGGTCATAATGTAGTTGAGACTAATAATAAACCTGCACTAAAAGCAGCTGCATTGTGGAGGAACTTTAAACCCCGAAGCAAAGCAGGCAGGGACAGTTTTAACCGCAATGTGCTCTTTAATTGAAACCTGGGCTGGAGCTGACCTGCCTGCCTTGTGATACTGTGTGGGCTGGGTGGGGATGCAGCCTGTGTTGTTAACCTACTGCTGTAATATTTACACAGATAATTTTAGCCTCTGACATTGAGAAAATGATTTTCCGTACAACCTTTTGGCTTGGGCCACCTATGTACTCCGGGAGAGAGGAGATTGCATGAGTGCTGGCTTTGGTCCTTTCGCAAGTTTCCCATGCTCCTGACAGGTAAACAGTCACTGGGTAGGAGACAGGAGTACCTCTGGGGAAAGTGCATTTTAAATCACCTCACCTTTTCTTTGGCTCATCCCCTAGCTAGAACAGCCTTGTTGAAGCCTTTTTTCCAGTGCAGATCCCTCTCGTTGGGTGCTTATGTAGGCTTCACAAGAGACCCTTACCTTTAGCAGCTGGCTTTGAATTGCCCTGCTGGAGCTGAGCAAGGGTGTGGGACAGACAGAGCAACCTGCGCTGCAAGCTGAGGTGGGGCTGAGGTGCCAAGGCCACTGGAAGGCTGAGATGGCCACTNNNNTTTTTTTTTTTTTTTAACTGTAAGGTTTCCAATGTGCTTGGCCAATACACTTTAGCTACAGCTGTCACTTATTGGGAAGTGCTGCAGCATCACCTATGTGAGCCAGCAGAACTGAGAGAGAAAAGAAAGGGGTGTCTTCAGAGAAAGGCCCTGCTAGTAAGGTCTCCAGGCTGATTTGCAGAAACAGCTCAGGCAAATGAAGATTTTGGGTGCTGATTTCATTGGGACTTCCTGAGGTGCCTCCTTATTCACTGGATCTGGACCACAAGCTGAAGCAGAAGCTTTCTGGAGCACAGCTGCTCTCAGCCCCCAGCAGGGGTGAGCAGTGGCGGCCCTACCCAAGCACAGCTGGTTTATGTTACTGGGGCCTGACAACAACTTCCTCTTCCCTGTGTGTGTGTGTGTGTGTGCTGGTGGCCTGGCACTTGTGGGGCCAGAGCTACTGGCTGTCCTTGGCACTGCTCTCTGGGTGATCTGTGTGTGCGGGCGGGAGAAGGGAGGTCACTGATATTCTAGCTCTGGTGTCAGGGCAGGCTTCCTCCTGTTTGGAGAAGAGAAGGGACTAGGAGAACTGAAAATGAGCTGAGGGGTGGCTGTTCTTGCTCTGTGGCTCTCATAGCTTTATTCACCAGAGTCAGGGAGGGCAGAAAAAAGGAGTGTTCAGCGAGCTGTGTAGAACAAGCTAGTGTAGAAGTAGGGAGCAGAAGGAAGAGGAGACAGGTCCTTGAAGTTTGGTATCAAGCACCCCATCTGCTGAATTTTGGCCGTGTGCTCAGGAAGAGTGGTCCTTGCATGGACAGGCTGATGAAGAGCACCAGGTTCCCTTGCTTGTGAGACTGGCTCGAGATGTGGGCCTGGACAGCTGGCAAAGCAGCAGCTGTGGGATGGATGAGAGCATGGGGGGGCGGGTGGCTGTACCTTGCTCCTCCCAGACACAGGGATCTGAAAATGGGTGACAAGTGAATTCAAATGACACGAGTCAGCCTTGCTGCTCATGCCCTGAAACACCTTACTGGTGGGGTCTGTCCTCCATCCTTCTGTGGCTGTCACACAAAGGCCAGAGGTATTTTAGATCTGGGGACAAGGGAGTAAGAGATGCTTCCTTAATGTTGCACTTCCCAGATTAGCTGGCACAGAAGTGTGCTACAAAGCATTTACCCTTCAAGCACATAAAAAGAAGAAAAGTTGACCAGCCCCTCCTATACAAAACAGGGTTTATTATTTAATGTTTAATTATTTAAAGTATTTTAGCCATGCTCCCCCCTGCATTAGGCTGGAAACCTAGATATATTGAGATGCTGCCATGGCTTAAAGAGCTTGTGACCTGTACAGCCTAGACAGCTTTGGGGTACGAAAGGGAGCGAATGCAGAGAAGTGGCAGCTAGCTTAGGGAGGCAGAGGAGGAGAGTGGTGAAGTCAAGAGAAGTGGCTGGGCCTCTCATTTCCAGTTTCCTGCTTCCCACCCCATCCCTGACAATGCAGCTTCCCCTGTTTTAACACCAGAAGGATCTGTTGTAAGGGGGGAAGGAAACAGAAGCTGTCCTGCCCTAGAGGTAGCGTCAGTCCCGCACTGCAGCTTTCCACAAGGCACTGGCTCCCTGTCAGAGATGCCAACTCCAAACAAAGCTGTTCAGGATGTTTCCTCTGTGTGCTTTGCCACAGCAGTCCAAGTTGGCTGTAAAGCTGAACAGACCACTCAGGGTGGCTTGGAAGAGAAGCAAACTCCCTGCCAGGAAACACACCTTTATTTATTGCCAGCCCAGGTGAAAATGTGTGCAGGGCTGCAGTGGTTTTGCATGTAAGAAACAATGGATGTTTCACATTGCAGGAGAGAAAACATGGTACCAAGGCTCAGCATGCCTTGAAAGGACAAGAGATGGTCTGCTGAGTACAAGGACCTAAAATCCATGGATTTTCATAAAGATCTATTTCTAACCTTGTCTGGAGTGGAGGTAGCCATGGCAAAACCAGGGGACTTTTCATTGTCTGATATCCCCTCTCCTTCTGCTAGCTGGGTAAGTCTTGCGTTGAACCTGTGGCTTCATGCTGCTGTTGTGTCAGCTACAGGCCCTGTTTGAGGTGTCACCTCATCAGGTGACTGTTCCCAGGTGTTGCTGCCTCATCTGCAGTGCACTGATTCAGCTGCTTCTGCTGCTCTGCTCTGTACTGAATTAACAGCAGGATTTGTTGGGGGTAGGTGTTGATTGCTTTTCTACTTTTTCAAACAAAAATCAGGAACAGGTTTTTTTCCAGCATTGTCTTCCCCTCTTCAGAAGTTGGATGCAATATTTCCTTCCAATGGCCTTCCTTTGACCTCAAGAACAGGCTCTGAAAAACGTCTTTTCTAGCATTCAAGGGCCATGACCTCTATCACCATTGCTACTATTGAGTGGTTATTGCCTAAGACACTCATCTCTGGATTTGTTCCTGGATTTTAAGTAGCAGATTCTGGGTAGGTTAGCTAGTAGGCATTGATGTGATTCAGCTAATTTGAGATGTGTTTTCACTGGAAAACTAGCAAGTGCATGTCTGAGCCAACTTTAAGGCTCCCTTTTCTTGGTGAAGTGACGGATTGCTCAAGACAAGGTGACAGAATATTTATTTTAACTTTTAACTGTATTTTCCCCCACCTACTCACTGTCTTAAAACTGAAAACCAGCTGAACCAAACTTTCCAAAAAGTTTTCTGGCAGAAACCAGAAGGTCAAAATTCCACCTGAAAAAGTTGAAGTTCTTTACAACTGAAAAGAGCCACATGGGAATGGAAGTGAGAGCTGTCCATATGTGCTTCTCTTCTAATACTAATAGTAATAAGAGTCCTAGATGGCCAAGGAGTGTTTTAGAGGTACTTCAGGTACCTAAGAAGATGCCAAAAATCTGTCATGTTGACAGGCCTTAACAGTATATGACAGCATTGCACAACAGCTCTTCAGAAGTGGAGAAAATGGGTTTCTGGTGAAAATGGAATTAAGGAAAGGGAACTGTAATTACTGCAGCTGGAATATGGCCTGGCCAGTAAGACTTTTAAAACTTTGCTTGCTGTGAGCTCTGTCAAAAGTGGTCTATTCTCTGCTTTGCATCTCACACAGAAAAGAAACCTCTGAGAGCAAAGATTAGCTGGCACTGTGCAAAGGTACAGAGTTCAACCTGGGAAGGGAATAATCAAGCAAAATTCAAATGCCACCTTTGGCAGCACAAGGTATTTTATTGGCAGCTGTTTATTCAAGTGTTGACTCAGCCTAGCTTTTGAGATCTAACAAGATTGAGAGCCCTAAGGGCTTATGGCCATGGGCATTAATAAAGCAATCTAATTAAGAGATAATTAAGTCACATTTATTAAATTCCTAATTAAGCAGCCAACCGTAAATTTGTTAAGTAAGGAATGCTCAGTTGGGATTATTCACTTTCCACACCCTAGCAAAAGGTGAAAAGGGGGGGACAAGAACTCCAAAAAAACCCTCCCCCTTCTGAAATATGATTTATATTTTAGGTGTGGTGCTTGTGGAGGAAGCAAAGACTAAACACCTCTGGGCTGCTGAAGAGGAGGGAGAGCATTTCCAGAAAGTTTCCCTCCTCCCAGCAGTGACTGCACAGTGGGAATGGATGTATCTGCATAGGTGCTGCCCCTTGGGAAGGAGAGAAATGCAAATCTGAAGATGGGAAGGGATCTCTCTTTGTCTCCCTTGGTGTTGCATTAAACTCAGCTCTACTGTGAACTCGTGGCCTCAAGTCTTGACTGAGTCCACAACCAGACCTGAACTTCTCTAGGATATAGTATCTGACCAGGAAAAAAAAAAAAGGATGTAGAGAATTTAGAGATTTTGCTACTCCTGTTTCACGGATGAGGAAAAAATAGGATGTAAGAAGAACTGATGACATACCTGAGATGATTTAGGGAGACCATAATTGAACACTCAACTGAAGGCCTCTGAGCAGCCTCCCTTAAACAGCATGTGCTGTGAAACCAGGCTTGCCCTCTATATGAGACAGTTCTCTGCTCTCACTTGCCACTAGCTTCAGCTCTTCTTTGCAGGAATCCCAAACAGGCCAGTTTTTCTCTGCTTAAATTCCACAACAACAAAAAATAGCCCGCTAAATTGATATTTATGGACTTGGGAACATGGGAATCCAGAAGAAAAATGTGCCAGTATTATCTCGGGGTTTTTTGTTTGCTGCTGTAGAGAGGAGGATGACGGGAGAGGACTCCAGCAGTGCCCATGAACCTTGCACAGAGCTGGCAAGGGCACGGCGATACTGCTGGGTTTGGCCACACCTTGGGGAGTGGATGGGAGGCAGCAGCGTTTGGCCTGGGGCTGTGGGGCAGACTTCTAGGTGGAGCCTCATAGCCTTCCTTTCCTGCTCCTCCTAGCTACTGACAGCAGTCATGGGAGCTGTTCTGGGTTACTAATTTGCCTCCCAAACTGTGCTTCTTTCCTGAAGACTCTTTGGGACCCTATCACTAAGATAAATGCCTTGCCACAGGGCTTAGCTTCCCTCTCTCTGGTCTATATTTGAAGGGGTGGACACACTCATAGCTGTAGACAGCTGGTGTGTTTGGACTGATCACAGGCATCTCTGAGATTTAGTTTCTCTTGTTTTTCTGTCTGGTTTGAGCTCCTCAGTTTTCCAGAAGAAGATGACAAAAATGCTGATGGAGTTACAGGAATGGTTAATAGTCTAGGGCACTGGCAGATGTCCAAGTTTACCAACTGCTAAACTGTGGCTCAGGGCAGTAAATTCCGGTTCCAAGCTATTTAAACACCTGGCCTGTCTGGGAGTTGTTTCTTTCAGCAGCCAGAGTCAGGAATATGAGATTTCCAGATCAAATGAGGATTATTTTCCCTTCTTGCAGAAATCATGGCTGGAGATCATATTCCAGGCCAGCATAGATCAAAATAGTGACTGAAGGATAAAAGTGTTAGGCATGTATGCACGCAGCAATAACCAGTTCATGAATAGTTTGCACTCCTGTTTTGTCCCTTCTGCCTTTCCCGGTGCCTCTGTCTTTGCCTCCTGCTGTGCCGTGGATTCCTCAGTCTATAACAGGACCTATAGCTTTAATGATATTTTCAGGCAGAGAAGAGTCTGCTTCTTGCTGTCTCTAGTCCAATAAACTACAGTCAGCAAGTTCCAGGCTTTATTTGGCTTGCCTAATTTTGCGAGGCCCCTTGCTTCTCACAGGCTGGGCTTTAGGGACAGCAGTAACCTCAAGGTGTTCCAAGGCTCTCAAACCCTGAACTGCCCACAGCAGAGAGCCAGTGCTGTGGATGGGCTTGTGCAAAGCAGGCTCAGCTCACCCACGTAGGGATTTAGACCAAGTTTCCAGTTAGTTTCATAATTTTCAGTATCTTTTGCCCTTCACCATTATAGAGCACACTGGTCAAAGGGAGCTTTTCTTCACCTTGCCCAGTCTCAAAGATGATCCAGGTTACAGGGTGAGTTGTGAAGGTGATGGTTGGACTCAATGATTTTGAAGGTCTTTTCCAAATGGAACAATTCTATCATTCTATGATTAAATCCCAATGATGGAACAGAAGCACTATGGTGTGGACACAGTCTATGCTGCTTCATCCAGTGCTGCTTCAGCTTAAGCTGTTGCATCTAGTCCAGCTCTGGATTCACCTTCAGACCTTCTCTAAGGAAAGCAGGTCTGGCCAGATGAGCTGGGTGAGGAACAGAACATGGAATTAGGGACTGAGACTACAAAGTGGATGAACGTAGACAAGGAGGATGTTTTCTTTTGCCCTATCCTTTTCCCCTTTAAAGCAGCAGGACCATCACTCAGAGCAGTATTTTCTTGAGTGTACTTGTATCCAGGACCCATTATTGCCCCCAGTACCTGTTTTCATTTCAGCCAGGCAGGAAAGCGGCTAAGGTAGAGGTGAGATTTCAGATCTGACAGCTGCTCAGAGTTAGAAGTTCTTATCAGGATATGAAGTACCTGCAAAATGATCTGTCAGTCTTGCCTCGTCTGCTGAGCTAGGTCCATGGTTTTGTAGGAAGAGATGGTCCTGGGCAGCAGGCAGGGCTGTCCTTGGAACACCAGGAACGCTATCCAACACTGAAGCCTTCTCTCATATGAACTTGAATTTGCTGATGTGAATTTGCACTTGCAGGAGCTGAGGGTTGCTTGTCACTATTTAGATTTATATTCACAAACACACTAAGAAGACATTCCCCCATTCTCCCCCCCCCACCCCCCCCTTTTCTTTTTTCCTTCTGTTAGCTTTGCTTTCTCCATATGAATTCTGGTTTCTAATGATACGCTTTCTGGTTATTAAGACTCCTTTTCTCTACACCCTTCCTCATGCCTCTTTCATAGCCTAAGCCAAAAATATTTGTCTACCACAAGTGATCGATGCCAGATTTGTTGTGTGGGCAGGATTAACAGTGAGGGATAACAAAATAGAGGCAAATTGATGCTTCACTAAAAATAGACCTGCTGCAGAAGGTAGAAACTGTTTCCTCATGTTGAAGCTGAAGGATAATTAATAGAGCAATTGGGATGAATTTGGGAAATGATTCTTGGTGAACCACATCCTTCCTGCACTCAGTAAGGAGGCAGAGGATGATACAGATTTGAAGCAAGCACAGCAGTGGTGAGAGGGTCGGTGTTTGCAGCCATTAATAACTAAAGCTGCCTGTTGTTTGGCTTTGTTGTAAGTGGCTAGAGCACTATTGCCCAGGGAGATGCTGGCAATTTTTGACAACTTCCTTTCTGGATGAGCAGGAATCTATGTGGATCTCAGCCTCAAGTGGAGATGGCAAATTTTGCAGAGAGAGGGACCATGGCAAGGTTTCTTTCTCGCTAGCTCGTCTGTTTTACATTCAGTGTTTTATGTCCTGGGTCAAGCCCTGAGACTTAATCCAGCTATTTAATTGCACATAATTTAATCTGTTGTCCTGTAAATCATGTTCTCTCCTGTAAACTATCTGACCAAAATGATGTTTTCATCCTTTTAATACAAGAGATTATAGCAGCCAATTCCCAAGGCAGCACCTGCTGTTTAATTATAGCTAATAGATTATTACCTACCAAGCACCACTGTTGCCAAAATGGGGAAGAAACCTGTGCCAGAAATGGGACATTTCTGATGTTGGGAAACTGGAGGTGGCTGGAGGACAGCGAGAATGTCTACCTGAGGCTGGTGCATATTTCTTCGAAGGCAGTTTGCAGTGAGAGCAAGGGAGAAATGATGATATGAAAAGTCCTGGGATAAAGTTAAAAATGTGCACTCCTTTGCTTGTCAGGTTACTGCATCAGGATGTGGCATCTGGGGCCCCCAACACAGGACAGATGTGCTGAAGTGGGTCCAGAGGAGGGCCACAAAAATGACCAGAGGGCTGGAGCACCTCTCCTGTGAGGGGAGGCTGGGTCTGTTGGGGCTGTTCAGCCTGGAGAAGAGAAAGCTCCAGGGAGACCTCATTGTGGCCTTTCAATATTAAAAGGGGGATTATAGGAGGGATAGGGACAGACCGTTCAGTGGGGCCTGTTGCAGTAGGACAAGGGGTAGTGGTTTTAAACTAAAGGAGGGTAGGTTTAGGTTAGATATTAGGGAAAAAATTCTTTGCTCCAAAGGCAGCGAGACACTGGAGGAGGTTGCTCAGAGCAGCCCCATCCCAGGCAGTGTTCAAGGCCAGGTTGGATGTGGCTTTGAGCAACCTGATGTAGTGGAAGGTGTCCCTGCACATGACAGAGGTGTTCAAACTAGATGATTTTTAAGGTCCTTTCCCACCCAAACTATTCTATGATTTTAGTACGTGACAACTTGTGTTCATTATATCTTTGTCCAGTGGCGCCCACTGATGACGAATTAGGCAGAGAACTCGTAACGAGGGCAGTAGTTGAGTGTCTCTAAATTCAGTGAACCTCCTGGGTGGGCAGAAGAGAGGAGCACAGGTTTGTGCCCTAACCAGGGAGGAGACTGGCAGGACTCAGCTGTCACACTGCCCCAGGATCTGTTTTGTCAAACAGACATGATGTGGGCTGGCCAGCCTAGTACATGTGCTAGACAGATGATCAGCCTACACACAGCTCTCAACTAGCAGCAAAGCAGTATTTTTTTGCCTGGTGGGCATGAAACATGGCAGGTGAAGGATTTTTAACTGTGAAAGTCTCACCGTGAACACTGGACATACATTGCTGGAAAGAGAGTTGTATCAATTCTGCTCTTATCAGAGCGGCGTATCATCTTCAGTGCAGATTTCCCTCCTCTCCTACCGCTGAGTGTTTATCAAATGGGGCATTAGCAATTCTTTTCAACATTCTCACAAGGCTTTAGAAATGCCAACGTGATAAAACGTATCGTTTTCTAAGGGCAACTCTGACTCCCCTTGTGTATTGCCTCGTCTATACTTTGCATGCTTTAGTCTTGGCTAATTTTGTTCCTGGCACCTTGAATCCATGGGAGTCCTAGACATGTAGGCTGGAAAAGATTTGATCAGTCATGCACTTCTTCCTAGGAACAGAGGTAGGATCAACATACCCAGACCACCCTGTAGACCTTATCAAGACATCTTGACAATGATTTGTCTTCTCCTGTTCCTGATGATCCTACAGGAAGAGGATTCTATATCAGTTTCTACTATAATGCTTAACTAACTTTATAATTAAGAAATTTTGTTGGAATTATTAACTGAAGTCTTGCTTATTGTAAATGTAACCTTTTATGTTCTTCTCCAGGCAGAGAAAAACTTGAACAATGTAATTTAGTTTTAAAAGTTTGTCGTTAAGGTGTTTTACCATATAGTCCTCATTTTCTTCCTGTGAGGCAAAACAAGTGTGTTCTAACTTTTTTCTTGGTCATAACTCCTAAACTTTCAATATTGTTCATTTTCCTTGAACTAGATCACATTTTGGGTGAGAGAGATTTGAAAGAGGTCAAAACTCTGCTAAAGTAGCAATCTATAGTTGTAGAAAGACACTTTAATACCAACTCAGACGAAACAGCAGTGGGTGTCTCATATGTCCAGTAATGAATAGGGAAAATTAAAAAATTGGGGTATGCTTCCTTCACAAGGCACACTCAGCTTTCAGCAATCAGTGGTTTAAAAACTTCCTGGACTGGAGGTTGCATTTCTATCATCACATTTAATAGACCCTGATGGGCTAATTCAATTGACTGAAAAAGAGATTAGACAAATTTTATGGTTAATCTTCAAAGCATCTGGTGACATTGAGTTCCTCAATTTACGTGCTATCCACATGAAAAACACATTTCCCACAGCTTGTCTCAGATGTGTTTGCCTGGCAGCTTAACCACTGCTCCCACCCCTCTTATCCCCCATCAGCTCTTGCATTCTGAGAAATAGCAAGTGTCCTCCGTATCATTCACGTTTGCACAGACCAGTGGCAGCAGCAGCTTTTTTCCAGAACTAAAAGTATATCACTCTGGAAGTCCTACAATAAAATGGACCTTCTCTAGACAAACTGTGATAATTGGCCAGCACTCCTGGCTCTCCTCTCACAAGATATGCAACCAAAAGTTGGCTTTGGCGTTGTCCACTTCTGCTTGGAGTAGTCTACTTCCGCCAGGAGTTGTCTTGCATCTTTGTTTGTCGGAAGAGAAGCAGCAGCCTGTCTTCACCAAAGATTTAAACTGGCTCGTTTCATCTGTGGCAGGGAACGAGAGCATGCTTGTGGACAGTTACTGCACATCCCTGTCACGTGGGCCATGAACTTTGGGAAGTTATTACTGGCTCTACTAGGCTAGACCAAGAACCTCTTTCATCCACTTTGTTTTATGGTTCTACAAGAAAAAGCAAATATTAAATGCTGGTCCCTGGCCAAACTAGTCTGCCAACTCTTCACCTTAACAGTTCCATCCAGCTAAACAAAGAAGATGATCACTTAGGGATCAAAGCTTTCCTTTGAAAATTTAAGGATGAGTAGATGTGCTGGGAAACATGACCCATAACAACAATTTTAAAAATCATTGGAAATTTTTGATTTCTCGAAAGCTTGGGGAGGAGGTCATGCAAAAATTCGATTTTTAGTATCGCAATGTAAATCACTTAAATCCTTCTTTGCAAGGCCTCGCTACCAAGAGCCAGTGACTGCTTGACACATGGGCTGTTGGGTTCCAGCAGCTGGCTGGGAGCTGGATGATAATCTGTCTCCTGGTAGCACCCTCAGCCTTGCCCTCCCTGTGCTATGCTGTGCCACCAGAGGAAGATGGAGGACAAGTTTCTTGGCGGATCTCGTTCAGGCTCTCCTGCTTGCCTGCAAGCTTTCCAGGGCACTGCTTTAGGCTGAGGACTGCCCCTGTGTGCTGCTCCAAGGATGGAGGGCTTCTGCTGCAGGTATTGTGTGTGTGTGTATTTGTACGTGTCAAGTTATAAAATTAGATGACCTAAAACTACAACAGCTCCACAAGGTCCTCAGCAAAGGTTACCATAATCTCCTGCCTCTCTTCCAAGCATGACCTGGATTAATGGCTTTGGGTGTGACCATATAACCTCTAGCACTTTGTAAAAGGGAGTTCTTGCATCTCAACAAAGCAGCACGGCAGTCAGTCAGAGAAATAGAATAACCTTTTCTCCTCTCTCCTTTCTGTCGTGAAAATAGTGGGTCTTTCCTGTTCTTTATGTGTATTTTATCATTCACTCTCACTTGCGTATATTTAATAAGTACATTTTTCCAGACAGCAGAATGGCAAGATCTGGTCCAAATGTTAGCAGGGATGGCTCTGCAGGACTGTGGCTGGACTGAAGTGACCTGCAGGTTTAACGCTGCTCTGGAGGACTGAAGTGCTACAGCACTCTGTGCCAGGACAAGTCCTGCTTCATGGACTGTTTTTGGAAAAGCACGGTAAATCAATTTTATGGGGTTTTATGAAGTTTTAGAAAAGAGATTGCATGTTTTTTAATTTATGAGGTTAATGAAAGATCAAGAAGCATATTATGATTATAGTTTGAAATCACCAAAGCTGGTTTTTTTTTTCCTGTCTTGACTATTCCTTGACCCAATCTAAAATTTCTTTCCTGCACAGAAGTGTCCCACGCTTTCCTCCCAAAACAGATCCACCCTGATCGTTCTGCTTCAGTAATGTTATAGGTCTGATTCAGTAAAAAAGCAATTGCTGTACAGATGTCTCTATAGATATCATGAAAACGTTTTTCTTCTCTTCCTTTTCCTACTTACTCTCCATAGCTTATCTCAGGAAAATTATGAGGAATCTTCCAGAGAGCGCAGCTGGGTGCTGGAGCTGGTAAGTGTAGGGCGGTGTGGAAATCATACAGTGGCCCTGCATCTCTACTGAAGGGTAATAAAGTTGTGTGTAAGACAGGAAATCATAGACCAAATATTGGCAACCACATCCTATGTAGATTTTGCCGAGATTGGCTTTGATTGCCAACTGGTGGCCAGAAGCTGTCTCTGATTCAGTTCTTCCCTAAGGCCACCCACCTGGTGGCTCAGAGGCACTGGAGCAGCCAGACTGGTTGTGGCCACAGCAATGCTCTAGCCAAAGGTCAAGTGAGCATCTCCTGCCAACACAGAATGGGCTGATTCCTTCTTATTGGTAGATTTGTATGAGGTAAGGAATTAGGAATGCTCTGCGTGCTGCGGTACTGAAGAGGTGGGTGTATTGATTTACCCCCTTCTACCGGAAGAGTGCAGGTATTGGGGTTTGCCAGGAGTTTGTGAAAATCTGTTGTGAGGGTGGCTAGGAGGAAGTGTTTCCAAACCATCCCTCTGGGGACTTCTGCTAACAGACTCATCAACTCACTGCGGTAAATTGGCCAAGGACCTTCTTGGGAGGTGGAATTTGAGGTGGTTGTGGACGTCGCTGGGACTGCCCTGCTTAACAAAAATATAGCTGCAGGTACAAGCTCTAGAGAGCCCCATGAAAGCTGGTGTTTGCTACTCATGGCCTTTAGGTACTCTGGTGAAACTGAGCTTCCTAGGATATCTGAGCGATTTTCTGATCATCTGGAGCAAGGAGGAGGTGGCAGGGGAATGATCTCTCCATAGGATGTGATCTATCATGCTGCCTATGCAGCAAAGTAGCTGGACTGAGAAGGAGAACCAGGTAGGAGTTAAAAGGCAGGAAAACTTGGGTTTTTGGCTGTCAGGCCGACAGAAGACTTTCCTTTCTAAGCCTCAAGAATTCCAGTGTTATGGAAATTGTTGTCTGAAGTTAGCTTGAAGGAGGACAAGCAGTGAGGTGGTAGTCTTAATACATCCTGGCTATTCAAGAAATAATGTTCTTAAATGTCTAATGAGAGAAGAGGCTGCTTTTTGACCTTCCTCTGCTTGGCTTTGATTTCAGACTTCCCCTCTCTTGTTTGTATAACATTGGAGCAAACTTTGATAACTTAAATTGCTGGCCTGGAGCTCAAACAACTGGCAAAAAAAGGTCAGGAAAGTTTAGTACTACTGCTTTCCCCTGTCTGGTGACCGCTCCTTCCCCTTATCACTGAGGCAGTGGGTAGCTCAGATTGCCCCTGTTTTTGTAACAAAAATTGCTGGGTAGGAGGAGACTTGAGCAGCACAAAGGCAGACAAGACCTCAGCTTTGCAGGAGTAAGTTTTAAAGCTCAGTCTTGCCAATGTACAGCCCTGTGCTCCCATCACCTTTCCCAGACTGCAGTCTGTGACTGGTGGAGTTGGATCCTGCTCATGAGAGGCTTCTGCTAAGTTCCATCACCAACCTCATCCTTGGCAGTAGCTGAGAAGAGCAGGATGGGAGGAAGAGGAGCAGAATGGTGGTGTGGATACCAGTCATCATCTATGGAAAGATACCCCACTGGGTATCCTAAGACTTGTCTGAAATCCCTGTGTGGCAGCTGAGGGCTGCGTGGGACTTGATCCAGTTCACTCAGAGATCACTGTAGTACTTAAAGCCACTTCATTACAGCAGCACACACTGACATGCTGCTGGTGCCTGAACTCATCCTGTATGTCTTGGCTAAGTCACTGGCCTGCATGTGGTGGTTTTTTCCTCTTGTGAGTAGCAAGATTTACAGGTGATCACTCAGATGATCATAGGGTGGGTCAGATCCTTGCATGTTTGTCCTCATGTTTCGCAGAGTGCAATCTACAAAAATCAATTTAATGGCTTTAGTGCGTGCAAAGGCCAAGTTCAAGACCTGGCTTTTCACAGTCAAACAGAAGGGGTAAATTGTTCATTGGTTCACAGTAGGCATCTATCCCTTTTCCTTGTATTGGAACCTAAACTGAATTACACAGACTCCTCCAATCTGCAGAACCGGACCTGAAATATCCAAAGTCCAGGCTTTCCCTCTGAATTTTGCCATACTAGTTTTTGGGAAAAGCTACCAGAAAACAGAATACAAAGTAAAACACAGGAGAGGAGAGGTGTTCACCACCTGCCTGTGTTTAAACAGGCATCCACCTGCTGAGAAGGTCTAGTACAGTTCGGAGGGATTCTTGTTGTGTCACAGTGATTTTCCTATCTCTCCTTCAAACCACCCTCTGCAGTCTTTCTCAGAGAAAGGAGAATGTGCTACTCTGCTCCACAGAAGCTACTTATAGCAATGTTCATGGTGCTGGAGAGCTGTCAGCTTTGCTAAGTGGTGAGGCAGGGGGGAAGCAGAGACTCGAGATAAGAATAGTAAGTGAAATCTTAAATTTGACAGGCCTGTCAAGGAGGAAATTACAGCTTGGAGGAGGAAAAGTGGTTGTGTTTTGAATTTTCTGTAGTAAATATAAAGTCTGGGGGTTTTGGCGGTGAGGAGGCAGTTCCACCAGGAATGTGTAAAGCTTTGTTTTGGACATGCCTGCCACAGCTGTTTTTCATTAAAAGAGAGCAAGAGGAGGACTTGGTGACAAGGAAACCTTGTGTACTATGGTAGAGCTGGTGTAGAAGATGCAGGAAGGCAGGCGGAGATGAGCGTGGAGGGAGCCTGGAGGACACTGGAAATCTCTTAAACAGTCCAGGTGGCACCTGAGGGAATTTGGCTAGGGTTACCCTTTCTTCCCCATCTCCACTGAAACAACAAGCTGCTGACCTCACCTGGCAGTAACTGCAGTGCAGTTCCCAGCTGTGCCAGGGGCCGGGCACTTGTTTTTTCATGGGCTGTGTTTAAGAATGTGATGCTTGCTTTTTAAATTTTATTCTAAATTCTGCTCTCGGGCCAGCTTGAACTTGTACTGTGGAAGAAGTGCTAGTATTTATGGCTGCTCTGCTGGGTTTCTGTCAAGATTTCTGCCAGAGGGAGTGGAGGGTAAAAGGGGAGGTGAGAGACGTGCAGAAGAGCTCTGCGAGTCCAATCTAGAAATGTGCCAGCACACAGGCACGCACCATCACCTGCTGCTCACAGGAGGCAGAAGGGTGAAATAAATTGTCCAGAGCCAGGCAACAGGCTGCAGTCAAAGCATGAGCAGTGCAGCCACGTCTCAGACCCTCCTCTTGGACTCTGCACTGCTCTGGATAAGCTGTCCTACTCATTCCGGGCTCCTCCATGTGGAGCATCAGCTTCTTTTTCTGCAGGATGTGTTCATGTAAACTGAATGCAATTTCCAATGAAAACAGAAGAGAGATACACCTTCATCCTTTTCTTCCCCACCAGGGTACTGAGAAGGTTTGGTGCTGTACCAGTAACACCAGTGATGAGTTTGGTGAAGGGAGGGTCTGGGGCACCAGAAATGACAGTACTGCAGTCACAGGATGTTCTGGCCTCACTTTTGAGGCAAACTCTCGGTGCATTATCCCAGTGTTGGAATGAAGTTGTGCAGCAGGACTGACACTGAGGCATCCTCCAACAGTGTGCTGTGCTGTGCAGTTTCCCCTGGATGGGACCTCTCGGATAGGCTCCTGTGCAGCTGCTTCACTGGATTTCAGCAGTGACCCAGATGTGAGCCATCCTCACCTCAGCAGGCCTAGGCTGCTTAGGCTGTTGGCAGGACCTTCCCCAGGGGAAAAGGGGACACTTCCCTGTGCATGAGTTAGTGGAGTGGGGTCAGCTATCCCGATGTTATGAATGCAGAGCAGCTGGGCTCGTGTTTCTCAAGTGTGACCCCCAGGCCCAATCTGTCCATTCTTAGTGCACTCAGATGTTTGAGATATTCAGCCCTTTATTTTGATGCTTCTCTGACTGCCAGTCCAATTCAAATACCTGTTCTCAAGAAGTGACTGCTGAAGCACTTCTGAACATTGCTTGTTCACCAAGCCACTCTTGGCCCGTGGCTTGTAAGAGATTTAGCTTGTAGCTGCCTGGGCAGATGTCAGAATGAATCTGCTCTCCTATGGATCTTTTACAGCTGGAGCCTTCAATGCCTAAGAAGAGAGAAGATCTGATTTGAAAAATTACCTAGACATGGGAGTCCAGTAAAGGGTCTTGTCCTGTGGAGATTCTCTGGTGTCTAAGAAGAGTTTAGGTCCTGCCTCTCCCTTCCTCTTTATGGGAATACTAGGCATCCATTTCCATGAACTCGTGCAAATTTGGTATCTCTGAGCCCTCACTACTTCTATTAAGAATGACAAAGAGTTTTAAAAGATTTCAGGAGGAAAAAGAAAATTATGGGTAGCAGACAGGCACAGGTAGAGCCCTGTCATGTAAATCGAACACACAGTTCTGTTTCTGAGCACTTATGGCCGTTTAAGAGGGCCATGGTGTTCCTGGAAGTGTCTGTATAAGCTATCAGGATGTTTCACTTCTCCTAATTGTCCTCCTATTTAGACAGAAGGGGTGAATGATTTTTGCCACTTCTTGAAGTGACACTCTTAGCAGTGATACATCCCAACATACAGGGATGTTATTGATGAGCTCGGCCTTTGAATACAAAGCTGTTTGCTCCCTCCTCTTCCAGAGTGGATCGTGCCCACAATTTTTAAGCTCTGCAAAAATTCTTTTGGATGCTTTCTTACTGTTACAGAGCAAATAAAGGAGAGTTCCTAGTGCAGACAGCAGGGAAATAAGGTCAGAGCCAAAAGCTGTTCTGCTCCCTGTGGACACACTGGTGTGATAAAGGGGAGCAGGGGAGCCAACGGCCAAGCCAGGGCAGTGCCAGAAAACCAGCCTGATGAGCATCTCTCCTACCAGGGGCCTGGTGTTGGATTATTATGGTGTTATCACGGTGCCAAGAGCCTGGGTCAGGGGAGTCATGGAGCCAAAGTAAATATTTTAGCAAAGGCTGATGAGCACAGACTGCCTCTCTAACATCACGAGTTTCTCAGAAATTTGAGTGCTAAGACCTTTACCTTTTTTCATTTCTACCATAACAAAAAAAATCTGCTAAGACCTCCTTCTTTCCTCTCTCTTTTCCCCCATCCCTCCTCTTTCAACTTTTTTTTTTCCCCTCGGTCCCAAATCACCATTATTAATCACTTAAAAGGGCTAAAAATAAAGGTGAGAAATTGGAAGAAGTATTCTACTTCTCACATTCAGATTCAGTTTGGGCTGGAGCATAAGGTAAGCAATGGGCTTTGTGTCCTTGCTCTTGGCAAAGACAGTGCAGAGAGGATGTGCCAGCCATGGTGGCAGAGGAGAAGGTGGTGATAAAGCACTGCTCAGTTGAGCCTGGATGTTGTTCCTCTAGATCTCTCTTCATTTTGGCTCCATAAACAGTCTGGATACTTGCAAAGAAGGGTAGGTCTGGCTTCTGCTTCCCAGTCAGCTGAAATGCCACAGGATGTGGCTTCTCGTTTTTTCCTCTCCAGTCCTCTGGGAACAAAACCTTCATGTTCCAAATACAGGCGCTTCAGAGAGGAGGCACAGGCAGATTTCCCCACGCCTGCCTCTCTGCCCCCTTTGACCAAGCAGCACTACACCGAGTTCTTTCCACAGCTTCTTGCTTAAGTCAACTGCCGCAGATTTACCTCTCGCTTGCCTTCTTTTCATTTCAAATTGTTCACAGACTAACACATACCTTTCAGTTCTGAACCCCAGGAGTCCTCATATTTTATAGTGAGTAGACACATGGTCCTATTTCAGCCTGCAGTTTTTAGAGGTCTGGAAATAAACATTTGGCTTTTCTCAATGCCAAGCTGCTTAATAACCTGTTACAGCCTACACCTACTAATGCTCTCAGACATAAAGCTGTTGCCCCTTTATAGATGCTTTTTTCCCTGGCATGCCTTCTTGAGGTTGATTTTTTTTTTTCGATCTTGGCAGATAAAGTGCAAGCTCTTTTTTTTGCAAGTAGCCACTTTAAACTTTCCACTTTGGCTTGCTATTGCCCAATTGCTAAGAATCTTATTTCCTGTTGTGTTTTCTCTTTATTTCCATTTGGTTTTGGGTAGTTCCTGAGTTATGGTGTCTTCTCACAATAGCAGCAGATGTCAGCATGGCTTGTCTTGTGGCAGAGACTGCGCAGAGCAAGAGAGTATTGCCCACTGTGCCCATTCCCATGAGCTGGCAGTGCATCCTGAAATTCCTTTAGTGCATAAAAGGCAAAGGAGGACTGATTTTCATGTGAGGCACTGATGGAACCGCCGTGTAGCTGTTATGTAGTAGGCTTTACTGGTGGAATTGAGTGCATTTCAGAGGAAAGCAAGATTAATTCCCACCCTTTTATAGGTGGGAAAACCAAAACACATGTAAAAGTTATTCAGCATATCAGGTGCTGAACTGAGAATACAACCAGAATGTAAGTCTCCAGCCTCTCAGACCTGTGGCTTCTCCCCTCCCTGTGTGGAGAGGGTTTATGCACAAGCATGATTAAAAATGCCAAAAAATTATGCCTTGACTAGGTTATTTCATGGCAACTAATGGTGACATCTGTTGATTTTTTTCCAAGGCTCACACAGCAAATGGAGAGAAAATAGAAAGGATTTGAATGTGCCTGCAAAGTTATAGCAGTGATGATGAATCAGGACAACACGGTAATTTAAGTAGAAATCTTTTTGAAGGGGGCAGAAGGCTTAAGAGTTGCTCTGATGGGAGACCGTGATGAATTGTTCAAGAGGTGGCACAAAAAGGCAGAGGTTAGAAGATCCATCATGGAAAAAGAAGAAATGCTGGGGAGATCTGTGGGGCATGGGGAACCCTATGATAGGCCCTGCAAATCTTGCTCTCTCTCAGAGTCCTGGGCCCATCAGGTGAAAGGAGTCTTGAGGAGGTGGAAAAAGCGGGGCCAGATCACTTCTGGCAAGTCCTACGTCACTTGGGAGAGGAAAAGGGAGGCCCTCTGGTTGTGGGTTGGGTACCTTCGTTTGGCCATTCTGGGGTGCTTGCAACTACAAAAGATGTGCTGGGCTTCAGATAATTCACAGAAATGGAGGAAAGAAATTATGAGCAAATAAAGTTGGGGAATCTTTTCTCTCACCCTTTTCCTTCTTCTCTTTACTCTCCACTGCCCTCTAAATATGGGGGAGTTTCAGAAATCACTGAAAAATTCTCTTTTTTTCTTACAGGACTTTTAAAGAGGTTCTACTAGCTTTTGATATTGCCCACTTTGAAAATCTTTGGTTGGGTTTTTTCTTTTTTAATGATGCCTGATATTATGAAAGTCAGGCAGTTCTACAGCTTTATCTAGTTTTATCTTGTTGGCTATTTGAACATTTTTAGCCTGGGGAAGAGAGAGGAACTGGCCAATTTATATTTCTGTTCACTAGCACTGGTTTACCTCTGCATACCACTGGCCATTCTAGGAAAAAAAAAAAAGTGTTTTTTTTTTTGTAAAGAACTTTTGAGATTCAGGCAAGTAAGGAAGAAAAGAGGCTCGAAGAGGTCAGCTGCCCCATTTCCCAGGCTCAGGACAGAACTAACTCTGTACCATCAATCTGAGAGGTGTTTGTCATACTTGACTTCCCAAAATCTCTGGCAGGGCTGATTTCTCAATCTCCTTTAGTTTCCATTCCAGCAATCCATAACATTGTCACGTTATTCTTCATATATACCCCAGACCCCCATCTTGCTGTGGTTTGATGCCTGTACTTGAGCTGTTTGCCGAGAGCATGGAGGGTAGGTTATTCTTTTCCTCTTTACAGCAGCTAATGCTGTTTTCACCTCTCCTCTCAGTCCTCCTTCCTTTAGGCTGCCAATGCTGATGAACATTGTGGCTCCTGATGCAGTTTTTACAACGAATACCCCAGTTACGCTGCAATATTTTCATCCAGACCATATTTTTCCTAGTTTGTTTCTGCCAAGGTCACATGAAGCGCTGCTAAAGCCCTCAGCAGAGTCAGTGTATGTGGTTTTTCGTGCTTGCCTGGTCTCTCTACAAGGTCTTTGTCACAGAAAAAAACCACACTTCACTGGATCTGTTTGTGACAGACGTGGGTGGGATTTTACCTACCTCCCAAATACTGGGTAGATGCTCCCAGGTGGTTTGTTAGTTTTGTTTTCTTGCAGAGTTGCAGTTTAATGAAGCCAGCCATAATTCGGACTCCTCCCTTTCCCCTTTTCTAAGATGGACATTGTCTTTACAACTCTCCTGGAAGCATCCTGGTCCTACACAAGCTGTCAGATAACACTTCTGATGGCTCTGAGGATTCTTCTAAATTCCTCTGGAAAAATTTCATCCAACTGAAAACGATATTGTTTATCTATTTTGTTCTTTATGAATTCTAACCTGAGGTTATCCCTGATATTACTGGTATTAATTTTGTTGATTGCCTGATCTGTAGTGGTATTTTAGACACTGAAGCACAAAAATTCATTAAACACTTCCTTGCTTAGTGATGTTTAATAAGAGCTTTCAATGCCTCTTAATAGCTCTGTTCATCACTTGTTTTCCTTTTACTAATATTGTACAAATGCAAGCTTTAACATGTTTTTTTTCTCTGTTAATTGTATGTTACCTTCTGCCATGACCTCTCTGATTTTCATCTCTATACATCTGTACCATCACTGCTTGTAATTTTTATCTCTTTTTCCAGAATCTACATGTGTCCCTCTCTGTGGAGGAGGTTGCTGAAGAACCATAAGACTTTGTCTCTTTCTCCATGCGACTTCTGCATTGGGACAGTTCATGAGTTAGGTATGCTTTGTTTAAGGATTGGAGGCTCCTATGAACTTTTTTCCTCTTTGGATCTGAATTCTGTTCATTTAATTCTGTATTCAACAATTTATTTTGCTCCTCTCACTTTTTCTTCTCCTAAGACTCTGAGACTTTATAGTTTTCTCCTTCTCTACCAGTTTCCTTCCCTGCTTTTCTGTTTCGGCGCATTTCACTACTGTCAGCATCAAATACTCCTCTGAGTGATTTCAGAGAATTTGCATCTACAGTATTTCTTCTTGCATATGGCTGAACAACCTGTGGAGCAGCCTGTGCTCTTGTCTCAGCTCATTCCTTGCTTCCCCTGATTACTACAGGTAACCACTGTCATGTTTCAGTTTGGCTAAAGTTTCATAATTTGGCTTCTAAATTGTTTTCTTATGGCCTGAATTTACCCCAACCATCTCTGCCCTCTCCGTCAGATCTTACTCCAATTTGCCAGCCACATGGAGGAGTTAAAATGCTTGTTTTACAAAATCCCTCAGGGAAGACAGCAGCAAAGAAAAGTCAGAAATGCTGGATGTGTGTGTGGTGGAGGGTTGTGAAAATCAGTACAGCAAAGTTAACTTCAAGGCTAGCCTGTTTATGAAGACAAGTCAGCAAACTGAAGATGGAGCTGATAGAAGTTTCTTGTAAAGACCCCATTTTGCTCTTGAGTGAAGAGGATGAAGACATTAACTCAGTCACATCCTCCTTGTCAGCAGAGCGTTCTGCTGCATTGGCTGAAACAATTGTTTTCCTCTCATAGAAGTCCAACAAGTAATGAAACCTTAATCCTTCTGTTTCCTAAGCAGAACATCATGTGTTCTCTATTTGAATTGGATTGAGGCCACGCTGATACTTCATTAGCACAACTATGAGCCTTACATAAATTCTTGTGCGTAAGTTCTGATCTCCTGAATGGTGTTTCAGCTTCACGTTCCTGTGCCTGTGTGTGCCTGCTGTATTATTCCGTCAAAGTTCCTGTCTAATACGCATTTGTGCTGTGCAAATATTGTATTTTTGATGTGTACTTTCATTATCAGATGAAGACGGGTGGAGGAAAACGGTGAAGTCCAGAATATGCCCAGTATCTGATCATGGAATTATTTGGATTGGAAGGGACAACTTAAAGATCCTATAGTCCAACACCCCTGCATTGAGCAGGGGCATCTTCATCTGCATCAGTTTGCTCCGAGCCCTAGCAGGATTTGTTCCGAGATCTTCCCAGGCACAGAGGTGAGGCTGACAGGTCAGTAGTTCACAGGACCTCCCTTTCTACCCTTTTTTAAGATGGGTGCAATGGTTCCCTTTTTCACCTGGGACTTCACCTAACTGCCATGACTTTTCAAATATCGTGGAGAGTGGCTTGGCAACTACATCAGCCAGTTCCCTCAGGACTCTGGGATGCATCTTGCTGGGTCTCACAGACTTATATGTGTTTCAGGTGGTTCCTCAGCTGGTCTCAAAACTGATCTTCTCTTACAGTGGGAG
>VZTA01013390.1:38520-55287 GCA_013398855.1 Mohoua ochrocephala | reverse complement strand
CCTCATGTCATGGATTTCTCACCTCAGCTGCTGAAGGGTGAGCAGCTGCCTTCCCCTGTTTTTTCTTCCCCCTGCTTCTACACCTGGACAAGATTCCCGAAGGAGCACTTCCTTCTCGGTCATAGAGACAAGAGGGCTTTTCCAAACAGCTCTTCCCCTTGTGTGGACCGTCCCCATGCTGAAACTTTGCTCTGCAGGAGTGGGGGGAGATGCACCACAGCATGCCATTCTGCTTACTCTGTTTCCTAATTTTGCAGATGTTTTAAAAGTCCTTTTGCTTTGTATGCGAGCAATCACTGTTGCATTTCTTATTGCACCTATCTGCTTTGTCTGAAGCGGTATTTGTGGATTAGTAAGGTCCATAATTTGAAAATTATATGTATAAAGAATACGGGAACATGAAAGCAGTGGCATGTTCTGGCGGCTGTGAGGATGTTCTGCAGCTGCAAGTTGCAGTTTGGGAAAATTAGTCCTGAATTTTGAAGGCTGAATGTTAAGTTAGCCAAATCTTGCTTCTGCAGCCTGTATCCAACTGTTCTGAGTGCCAGTTGGTTACTTCTTCCATACCAACCAAATACAGTTTATACATCTTTTCTTCCATATCAGACTTGCATGGCAATTTTAATAAAGATTTTTTAAAGTATCAGGGATTATTTTAGTTCAAAATCTTGACTGGCAAAGTATCCAAAGTAAAATCTGTTATGTGTTTATTATTGATACTGCTCATAATATTAATATCAAGCTGCTAAAGTTGCTGGCTTGCTGAACACCAGCTCTTCTGTTGCATTTTATGATCCCAAACTTCCTTGCTAATAAGCTATGACTCCTTAATGTATTTAGCACATTAGCTGCAATCTTGGCAAACGCCAATCCTTCTGTCCTTTGAGTAGGGTGCAAAATAGGCTGACAAGGCACAGAGGGTGCCTAAAGCAACTTGTTCTGCAATGAACTCAGGTGTACAAATGTGACTCAGTGCCTGTTGCTGCCTTTAAATGTAATTGTCCAAAACAGCTGACTCAAGCAGCCCATAAAACTCTGCCCATACAAAGAGCTCACCTATGCCATTTGACAACTTGTTTTGGCTGGTTTGTGCTAAGCATTCTCATACTATTCCTGTCCATAGGACACCATCCACTCCCCCACTGAATGCACTGAGACGTTTGCAGTTGGCTTCAGCGGTGTGTGGAGCTTGTGATTATCCCCTTATAGATATTAGTCCCTAAGAACAGTCCTCCTCCCACCATTGTTTCCATTAGTTGCTGGACACCTCCCACTGCATTTTCAGGGATGGAGTTCCCAACTCTCCGCTCACCAGTCTCTGAAGCAATAACTTTATAGATGCAGGGGTTGAAAGTTGTGAGGGATGCTCAAAGGGGAGTGTCAAGGGACATTGAACACACTGTTACATGGAAGTGAAACGTTCTTGACTGCATAGCTCTTCAACCACATTCAGCCTGGACTATCTCTCCTCCTATTAAAGACAAAGTGATAAGCACAATGTAAACAACATCTTCTGAGACAATCTAATATTTAGAAGCAAGAAGGATAAAATCAAGGAACAAGCTTGATGCTGAAACAAGAGACCGCTGCTCATGCCAAGCTGTGACGAGCTCTGTGCTGCTATATTTCTTATCAGATCCATGAAAAAGACACACATGATTCTTCATGGGATGTATGTCAGAGCCTCAGGGTGAGGCAGCTCACACAGCTGACTCCATGTTCATGTGAACGTGCCTCTTCCATGCTGATCAGATAGGAAAACTCATGAACTTTGGTCAGAGAAGGACAGTTAGAAAGCAGGGCAATAAATATCAGAGAAGAAAGTGTTGCATGAAAGAGAAACAAAAAAGGAAGGATGTTCTGGTAGGCATTTGGGAGAAAAATAAAAGGCATTAAAACATATGGAAATTATTTGTGGAGCTGTATATTATCTCAGCATAACTTCAGTCACCAACTGCTTCCCTGGTCTACCCACTGTAACCTCTTCCACCCTCTTAATTTTCTCTTACTCTAGTTTCTCTCTTCAGTTCACACAAATAGGCTTTTATTGATAACATTTTTTTTTAAAAAATTAAATTATTAGCCATATTTTTCAATTCACTCATCTGTCTACTACTTATATCACCATCTCCTTTTCATGCCTAGTACTTACATGTTTTAAACCTTCATCCCTCCCCAGATTTTTCAGCCTTTATCTTCAGGTTCTGTCCTCAGTGTTTCCTGACCTTCCCATTACTTCCTTATCATTTTATTAAATAGAAGTGTCCTGTCCAATAAGCTTTATATCAGCTTTTCCAAAATTTATTTCTATTTCTCCCATTTAAAATGTAACCAGAGACTGTATAAAGGAGAGCTGAAATTTTGCCTGAAAGGAAAATCTAGGAAAATAACTGACAAATATACATCATATTAATTAAGATTGAGGAGATGATAAATACAAATTTTCTTTTCAAAGTTTCTTTTAATATTAATTTTAATTCCGTAATTTTAAAATGCATTACTACAGTAAAAAATATTAATTTTTGAAACTGTCTCATTTCCAAAAATTAGCATGTATTGGATTTTTCAAAAGGTGGTGTATTTTCTTTAGAATTTCTCTTCATTAATGGTACAAAAGTTGAAAGGGGCTGCTTTGGTTTACAAGGAACAAAATCTTTGAAGTCATAGTGCAAACTATAAAAGCCCTTCCTCTGTACAGCTTTAAAAAAAACCTTGCAATTTATGGTACATGTAAAAATGCTTTCAAAAGTCCAGGAGAAAAGAATTACACGGAAATGTTGGAGACAATTATATTTCATAACTCTTTGGGATGGATGGCTAACATCCATTACAAGAATAAGCTCATTCTCTTACAGGTACAAGCAGGTTAAGTGTGCAATCCAATAGTTTTGTGAAGAATTCCTGCCAGTTTCCAATTGCAAATACAGAAAAATCTCATGGTTTGAAATTTTTCCAACTCGAAGCAATCATATTCTAAATCTTTCTTCTCAGTATGCCAAATCTATGCACTCTTGAAAATTCTTTACCCGTGTGTACTAACATCAAAGGATAATACAAAATTATATGCAACATCTGCCTTGAAAACATGTCAGTATTGCATTTTAAATACAAAAATATAACTTGATTCTACTGTGGGTGTTACTAAAATCTTCTACATAAGGATGAAATTGTACCTTATTTTAAGTTGTATTCCCCACCCATTTCTGTAACTGCTGAAAATAGGCTTGTGTGAATTCTTTAACAAACCGATTCTTTCCTAAGTAAAGCTAGAATTACAGAATCAGGTCATATTTCAGTAAAATAAAAGTGTTTTGACATTACTCATGGGCCACATTTTTAAGGCAAACAGAGAAGGTATTATCTCTTCCATGACACATTTGAGTAGCCACTTCTAAAAGTTTCCAGCCTTGAAATCTGAGGAATTTCCAGCCATGAAGTGCAAATACATTGTACTTCTGCTCCTTCTGTCATCTATAAATGTGCACTAGTGAGAATAAAATCTTCTCACAGAAACTATTGAATACTTTAAATTGAACTTTCTAAACGGATTGAATTGTTTTCCGTGTGATAGGTGCAAGAAATAAAGCATCAGAAATTACCAAATACAGACAAACTCCTGCTATGACTTACAGAAATGTTTTAAGGTTTATTTTTTTCTACTAAAGTTCTCTGTATCAAGTGTGCCAAGGAGTTCACTTCACCCAGATATGCTTAGTTCTGATTCAATGGCAATATTGTGAGCTAGTATATTCAGCCCAGGCAAAAATGTAGATTTCTATTTTAAAAAACACACGCAAAACACAAAACAAAAAGCCCCCCACCAAAATCACCAAAAGCAACTTGTGCCTTTGAAATAAGTGGTTGCACATTCTTTGAGGTTAATATACTGACAGCAGAGAAAAAAAAATCTAAATCTACAGCAACAATAAATTAAACAGATGAGAAAGTCACATATTAATCTCATTACTGGAAAAGAATCGTGAAACAGCAGAGCATCAGATGTAAGGCTGAGGCTTTCCTTCACCCCTGTAAAAAGTGATACCAGATAAAAGGTGGGACAGTGCAGGCACTTTTGAACAAACTGCATCCAGATGTGCACATGGGCCTGATCCAAGCTGCCCTAGACCGACAGGAAGACCCTCGCTGATTTCAGTGCTGTTCAGAGCTGGCTTTCAGAAGATTGACTTCTCAGCCAAGTGCCACATCACCACCTCACTCCTGCACAGTTGCTCTTAGAAACTGTCCTTAGGCTCTGGCATGGTGCTTCTGGTCGGTCATGTCACAGCACTCCTGGGGAGGGTTAGAAAAGGAGATGGAATACAAAGAACAAAATAGCCATTTAGATGAAGCTTCTTTAGAGACAGAGAATGAGAGGAAGAGAGAGAGAGAGAGAGAGAGTGTGAGTGTGTGACTGTGAGAGATCCAACAGTTTTTTTGCCAGGTTCTGTGAGCAAATGACATCAGGCATTTATGGAGGCTAAAACAGTAACAGCCAAATTTCTCTCAACCTTGAGAGAACCCACTAAGGGCTCTGAAGTGGAGTGAAAGGAGTGTCTAGTTTGCCCGCTTGACGTATGTGCATGTCCTGAACATCGGCTGTGCATAAGCCTCTAAAACCACAGCAGTTCAGTAGTGCTGCAGGATCAACTTTTGCATCTCTTGCATTACCTTGGAAGGGACCATGGGCTGACTTTCCAAGTATTCCTGAAAGAGCTGTATACCTTCACTGATCTGGAGAGAAAATATCTGTGCTTACAAATGGAACACATCGGTGTCGGCTCAGGCTTTCAGCTTCTGTTGAAATCTAAATATGAAGCTAACCACAAAGTTGTGGCCAACTCTATTTTGGTGTAAAATAGCCAAACTTCATTGAAATTCGGAGAGTTGAACCCCAAAGCATAGTATATAGTTTTTCACAGCGGTTCTATGCTTTTACATTTTTGTACTCACCCTGACATTTCTACACTAATGTCTCATCTTCTGATTTTGCAGTATGGATAATTATGCAGGCATTTTACTTAAGTCAAGACGTCTTTATTTTCAATGGCAGAAGATCAATACGAACTGCCCAGTAGAGGGTGCTACTTGATTTTAGGAATAAAACCTATCAATAAACTTTGAGAATAATCATATTTCCATGAGATTAAGGAAATCGTGGGGGGCATCAAGTCCTTCTGACAGTAGCACTAAAGAAACTGAAAGGTGGCATGTTTTTTTTTCCTGACATGCTTGCTTCAGCTGGTAGTACAAAGTGCTGAGGAGCGATCTCAACAAAGCTTTGGTTTTATGCTCTGACATCAGTCTAAATGACACTAGATACTACTGCTCAGAAATAAGCATTTTGTACACAACCCATGCTCTTGGTTCACTTTGGTGGACTTCTCATTTTATATTCTCTCCATACTAAAGTTGGCAGCAAGTTTTCACTCCAGGACAGATTTTTTTAGCTCTTTGCCTTTTACCAGACCAAAGCAATCTGATTGAAATTTCGTGAGTTTGTTATTCTGGCAAAGTAGAAATTTAATGGAAAGTTTGAGGTAAATTCAACAAGATGTTTGGGAGACAGGAGGGCTCAAAAAAGGAAGCGGTTTCACCTCTTGAAAATTTTCCTAGCTTTTTTTTTGGCTCATAGTAACTGCAAAATGTCTTGGCTGAGAAACTAGAAATTTTGTTTTAATGTTTTGTAGATGGTGATTCCTCTTTCCTTTGGCTTCTTTTGGGGTGCTTCAGGGGGCAATTATTTAATCACTAAAAGACATTTATGCAAATATTTTGGGCTCCTAAATCCACATGTCAGCTTGTATAGGGCTTATGAGATCCACAGTAGGGAAATGCAGCTTTCCCAGACTGCACAGACTGTTTAACGGGTAATTCTTGTGATCAGGGCAGGGAAAACTTCCTTTCAGAACAGACTTTAGGAGCTTTCAGTTCCCCTATGAGAAGATCTGAAGGGTTCCACTCAGAGCACCATCAGGTCTTCCGAGACCCGCTGGAGGCAAAGGCCATTCCCAAAAGGGCATTTTGCTTCCTTTTTGTCTCTACACCTGCTTAGAGCTCTCCTTCTTGCCTCTGTTATCTGCACGTACATCTCTTGGCAGGGTTTGAGGGAGAAGATATTCTCCACCACAAATCTAAACTGGTTCTGTAAGCTCTGCCACTCCCAGTGTATGGCCAGAGGCAGGCCTGCATGTAAAGATTTACCCCAATGACATCCAGGAAAAAATCCACTTTTGTGTTCTCACTGAGTGGTAAAATGTCCTGTACTGGCCCTGAAGATCATGTCTTTAGGTGTAATTAACAGTTTTTCACTAGTTAGCAAAACTTTCCGTAATGAGGACTGAAGGAGGTTTGAAAATTCACAGTCTGTGATTTGCTACTCCTACTGGCCCAAAGTCTAAGGACTGAAGCAATTTACTGGAATCATTTTTCATCGAATACTATTAAGTAAAGGATGAGGTTCCCTAATGATTTATGAACAGAACATGGTCAGAATTAACACCAACGTGCAGAAGATACTGTTCCATTTTTTGAGATTTTTGTGCTGCTTCCAACTTCTTGGATTTACCATGAATTATATCATTTTCAATCCAAAAAATACAGAAATAAGGATGTAGGATCAAAAAACGTAAGTCAGAAAGAATTTGTGGAAGTTCGAGAAACTTGAAACCAGGCTGTCAGAAAGGAATGAGGGAGGTATGCAAAAAGTATAAAAGAATTAATATTGCACCTGCAGGCAGAATTATCCTCCAAAGTACAGAAAATTTTCTGAAAGTAATTTGGTGTTATTGAAATGTTGACTGGAAGGAACAACATATAAAGCTAGTCCTGACACAGCCACTGCATTATGTGTGAGATGCCCTCCTGCCACCAAACTCTCTTTTCCCCCATTCCATCTTTTCTCCTGTCTCCCTATCCCAAACTATCCCAAACTTTACTGTAGAATCTATTTTATGAAGGGAAAATAATTTTTTTAAGAAAGTCCAGTGTGTTTGCAGGTACTGGTCCCGAGTTTTATGCATCAATAAGACACCTTGTAGTGCCACAGAAGTAAAAAAGTGGTACCTTAAAGATGATATACTGAGTTTGCATTGGTTAAATTAAGGAAGTCCTAGTGAGACTTCAAAGAGATATGGACTTGGGTGGGAGCAATGACAGAGAAGTGGCAGCTATCTCAAAAGCGTGGGAGAAGTGAAAAAAATAATTAGTATCTTAAAACTATAGAGAAAAGGGCTTCCAAAAAGATTGTTATTTGGGGGCAAAGGGAAAACAAGAACAAAATTATTTTCAGCGAAAATCCTCATTACATTTAACAAAATGATTTAAAGGCATGCAGCCTGTTTACAAAGACTTTATAAGCTTCACTTTGCTAACCTCTTCTATAAGTCTGCACTGGGTGATTTTCAACTTGTTTATTTCTTCCCTTCCACCAAGCAAAAGTATCGAGAAAGCACTGACGAACGGTAGACCAGAAATGGAAAACAGAACTGAAAAGATCAGTGCTAGGACACCTCAGGGGCTATCCTGAATGTTGTCCCTCTTTACATGCTTTCTAAGAATGACATTTTTCATCCTGCAAATAATTATGAGGACCAGTCATCCATCACCTAAAGGAAATTTCTTCATTAAAATCCATTTGTCTTGTAATTTCTCTGTTCGCAATATGTCTTGGCTTTTTTTTCATGAAACAAGTCCATCACCTTTCACATACTTGAAAGAGAAACTCCAACAAGGAGTGCTTCAGGTTCATTATTTGGCTCAGCTATTTGCCAGATGTTAAGTGAGGCTGTGTTTTGGCTAGTCTGTATGCTCTAATGTAATATTAAACCAAATAAGACATTAAATGGGGTCCAAGTGCAGACCTGCAGTTAAGAGAAGTATTTTATGAAAAAGAAAAATTCCTGAAATTTAATCTTCACTCTTGAGATAATCTAAATTATTTATGGTAACAACATAAATTAAAACCAATATACGGTTAAAAATATGACAAAAATCCACTGGTTTTCTATCCAAATAATCTCCACCAACACTCACCCTATTTGACCTTCAAAATAACATTGCAATGTCTGGAAGGTCTAGTTGTAAGGGACTCTGACCTCTGCTTCCAATTCTCCACCTGAGAATTGCAGGCTATCTATCTGCAGACCTGGTTTCCACGTGTCCCATTTTATAATCACATCAAGAAATTTATTCCACCAAACATCCTTAAATGGCAGCATTGCTGTTTCTGGCTGGCAGTTCACAAGAGTGTCTGGATTATAAACTCACCTGCAAAGGCCAAATGGCAGGCTAGCTGCCTGTACGGCTACAGGGTGATGGAAAACTGCATAAAATGAAAAACATTTGGTAATTGATTAATTTTTTTCTCTATATGCCAAAAGATGATTTTTGAGGGTTGTTGACATCTCTAATTGTAACTTCAAAGTCTGCTTGCAAGATTAATTGATCTCTTCCATCTTTATCATTGCTATACTTATGAAAATGAAATTAACATGCTTTTATTACTTTATGTATTCATCTGGCACATAGAATAGACATCACAAAAAACTACCCTGAAGAAAAAAAAAACAAACAAAACCTAAACCAAACCAAAACAAAAAGGCATGAAATACATATTAAAACATCAGAAAACACATGAGAAAGCTAAATGAAAAAATCTTGTTGCTGGTGTCACCTGGTGACAGAAATCTCTGGCATAAAGTCTGTTCTTTCTGGATGATGTGCTTTTAGCATCATCCCACAGCTAACATTAAAGCAGCAAGATAATTTTGTGGGAAAATATTTTTATTCATTTACTGCTTGAAACATTGTCTCCCTATAGTTCCACAAAAGACCTGTTTTGATTCGGCGTTTTTTTGGAAGACCCTTCTTGACTTGAATGAGTTTCATATCAGGCCTCAGTTCTGTACCAGATAAAAGTCTCCCTGCAGGATTTTCCTGCCATCCATCATAGGCTAATTAAGAGGAGCCAGGAGGTTATCTGAATCCTGAGGTGCACAAGTAATTGTGAAAATTACTTATGGCTCGTTTATAGGAAGGATACAAAATTACCCATTTAACTTTTTGAAAACTCTCTAACTCTCTCAACTATGCCTCAAATAGGAATTGTTTAGTTTCTTGGAGTTGCTCTGGGATTTTATACATTCTCCACTTGCAAGTCATCATTCATGACCAGTCGCCCACTTGTGAGTAGCACAGCAATGTTCAACTAGTTCTGGTATAAATTTGAAATCACATCACAGCATGACAACATTAATTTCTATCTTCCTCTGCAGAGGAAGGCAAATGAATAGGATGGTAACTAGGATTTCATCTGTAAATGTGCATAAACAGTTATGAAAGAAACACAAAAGACAGATGCGTGAATGGGCTAGAAAATAAGAAATTGGGTAAGGAAATACCTTTTGGTGTTTTTGAAAAAATATGTACAACTTATATAGGCCTAATTCCACATGCCTGTATTTGTCCTCAACTTCATACACTTATGAATGATTGTACTGACTGTCAGGACTTAAAGAGAGGAACAAAACAGTGTAAACTAGTATCTGTTTGAAACAATATTGAACCTCTTCTTAGTGTAAAGTAACAGGAATGGAATGATGTTGAGACAGGCATTTTGTTTAAAAGGCTCTTTTAGCTGTTTGAAATTCAGGCAAGAGAAAGCTTAGACCTGTCTGGGTTTGTAGCATTTTGCCCGAGCACCTCCACAGCTAATGAGCGAAGCAAAGCCTTGTGAAAGTTGTGGTTGAAATAGATGTTCATAGCAGAAATAAAATACACAAAAGTTATTACTTACATTTCAAAGCAGCCATAAAAACAAGCTTAGTAATTATTACAAGCATGAATATCCTAATACACCTCTAATTGTAATCATGTTCAGGTCATTTGATACAAACTTTTCTAATTTGGCAACAAACTGTTTGCTTGGAAGTCAAGCAATAGTAGCTAGAAATCACTCTAGGTTTAAGCAAACATTGTTCACCGTTTAATCCTCCATTTGCTGTGGTTATCTCTTATTTGTCTTCCCCAGGGAAATGCAGATTGCTCTGCCATTATTAGCTGCCCTCCCGCTGCCTCCTCTGCCCTTCCCTCCAGTTGCTTCCACTTCAGTGGTACCAGCCTTGGGGAGACAGGCCATCCTTAACTTCCTTGAAGCGGCAATGTGAGAAGCCTTTCAAAACTTATGCTCTAAAAGGAAATGATTATCTTAATATAAAAATTATTCAGCAAAGAAGGATTTGATTTCCATTTGTGCTTTTCCTTGGCTTAAATGCAGAGATGTATACAGACGACATTAAGAGAATTTCCATATATCCCAAGGCCACAGAGATCCAAGAGTTTGCTGTCTAGACTCCTCATTACTTTTACTCTCCTGCTTGTCAGTGAAGCACATGCCAGCAATGGGCTGGGGGCAAATCACACCCCTGAATTTTGCCAGGGTACTCTCCCTGCCTCTCAAGAGAGCCTCACTCCTGCCAGGTCCCCCTCCCTGCCTGAATCTGTATCCTGGGATCCCACCTTTCAACTCAGACAAAAAAATGCCTCTTCTTCTGAATACCCTACACAATGGGAACCTCCTGCTCTAGACTAGCATGCTCTTTGTGGAGGTGGCAACTATGTTGTCCAACCTTGTGAGGCTTGACCAAAATTCAGGTGTCACAGTCCCTAGACGTACTCTAATCATTAGTCCATTGTTCAAGAGGTAGGCATCAACCAGTTTCTTCAGGGAAGGTGCCTACAGGTAGTGAACTCAAATCCATCCAGAAGAGCTATATGAAAATTAAGAATGCATTGTTAATAATTCTCAGATGGAGCTAAGTGGGAAATAGTCATTTAACCATCTCGGGTGGGCAGCTTGTCTACTGAACACATTCACTTTCAGTGAGCTACTTGTGTTGGGGTGCTTTCATCAGAAAGTAACCTGCATGTGCCATCTCAGATATTTTGATGCATAAGAACATGAGGCTGGTCTGACTGGGTCACGCCTCAGCTCAGAATCCTATTATCAAAAAAGTCAAGAAGCAGATGCCCAGGGAAGTTTGTAAGTGATGCCACTGAAGAATATTCATCCATAATTCAATCACTTGTGCCTCATTGACTTTTTGCACAGGTTGTCTTACATACAATAACTCTCAATGGATTTTTCTTATATGAACTTGTCTAGTTGCCTTTTGAAATCATGTAAATTTCCAGCATCTGAAACAAGCTGTGATAAGTAATTCCAGATCTTAGCTACATATTGACATAGATAGATTAGGGACAGCTTGTTTCAACCTCTCTCCTGGAGCTGAGTTTCAGTCTGGGAACTCAAGTGCTATTTACAGTTCTCTCTTGGTCCCTTAAGCTGGTGACTTGATTGAACAAAACCTGAAAGTAAATACCTCCCGGTACCACTGAAAAATTTGCCATCATTGTATTTAAGGTATTTTTTCTGGGGTGACATTGCAGTGCTGTGCTAGGACTGAAGTGTTAAAACGGGGCTGCGTATTAGGCCTGTTCACCCCTGCCTTTTGCAAACTGTTTTATTTGTTCCTTCATATCTAGTGCATTTCCCTCTGCTACCACTTGCACTGTTTTCTTACTTTTTTTGCGTGAACAGAAATATCATGCATTAATGACAAGTACAACAGGAAGAAGGAGAAATTTACATATTAAAAAAAATCCAATCAGACTAAGCTGAGTTAAGGTTTTAGGACACTAAAACACAGTTTCCCTTCTTATGGGGAAATAAAAATTCAGTTCAGATCTTGGACAAGAAACAGCAAGGAAAGTATTATTAAATATCACATTTCCTTCTGATGGATGAATACATGCATAATTACTGCTGGTAGCAGTTTAGATCTTTAATTCATATTGAACTATGGAAAAACAAAAGATGGAAAGAAAAAAAAATCTGACTTATGTTGCAAATATTTTGGTTTTGCCTTTTTTATCTGTGTGCAAACCATCTATTTGTTTGACACAGGTAATTTTCTTGCCATTGTACATGCCATTCCCACTGTGGTATTACAGATAGGCAAAACAGATAAACAGAAGAATCAAATAAACTGTCTTCAGTGTGATGAATGCAATTTATAATTAACATGGACAGGGAAAAGATTCTAAGCAGAGGCTTACAAAAAATACAAGTCCTGATGTTCTACTTGTTTCTAAATTCGTCTGTGAACCACTGATAAAATAGAATGAGAAAAGTCTTTATAAAGTAAATGATATATTATTACACAAAATAATAGGAACATGCAGTGCTGTAAGTATGAATTAGGCATCCTGTGGTTGACTTCTGCATCATATAAACATACTAGTCAGTCCAAAGCTGAAAACAGAGCCAGGAATTCAGTAATCAGTGTCCCTTGTCCAGCTATTAGTGACTCCTTAAATTCCTTGGAATAAAGGACCCATATGGAACTACTCATGTAAGTAAAGCAAACTGCCGGAGCGGCCTATATATGATGAGTAATAATATATTAGCCAGAAATGGAGAGTATAAATACATAAAGTACCATTAAAGCTCACTGCATTCAATTAGATTTTTCTGTTGTATTTGTTGGCATTGAATCACAATGGGAAAGAAGGTCTTGCTTAATATATTGTCTAAAATAATACATACGAGTACATGATTATTCATCATGCTACCAGTACACTTCATCTGTTGAGTGAAGGCCTAAAAGAGAATTTCTGTGATTGGATTTGGTAATTTTTGGGATGGGAAATTTGCTTCTAAAACCTTATGGAATTTCAAAGATGCTTCAGTGCTGACAATTCCCCTTGCACAGTGTGGACACGTGCTTAGGGAGATGATCATCCTGCTTACTAGTTTGGTGTCGTTTTCAGGAGTAGACTTTGGATATTCTTCACTAGAACATTAACCGATAAGGATTAATATCATCAATGTAATTTATTTCCAAATCGTTGCTGATCCAGAAACAAATAGTTTCATTCTGATGAAGTATCACTCTCTTCATTTACTCAGCTGGTCCCTTTCTGTATTAAGTTCTATAACTTTAAGTTAAAGTCATGAACATCTTTCCAAATTTATTAATACCATTTAAGTCAAATTAAGCCCATAAAATGAGCAGTTCTCAGTTCTCTCATTTATTACATTAGATCCTAGCACAGGCAGGCAATCTAAGACATTTCTTTTCTTTGTGCTCCTTAGTGCCTTGATCAAGACTGCTCTCAAGACTGACATTTCACTAAAAGTAAGTCTCATGTTCTTTTCCCTTTTTGCTGTAAACTTAACAACCTTCTGATCAGTGCAAAGGCCTAGTGAGACAGGGACCACCCACCTTTTGTGTATTTACTTCTCTGCTTAGAAGGTGGAACATATTGCCTTCCACAAATGATAGCTTCTGCAAAAGAAACCTTTCTCTTTACCATACTTGTCTTACTGGTACTTCTGCCTTCTCACTCCTCTTATGACTAGGGAAAGGCAGCGATGGGAGGTGCAGACCAGCCACAAGGAGATAGGATGAAGCTTATTAGTAGGATTCCTAGCAGTGCTACGGCCCAAGGATAACTCAAAGAATCTGTGACTATCTACAGAGTTTCTCCATCATTTGAGTTAGCTCATAGATTTTTCCTGCTCCTGGAGAATCCATTTTTCAGGATGCCCAACATTCTAGTAATCTACCCCCCAGGCAAACAATTCTTTGTTTTTAGAGGTTTAGAAGAGACCATGACCCTCTCTGAGCACTAATGCATTATGATACTTGGGATCAGTGTGAAGTGTTTCACACTTACTTTTAGAGCACTGATGTGTTACTAAAAAATAATATGAAGCTCCAAAGCTTCCGATTCATGTATGGATTGCTACTTTTTGTATATTTTAAAGACCATTCCAAAAAACCAGTCATGTGAATATAATGACTAGTTGACCTCCCAACAAATTTGGGTTGCTGTGAGGCAAAACATAGGGTATAATTTTAGAACAGAGATTATTTTTTTCATTTTTAAATGCTTAGCAAATCAAGGAAATTGGCAAATGAATTAAATTTGTGAAACATACACAGCTCTGAGTGCACAGTCATTACACATGGCTGCATCATAGAGGTCTTTGGAAAATAGTGTGTTTGGTGTTTAATAACCTATGTTTTATAAGTGTTATTAGGGAAAGTAGTAGGCAAAACAATAAATTAATCTACTTATCTATATATTTTACATGTACTAAGTTTTTGGTCACAATAACATAACTTCTTATTTCATGACAGAAGTAAAAATAACATTTATTCCCTTTCAATATTTTGTTAAATCATCTAAATCTACATTTGCTGAATATGATTAACCAGACTGACATACATTTAGTGACCGTGAACTTAAAAAAAAAAACAACACAGTCACAAAATTCCAGAGAAGTACTTCTGCTCATCAGCAGGCATGTCATGAAAAAAGTACTCCTGAAATACTAAACCTAACATTTTCCTGCTAGCAAGCATAAATGTCCTTAATGTAAAATCTGATCCCTTAATAAATTAGAATTTATGTAAACTCTGCAAAATGCTTTTTATAAGCAAGAACTAGTCCTGACAAAAAGCTCCTGTGACTAGGCTTACTTGAATGTCTATTGTTTCCTCGATCGGGAAGAAGATCAGTCCAGGAAAGAGCCCCTGGCACCTTCAATGTAAAGCAGAAATTAAGGGAACTGGTAAATTCAAGAAATATTTGCTTTTAAAATTATGTTTTATTTCTGTGTCTCAGCCAGTCCAAGCTTGTTTCAGGATGATTAGCAACAGTATTTTCCAGTGCGTTGGAGTAGACAAGGGTTTTGCATTTGCTTTTCAATGCACAGTCAACCTTGTTACAGCAAAGAGATTAACCTCAGAAAAGTACAGACACAAATTCTGGGAAAAGTAATAGTAGTGCTCTCTTAGGACTTTTGCTTCTTGCATTGGAAAGTGCAGGAAAAGAATTCAGGTGTAGAATGCTGCTCTTACTGCCTAATGGGGACATGGTTTAGTGGTGGACTTGTCAGTGTTAGGTTAATGGGTGTACTCAGGAATCTCAGAGGTCTTTTCCAACTCAAACAATTATATGATTCTAATTTTGCAGTTCCTTGCTATAGTCTTTCTCCACAGAAGACATCTCATCAGCAGCCCTAGTGGGACTATTTCCTTGGGTAAAGTCTTCTCCAGCTTCTGATAGATGAAGATTCAGATGTGCATTTCAATTGTTTTCAAACCTGGCTCTTAGAAAAAAAAAAGGGACAAAATAATCTAATTATGCACTGAGAGTATTTTAACATCAAAAATCTACAGGCAGAAATTAGTTTCCTCTGCCTCCACTGCAAGTACACAAGAATTTGCTCCATTATAGGCTGGTAAGCAATTGTACGAACACAAGTAAGAGCCAGGCTGAACCTGAGTGGATAAGCCTCGCTGAGCAGAAAATATGTTGCCTGAGAGCTAAGGCTGCACTACATATGTTTACATAGCTTCTGTACAGATTTATCATGCATAGTTATCTTCAGCCTGTTGGGACTATCACTTTCCCAATGCTTTTCTGAGGAAAGGCAAACTAGAGAGAATGGAGGACTGCACCATCCAAAGGGGAATGTGGTATAAATAACACTGTTGAGCAGACTGCTACAAAGGCACTTAGTGCCTGAGTGCTGCAAGGCCAGCTGTCCTCTTTCAGGGTGCCAGGTGGCTCCTGCTCAAGCACTGTGGTGCTTTTGAAGCAGGTTCCCCACTCCGGGACTGGCATGAATGTGAGTAGAGTCTGATCATGTCTGCCCTTTTGTAGTGGCATAAACACCTGCAGAGGCAAAGTCCCAAAGAGCCACTGTCTGGTCCCGAAGAGACATTAGAGTAGCTTTAGGTTTTCTTTCTATTGTGTCAGCCATGCAGCATACTTAAAGTCTACACAGCATGATGTGCAGTTGGGGGTGAGGAGTGGAAAACCAGAATACCAAATTCCATGTGATATCCACCAGGCAGATAGAGGATCTGGATAAACTGGCTTCCATCTAATTGCTTCAAATCTATTTCTACATCTGCATTCACTTCCTTAATATCTTCTCACACGAAGTTCCCATCCTAAAGTTCAAGATGCTTGATCTAGATATTAAACAGTCTGGGAAATCATTGCAAAAACAATTTGCAAAAGTAATCACACAAATGTTTAGAAAATATGGCTCTGCTTATACCCTCCTCTGTTCAAGCAAATTATTTTACTGTCAGACATTTTCAAACAGAAAAGTTAAAGCACAGACTAGCAGTCATTAACAGTGTGCAGAATATGAGTTCCAAAACAGAAACCCAGATCTAAGTGTAGACCCCAGCCAGTCAGAATGGAAGTGCTCTGTATGACCTATTTTCCCACCTCACATAATCGAAACAACTCAAACTTCTCTTTTTGAATGCGTGACAGTCACAACACACTAATTGCAAGTAATCTGCAGGCCAAGAATTATTCAGGACAATTACATGGTAGAATTTCTAAAATTCAGGTGTTTGAGAAAGTATTCACTTGTAGATTTTAAACTGGAAAAGTACAGGTGCTAAAAAAGACATAGTGCTGGACAAAAAATCTCTCAGGTTTGTACATTAGATTATATTCTCTTTTTAAGAAATGCAAATAGAAAAATTCAATAGAATATGCTTTCATTGAGCATTCAAGAAAATGGATTCAAATCCTTGTTCTTCCTCATATAGGCTATAGGCTTGATGCCAGGTGCCTTATTTTCTAGGTAAATAATATATATATTATAGTGTGGATTCATTTTCATTTTGACGAGAAATCCCACACCAGCTAAACCCACACTGCTAAACTTTT
>VZTA01013390.1:27467-38493 GCA_013398855.1 Mohoua ochrocephala | reverse complement strand
TTTTTTTTTTTTTTGTGGAAAAAGACATTGTTAAAAGTTCCCAGCCAGTTCTAATTGTAAGTTTGTTTCTGGACAGGGAAAAATGAAAGGGAGGAAATATAACTATATTTATTGGGCAAATCACATGCTATATACATCCTTTTATTGGAAAAAGCAGATGTGGAATGACAGGCAGAGATATCCAAAAAATCAGTCTTTCAGTAGGCAGCAGGATATTTATATTATAGTCCTGTCTCTGCCACGGACTGATCCAGGTTTTACTTTCCAGTTCCTTGCCTTTTTGAATTCCTTATGTGTCTTGCCCATTTAACTTTTAAAAACTCTGGCATAACAGCATTGCCTTAAAGTCTGTTGTTCTGTCGAACCCGGGACACTCCACAGTATCAATACTGACATATTAGCAACATCAGCCTCAGGGGACCTCTCAGCCTAGATCTGAGTAGGAAAAAGTAAGAAGAGATGCTCTAGCAGTGGGAATATGAGCTTCTTAGGACAAGTTTTGAAGAGCCAATTCTAGGAAACCAGGCTGAGCTTCTTTCAGCACAATTCTCAGCCTCTCGTTTTAAGTGCAACCCTCCTATTCATCTCCATTGTTCAGGGAGTTCTCTGTCTCCCTGCAATAATTTAGAGCTTTGACACAAAAAGGATGGGGCTTTTCTCATCCTCAGGAACTTTTCTAGTTAGGGATTGATACTGTTACTATTTACAACCAAAAGAAATTCTTTGATGTCACAGAGGAATACCAGCATAAGCTAAGGTCAATGAGATAAAATCAGCCTCCAGTGCAAAACATCCAACCTCTGGAACACTGGTAGTTGACAAGTCGTTTGTCGGTGGTAATTTTTTTTCCACTTGGCTGTTTGGACTTTGGGCATTAGGTCAAATTTGCCTCTCAAAACACTGAGTCTGGGAGATGTGATGTTAATATCAAAGACAGCTGACTCTAGCACTGTGCCCAAAGCATTTATCAGTGAACGTGCTGCACATATTGCTAAATGCGTAATTTATTACCAGTGTTAAAAGGACACATGGTATCTTTGTAAAACTAGAAAGAATTGTTCTGCAGTAATATATTGAGAGCTATGCATGTGTTTTATGGAGCCTTTCGTGTAAAAAACGGCTGTTAGATTGTGACACCTAGTTTTATTTCTTCCTCTCTTTTCATTTCATTTTTAGCCATTTAGGAAGACCTTTTTCTAATTTAAGTTACCTTGACTCATGCTTGAATTTGCTAAATTACTTCTCCCAAATGCTCACAAGGAGAGTCTTTTGAATTAATGGATAAAACTAAACTCGCTCCTACTCTGCAACTACATTAGTACATTACATGCAATTATTTATGATTCATCCAAACTAGCTTCCCACAGCTCCATAAATCTTATAGAGTCAGAACATTGTGGCATCATCTCTGCTGATAGTTTTTACTCTTTTGCCAGCCATAATGCTCCTTGAATTGGAGAAAAACTGTTCCTACTCAGCAAGGAGTTACACTGCAAATTCAGGGAACTGTATCCAGCCTGACAGAAGGAAAGGAGATATTTATTTCTACCAGGATGAAGTACCTACATCCAAAACTGCAGACTTCTAAATTCCTGCTCATTTTTTGCCACACCCTGGAAGCGCCTAAACTCCGGAGGCACCAGCTTTTCACATTAAAATTCTCCAGACTCCTGAAATTCTGCTGTGGGCATGTCCAGAAATGCCTCTCATGTCATGGCACCCAGTTAACTCACACTCTGGCACCGTCAGATCCAATGAACTCAGCTTTCCTGCACCTGCACCCATCTTGCCCAAGGGGTAGAGCCAATGAACATTCCCAAAACACAGAGAGCTGCTGCTCTGCGAAGCGCAGCGGCAGCTGTTGCTGCTCTCCTCTGCCGCATTCAAGAGCTCTGTGGTCTGGGCTTTTACCCTAGATGTGGGAAAGCTGGGGTTTACACCCTCCTATGCCCGAGGAAATCAAAATCCACACCCTTGCCACAAGGCCGGGGCTGTTCTGGGTGAAAGTGCTCTCCACCCTGCCCTTTGAAGCTCTTCCATCCTACAGGAGCAAACCACAGCTTCACAACGGCTGTGGAGAACATGAGCGAGCATGAACCTTTGAGGGGTTATGGCCCTCGTGGGAGGAGGCAAAGGAGGTTTCGATGCCCTTTCCTTCCCCTAAGGAGTTTCTGGGTATTGTGTCCTCGGTCAAATGTATAACTGGTCTTTTTGGAGCACATATGGGGAGGGGCTTCTCCAGTGCTGCTCCGTGGAATGAGGAGCGTGGCAGTGGTGAGTTTAACCCAGGGCCTATGTCACCTCTTCTCGGTGGACGCTGTCACTGGAGCTTCTGAGCACCACTGCCACTCATCCTGGCTGGCTTTCCCAGGGGTCTCATGAAGGCTGTTTCCTCGGCAACTCCTCTCCCAAGAGAAGCAAAAGAACACCACCACCAAACAATGACCAACATTCCAGTGCAGCATTTCTAGTACATACAACATCCATCATGCTCCACGTCCCAACTGCCCTGCAGTTCCACACATTGTCATAGCTACAGACATCCCCCCGGCGACCACCAGGCACCCCATCTCCTCACAGAAGCATGGACACTGCTTGTCCTCATTTCCCGTGGCCCAGGATCTCTGCCCCTTGCAGCTTGCTGAAGCTATTGTCTGTTTGACAAATTGCTTGAGGAGTCACGAACTGGATTTCTTCTTTCAGGGGTTTTGGAGAACAAGTTGCATATTTCTCTGTAATATGCATCTATCTCTGTGACAACCCTGCCAGCCCAGGGCTGCCCAGTTCTGCTAGCGACCATTGTTTCCCAGGAAAATTTTCACGAAGTGGTAGCAGCCTCTGGGACCCCAGCTCACAATGAGCTTTTTGTTTGGCCTTGACTGATGGAAGTCTCCAGTGACTCTCCAGTTTCTAGCAGTGAAGTCATATGTGACACTCAAGTGCCCTTCAGTTTGTGTCCATTTTCATGGGATAGATTGTGTTCTTTGGCCCACAAAGCCAAACCACCACCTCACTTCATAAGCTTGAGTGAGTCCTTTGGCTGCCCAAGCACATTGTTCAAAGATTAATTCTTGATCCTCAGCATGCTTCTTTGACTTCCTTAGGCATATTTCCAGCGAAAGTAAAACTTGCTACATCAATCTGTCTGCATATCCATGCAACCCACAGTGCATTTTGCCTCTTTTGTCTACTGTCAAACAAACCCAACAGGCGGATACAGGTTAGACAAGAGAGATGGGGCCTGAGCACTCACAAGCTGTCCGCCAGCTGATTTCTGTACTGAAATATGTGACGTGTAGTACATATACATCATTGCCAACATTCTCTTCAGAAGCACATTAGGGATGTGCCAAAGTAACAGAAAATTTCATTAAAACAAGTTAACTGACAGGCAGAAACAGGTAGGAAAGACGTCTTCGTACTGTCCCCACTCAGAGAATTAATTATTGCAGGGCTAGTGACAGAGCTGGGATTGGTGCTTGAGAGGTCAGGCACTGCATGAACAGGTTTACAAGTGCGTCCTGTGCAGTTTACCGGGTGAGGACAAGGGCCGGACCTGGCTGGAGGCAATCATTCACAGCTACCTCAGGAGCTGTTCAGGGTGTATTACTAATGCTAGAGATCCATACCCACCCCATAAATAGCTATGCAACACAGTTTGTGGAATTCATTTTGATTTGGTCGTTTATAAGGGATACATTCATCTAATTTTAACCCTTTTCACTATGAAGAAGCTGCAATGTTGTCTCTCTAAAGCCAGTATTCTCTGAGTACAATAGTCATACGTGTTTTGTTTTTCCTGTGGTTTGCAGAATTCATGACTTTTTTTCTGTTATAGAAGCTGACTACACTATAACCACTTCCAAATACTCCCCCTGACAAGGATAAATCAGCTTGTGCTGAGCTCGGGGCTGCTTTGGCCAGGTTGCTGCCAATATCAAAGCCTGTTTAAAAGTAGCTGAGGGATCTTAGTGTTGCTCTGCAGATGCAGATGTTTCACATTTCATTACCAAAGTTTTATGCTAGCCTGCTCTATGTGACTAAACTGAAACTTTTTCTAAATGTTTAATGCTGCTGAATCAACTGTTGCTGAAACAAGACTATCTTCTGTATATGTTCTCCCGAGCTGGCAGGTGCTGCTGGCATGTACAGTGAATTACTGTTTACTCCTCCTTCGCACTTCTAGAGCATTTCAGCTCGGGCAGGGCTTCTATCAGCTCCAGGAGTCTGTGACTCCTCTTGCCCTCCTCCTAATGCCCTGCGTAGTCAAGTGACCTCTCAGATCTGAGTCCGGTGACCAGCCTGTTTCTAGATGTCCAGCCCTGCAGAGCACTGTCCTTGCAGGACCCAATAAGGGGGAGAGGATGGCCTGGAAAAGCCCAGGCCTGTGGCTGGCATGGAGCGTGAAGCTTTCACAGCTGTGCTCTTTTATACACTACTCAGCTGGGCTTTTGCTATTTTTATGCACTGAACACCTGCACACTTCAAGTTAGAGGGCCTTGCTGATAACTAGAGATAATAATAAAAGCATGGTTTTTTTCAGTTGAAAGAGAAATCTCTCCACAAAGAAAGTGCGGAAAAACCCATTGTTTTCAAGAGTTTCTAGTGCCTGGAAAATATTTTTTGGCATTATATTCTGAGTTGCTTAGAAAGCAGCATGGCCAGCAGGTCGAGGGAGGTGATCTCCCCCTCTACTCTGCTCTTGTGTGACCCCACCTGGAGTGCTCCATGCAGTTCTGGGACTTCAAACATTAAAAGGATGTGGACCTACTGGAGCAATTCCAGAGGAGGGACATGAAGATGACCAGAGGGCTGGAACGTCTCTCCTATGGAGACAGGCTGAGAGGGTTGGGGGTGTTCAGCCTGGAGAAGAGAGAAGGTGCTGGGGAAGTTTTAATGTGGCCTTTCAATACTTAATGAGGACTTATAAGAAACCTGGAGAGAGACTTTTTACCAAGGCCGTACTTATAGGACAAAGGGTAACACTTTTAAGCAGGAAGAGGGAGGTTTACGTTGAACATAAGGAAGACATTCTTTACTATGAGGGTGGTGAGACACTGAAACAGGCAGCCCAGAGAAGCTGTGGATGCCCCATCCCTGAAAGTGTTCAAGATCAGGTTAGACAGGATTTTGAGCAAGCTGGTCTGGTGAAAGATGTCCCTGCCCATGGCTGGTTGGAACTAGATGATCTTTGAAAGTCCCTTCTGATCCAAACCATTCTGTGATTCCATGTTTCTCTTATTCTATGAAGAAAATGAGCTAGCTGCGCTGACCGCAAGGTGGTACTTCATAAGGCTTTAAGCTGAGTTTGTTGTTATTCTATTTGTTTGACATTTAGTAACTCTTATAAAACTGACTCACAATCTAGCTTTGGTAGTGACAGATTAAAATCACTGCCTCCTCTCTTCATATAAGATTCAACTGATTTTTATAACATCCTTCATAACATTACACCTTGAAAAATGAAATTTGATCATTAATTTTGGAAAAGACCTCTCAGATCATCAAGTCCAACATCTGCAAGCTTTGTGTAGAGCTAACTAGAAGGGCTGCATGAATGTTAGATCATAGAGTAATGAGATATCTTGTGCCTTTAATTTGAGGAAACACTATATTTGCATGAGAAAGAACATACCAGCAATGACATCTGAAAAAAAATTTCAGCTGAGGAATGATCATTTTCGTTTTCAAAATAATTCAATTTTCATGAAATTTCCATCAGAAATTACTATATTTTATATATTTCCATCAGAAATTACTATATTTTCATAGTAATGAAACTCTATCTTTCAACAGAGTTGTTTGGTCCTTTCAACAGAGCTGTTTTCCCTTCAGCACACTTTAGAACATGAGTTCCCTGAAATGGCAGCAGATACTTTGGGGCAGGAACTTAAGTAAGCAAAAAACAACAAACCTATTAAGGTGAGATGGCTTAAGTCAGTTTAGAATACAGACTACCAGTTGTATAAAAGCACGTTTGGAAAAAGACGAAGTGAAAAATATGTGGCCTTCTTTTACAAATGAATTAATCTGTGATAACTATTAATAGAGGCAGAAGGATCTTCAGACACAGGTAAAAATATACAGCAGCTTTAGAGTACGATGGAAGTTTTACACAACAACCTCTCCTGATATGATTGATTTTTGACTTTTTCCAGTACAGCAGACTCAGACTTTGTATGCATGCTGCACACACAAGAACACAGATGAAACATTTTGTGCCCACTTTCACAAAAGATCTATTTGCAGCAGAAGACGGAATTTGTGGACTGCCCCTGGTTTATCCTGCAAGAATTCACAAGTATTTTAAAAGGAACGTCTATTTAAGTGTCAGCTTTAATCCCCGCTTCTTTCCCAGTGAGCACACAAAGGTTAGCTCCAGGAGAGCGCAGTCTGTCAGCTTTGGTCCTGGAGTGAAATCTTTACCACCTTACATCTTCAGAGGAGAATCAGGTACTTCCTAATGAAATCCAAAACTATTGACATGCTAAGCTTGGACCTGCCTGAAATCAGTACACTCAGCAGGCAGCTGCTGAAACCTACTTTTTAGAGAGCACTAAGAGCAGGGTAAGAGAGCTGCAGGTGGCCATCTCTGTTATTGCTGCTCTCCCAGCCTGGAGGGAGAAACCAGGAGGTGAAACTCCTTCAAAAAACTGAGCAGTTCGCCTTACAACTATCTTTAATAAAAAACTGCTCATCACACTGATCTTTTACTTGTCAGGGTTTTTTATCTGGGTTGATTTTTTTGTGTGTGTGTGGGGGGGGATGTTTTGGGGTTTTTTGTCCAAATATACAATCCCAAAGGTAAAAGAATGGAATTAATTTCTCTTCTTAGCCTGAGGGGTTCAAACCCATGACCCTCAGAAGAGCAGCCTGCATATCAGCCTATGAGATAGAAATAAAACTTTCCACCCAGCTGCCTCACTGAAAGTGAACTGCAGCATGGCAAAAAATTCAGGAGGCACTAACTTGGAGTTGCTTGTTCCTGTCAAGACTGGGACAGCTCTGGGCATGTATGGCGAAAGTCTGTGCTCTGCTTTGTTGAAGTACAGCCCCAGGGGCCCAAGAGAGGGTAAAATTAAAAGTGGTGTTTAAAGGGGGAAAGTTCACCCAGGATTTTGCTGCTGGAAGGATCACAACTCTGTGTTCTAATGCTTGTTCTGGATGGTGCTTCCACACTTCTCACCCGCAGCACTGGCGCTTGAGCTCTAAGATGCACAGCCTTTCACTGGGGTAGTGTCAGCAGAAAGCATCTGCTAACTCTACTCTTTACCCCTCTGCCCAGTCGTTGCCTTTGTGACCTCTTACAACCTGTCTTTGAGAAAGGGTTCCCCCCTTACTAGCTCTCTTCTACCTTTGGGCTATATTATAGCTCCATGGCAATACTAAAATGTGAATAATAAAGTGAAATGCAGGCCCTGCTTGTTCTGCTGAGGTCAGTGAAGCTGAATCTATTTGCAGCAGCTGAGAAACTGTACAAATATATTTGTTTTCCTTCTTTGCTTGAGAAAACTGAACCCTTCATTTTCTGTTGTACGAAAAGGCACCACATAATGATTATTTTGATGCATCATTTCCCATCCGCTCTGGGCTGTCCTTTTTTTTCTGAGTTTATACTGAAGTCTGGACAAAATCTTTTTAAAATGTTGTATTTGTCTGTGAACTGCATCCTGACAAAAAGAAGGGAAAAAACCACAACTTTTTATTTAGCAAAAAATTTCTCAGGTATGTCTTGGAAAGGAATAGGAAATGGATTCCAGGACCATCGAAGTGGTGTGTCTGTGTAAACTTATATAGGACATATCATCAGGGTTTGATAGCTTTTTATTTTTAACCCGATATCTAAATGAAACTACAACAAACCCAAGATGATGATTTTTTTTGGATATCTGCATCCCTTAAAAACAGATGTGCATGTGTTGAAATAAATTAGTGTCTAGCTTTGGTGTGTGTATCTGAATGGCTGTATTACTTCTAATGCACATAGCATATTAGAAGCCTAATTTGTCTCTGCCCAGCACCATGATTCAGAAATCTATCCCTGCTCATATAGTACTTAAGGATGTGCTTCTGCAAACCTAAATAAATTCTGCCTTAGTTTTCAAGCGAGAGGCCATATTTCTCAGAAAATGATGTGGTAAGATCTCTCACCTAGTTTATACTTCTTTAGAACAGCTGTAAATCATGTCACAGTAAAATATCAGATCCAGCAACCCAGAGGCCTGAACAGCCTGCCCTATTTACATAGACTGGGTGATAATGCTGACATTTTAATTACCCCTTAAATTTGTCTTAGCAGATATCCTAATGCTCATTATTTTTGCAGTCACTTATGGCTACTGTTTATCCTAGAATTTGAAATCCACCTCCTAAACAGTCCAGGCACACAAAATTTCAGTTCTCTACTCCCCTTTCTTCTATCCCCTTTCCTTCGTCCCCTGAATACTTAATGTGTTCACAAGAATGAAATGTTTGGAGCATACCAGAAGCTTAACAAGAAGCATTAATAATGTGGAAGCTCCAAAACTCTTTCATTAACAGACCTTCCCCTGTGAAATTCATTTTAAGCAGTGTGATGAAAATGTACATATGGGTAGCCTGTATTCTGCAAGCATCCCTTTCAATATTTAAGTTAACACAGCATTAACAAATATGTTTAAACATTGAAATCTACTGTTGGCTGACAGAGGCATATAACTCTACAACACTGCAAACACAAACTGCCCTTTTGCACTTCTTCTGCCAGTCATGCCATCTGCAAAAAACCACCACTAACTGAAGGAGGTATTGCAGAACATCAGGAAAATTAACAAGTCTGAACAGCTGAGGAAAACAAATATTACAACCAGTTTTGCCCATAAAATCAGTCTCCCAGCAGATTTACTTGTCTTTTAATTGCTAACCGGAATACTTGAATGCAATAAAAAGTTTCTGAGTTGAACAGGAGTAATTAATAAAGAGTTTGATGTTGAGATCTTCAAGTAAACTCTACCTTGATTTTAAGGTAGACATTGACTGGTTCTACAGGGAGAGTTTGACCGCAGCTGTGCCCTTCAGAATCATTGTACGGATCAGGGCTGTTATGTAAAATATTGTTCAGAGAGGAAAGGTAGACAACGTGCCTTATATGATGAAAAAAACACCTCTATAAAAATAAACTGTATGAAACTCCACCGGAATTTTGAATGCACCAAACTTGTGTCAGATGATCCAGGGAGAGTTTTTTGGTTGAAATACTACAGAGCATACAAAGTCTTATGATGCATTTTCTCCATTCATCTGTTTATCTGATGGGTCCAGTTCTAAACTTAAAAACATGAACTTTCTCTTGGTTTTATTCTTACGTGTTTATTTTACATTTAAAACTGATCACAGCCTCTTCAACTTCTTGTTCAATAGGGGCTCTTGTCAAATCTCCACATCAACATAGCTCCCCTATTGTTTGCAGGGTAGGATTGTGACATTTGTAAACTATAATCAAATGTGATTTTTTTTTTTAACTTAAAACAATGCACTGTTTTTAAACAGGGCATTTTCATGAAGCTATGAATAACTCTGCCTCACACAGATTTTGAAAGAAGATGTATCATTATCTCCATCAAAGGTCAACCACAGATTATAACCCTCTTTTTGCTTGTTATGAAGAATGCATTTTCTGTGGGCAATGATAAGATGTAGCAAGCGATGTGTGAGAACAGAATCTCAAGCAGAAGACATCGTTTGTGTCCAAGATCTTTCCATTGTTTTGCGATATGCTAGCTGGCCAATACTGAAAAACTACACTTCAAATTTGCTCGCTTCTACTCTTTTTCTTTCAAAGGTATCTAGGGGAGCATTATGCATCGATTAAAGCTGATGGATGCTGATCCTTAGTTTCTGTGACTCCCAAGGCACTCAGAAAACAATCACCAAGTGAAGGCTGTTACAAGAAGTACTGATTGAAAAACAGTCCAAGACAAGAAAATCTGAGAACCAGTCACATAAATCTGGGGTCTGCAGGACTCAGATATAGAGCAGGACTGCTGAAACACATGTAGGTTTAGAAACCAAATGTAACATTGCTTGAGAAAGGAAACCATCTCTAGGCTGGACACATTCTGCAGAACAGAAGCAAAAATTTGGAACATGCAGTGATTTTCTCCCATCATAGCAAAGTACAGTGGAAAGCTCCAAGGAAAAATCAGGCCAGACTGGAACAGGGTAAGCTGGAGGAGACATTAGCTGAAGTACTCTGTGACCAGACCTTTGGTCATTGCACGTAACAGCCGAGTGTTGCCTCAGACAGCTTAACTCCCATTTTGTATTTTGTAACTCCTTTCTGCAGGGCCACAAGACAAAGCTTACCTCCAGCAGCCAGTGGCCATGTGGGAGCACATGCAACTGTGGAGTTATGGAACAAGGGAGTGTAGGAGCAGTTTGGTTGGATCCACAGAAGCAGAGGTCCCCAAACGGATGCCTTTTGTTTCAAACCACACAGGAGAGACTCATCTCTAGTTGGGAAGCAGAGGGGGGGTGTTAGGATTCTGCACATTTTCTATTTTAATAGAGCAGTTTGTAAGTTTTCAGAGCAGGGTATACATGTTAAAGAAAAGTTAAAAAAAATACAATTTTTTACACGTGCACCTATATAATATACACTCCAAATCCTTCAGATTACACTACTTTTCCAATGAATTAGTCTCTCTTCATATATTTTTATACAAGAAAGTAGCAAGTAAGTCTAATATTCAGACTTTTCTAGCTCTAAAATACATTTTGATTTGTTAAAAAAATTGAGGAGAAGAAGAAGAAAGAAGAAAGAAGAAAGAAGAAGAAGAAGAAGAAGAAGAAGAAGAAGAAGAAGAAGAAATAGATTGGTCTCAATTATCTGAACTAGTTTATTCTTCTGACTTTTTATAATGTAGCTCTTAAGAAGATGAAGAAAGAAGTGCACAGTTCTTACACAGGCAGAGCTCACCAGAACAATAGGGGAAAACTCTCAAAAATGAAAAAAAGAAAAAAAATCATTTTTCTCTGAGTTAGCACC
>VZTA01013390.1:10006-24871 GCA_013398855.1 Mohoua ochrocephala | reverse complement strand
AGAAATAAAATAGAAACACGTAAAGCACTTCAAATTAATCCCACAAAAAATACATAGATCAGTGAACAGAGAAACTGATACCAGCCCCTTCTTTACACAGATCCCATTAAATCTTTGCAGACTGCTTCCTTAAGAGCACTAAACCCTCTGCAAACATAACTCATTTGGAAAGCAGTTAACCAGTTTATCTACTGCTTAAAAGATATTAAACAAAGAGTGACAATGACAGCATTGTGTAGTGATTGAAAACGGGGCCTTGTCTACAAACTGCAATCAGTTTTCTTTGGCAACAAGGAGCCTACCTTTCTCAGTCCTTCCCATGCCCACTGGGGGCAGGAGGAGGCATGGATGGCTGCTTGTGTTCCTCTTAGCTCCCCATTGCATGTGTCAGATTGCCCCTGCAGCTCCACAGACTCCTTCACTCCAGCAAAACGTCCAGACTGACAATCTACTAAAAAATAGTGAGTTTCATGCTTTTTAATAATTTTACCTTATTTTGAATTTAATATTTTTTAACAGCCCTCTCTGAATATAGAACGCAACATTAATTCTGTAAATATGAGAGTGCTTAGTTATATTTCCCTCATCAAGACTGGTGTCAGTGATGAAGTAACACACATCGTTAGACATAAATCCCAGGATACTCTAGGTGAAAATTTGCAGTATCATCCTCCTGCCCTTTGCACAATCCCACTTGCTGCAAATGTGACATCATAGCAATGCAGCTATCTTGCCACTGCCAGTACTTGCAAAACAGATGCTCATTAAAGGGAGGCTGAAGGACATCACTATAGAAACAGTTAATTAGGGAACGTCAGCCTCAGTTAAGGATAACCACTCTGGCCAGAGGCTTATAAACACTTGGAAACCAAAATCACTGATGGAGTAGGTAAATTTATTGACTTTGCTTGTCATTTTCACTACTTTTTCACTCTAGTAGATTCTTATCCTAATGTAAGCTCAACAATTTCCAAATATAAAAAAAAGTATTTAAAACGCTGGAAAGACAATACCAGATCCTCCTCCAAGCTAATCTGCCAGTCCGAGAGAAGTGGAGCCACACATAACGCAGCATAAAGCAAGTAAAGTTATAAAACGTCCTGCAGCTGCACAAGTTTGAATTAGATCATCATAAATCTAGTGTGTGGCCCCATGCGGCCACCTCACAGTGCTTCCAGCAAACCAGTCATGTTCGAGTGCTTTGACTAGTTTAATTGCTCTGCCCAAGAGGCTTTATGTAATGCCTTAGACAAGAGCATAACAAACTGATCAAAAGCAGAGTAGCCTTCTATTCCTCACCATGAACTTACAGATCAGGGGTGAATTATGTCATTCATAGCACACTAGGAGAGCCCCAGCACATGACAGCATCTCTCCTAACTCCAGATCAGGTGCTACGAGGAAATATAAAATTTGAGAAGGTATATTAAACTCCAGGCAGCACACAAACACTTGCACGTACATAAAACAGTTTGTTATCATTTGCGTTTGGTTGTTCAGTACAATACTTTGCTCTGAATTCATGTCATCACTCTGCAGCACCATCATAACAGAGCAGCTCAGCTGGTCCATGAAAAATTCATTCCACAGAAAAATTCAGTTCAGCGATCACATTAATTCACTCCAGCTGAAGATCTCTGTGAAATTGAATTACTTCAGTGGGGCCATTAAGCTTAACCTGGGTCTTTCACAATATCTGTAATCACAATGGTGCCCATCTTACATTTCCATGGTCCTAAGAAAGAGTTGGTATTTTTATGCAAAAGGTCTCCTAAAGTGGGCTTTGAATTTCATAGCAATAACATGCTCTCCAAAAATGCCTGTTTCCATTTCTAGCAAACGTTTTCCAGCAACCTGAAAAAATTCATGCCCATCTTCTCTGATACATCAATGTATTCTCTCTTATCAGATCAACAGTCCATTTGTTTACTCCAGTCTTGAATGGAGAGGAAATAAAACCCATAGTAGTGCAAAAATACAAAAAAGTCATCAATAGAGGATACATATGTTTGCAAAAATGTACAAAACCAACTATTACTTTGTAACCATAAACGATATCATAAGAAATGGTTTTTTTAATAGGCTCTTAGAAATGCTTGCATGAGATTTTTGTATCAGTTGAATTATAAAATTAACTTTCAAAATAAAATGTTATATTAAAATATAGTGTATCTTAATCTGTTGGCATTGAGATTTTATTCTTAAGATTTATTGTTGTCATCTAAATATATGCATATTGCTGCAAGAGAGCAGAGCCCTAGGAATTCCAAACAAATTATATTTCTGAGTAAAGGGTTCTTTGCTCTAGTTTATATATCTCTAGCTTTTAATGTAAATATACAGCAATAAAAATCATAAGAAAACTTGGCATTCAAACTTTCCTTAAGTAGTTGAAAAATTCTTAGCTTGAAATTGTCATTTATCTGCTATTTCTGAAAGGCTATTATATCCATAATGTAAACCACAATGTTAAAAATAAAGGCACTAAACATTTATAACAGAATATGTAATCTCCCTTTACATTAATCATAGCATTCATGTGTGTGTTTTATGCCATAATTCTTTTTAGCCTTGCTTATATTTATTTCATCTTAATTGTTTCTACTATTTGTTAAAATTACTGCACTGTATTTGCTGTTCTTTTGAGTATTTCTTCAGTATTTTGTTGCATGGTTGCTTTAAGACATTTTAAATGCAGATTCTTCCTTCTAAAAGAGCTTTTGAACCACTCTTCTTAAAGGAAACTCCTAAAATGTGCAATTCTAATAAGCTGGTACCTTTACAGCCCACAGTTTTCTGCTTTTCTGATCGTTTAAAGAAATACAAATAGCAAGCAGCAAGCAGATGTTTACTTTTAATGTTTCACCAGCTGGTTAAAAGCGACTCCAACTTTCAGGCTCACCCAAGACACTGGCCCCATCAGGGAGGATGCCAGTCAAAAAAGTGTTTTTGAAATCTATACGCTTTTGTGTGGGAGAGAATTGGGATAAGGAGCACCCAACACCTTCCATCAGGCAACTGCCCAATGGCCCAATCGTGACTTCAGCAGAGCCTGACATGGCTGAATTCAGTGGTAGGAAGGTGTTCTTAAAATACTGGCAGTCCCAGTCAGAGTGCTATTTGCTCTCTAACATTTGTTTGACCTTTGTGGAGGCTCTGAACAAACCAAGGCTTCTGCACCTTTTCCTCCCCACCTCTGTAGTCCGCTTTCATTAACTCCTCCACCCTGGCCTTCATGCCCCACATTATCCTTCCCACCAAACTCAGAGGTAAATTATTCAGTTACTTTAAGGGCTGAATCTATGTTCTCTGCCCTGGATTACTAAGAGCTGCCACATGTTTAATGAGAAACCTCTTCTTTCCTTGTTCTTTATGCACCTGAAAAAAAATAGTTTAGCTATTGGTCCGGTTTTCTTTGCAAAGTTGTATTTCTCTTAGCATCTAGCAACACCCACTTTTCCACTAACCCAATGCCTGACATTTTTCAGGCTTTAAAGCATCAGATTTTTTGCTGATAAAACCTTTTTTCACTCTTATCTCTAAATCTGCATTTGAATTAAGTTAGGAACCTTTCTCTATAAGCCTTTTCCAGTGGACTAGTGAATTGACACAGTTCCCGTTCCACCTGATGTAAAGAAATTCCAGCTTGCACACACATTGCAGTCCTTGAACTCTTCAGCTCTGCTTATGTCTTTGAGAAATCCACATCTTCACAAAATTTGGCTTATTAGGAATGTTTTCCACACATGAATCAAATGATGAACAATTTTCACGTAGACAGCCACATCACATAAATTGCTACTTGTTAGTCATATTTTTTACCCTTAGTCTTTTAATTTTCTGAAATTTTTTCCTGACATGCCATGAAAGAAGTGTCCAGTCAGGCAGTAATGAGTCTTTTCCCAACAATTTTTTACAGCTCAAATCTTATTCATAGTTCTTTTTAATGAGTAACCTTCTTTAAAAAAATGGTCTAAAGATGGCTTTTTAATTGGTTTCTATCATAAAAAAAACCCTCGTAATTATCTTCAAATCCTTTACAATTTTGTTTTCTTTCTGCCTTAAGTAAAGAAAAAAACTTTCATGCCCTGTTTCATCTCTCTGACTCATTTGCTGCTTCTTCAAAGCTTTTTTCCCTTTTTTTCGTTAGCCTGAGTATGAAATCTTCTATCTGCCCAGTGCTTCTGCACCAAACCACTATCCCAGGCAGTGCCGTTTTTAGCTCACACTCACATCTGTGGATTTCCTGTACAGTTCAAATTGCTGTTTGAAACTTTTTCCAGAACTGCAAATGTATATTGAAACTACCACCAGTGCATTTGTTTTCCAGTAATTTTTTTCCAGTAAAACCGGATCGTTATAATACTTAGGAAAAGTGGTCTTGAAAAGGATAGAAGACAAGTCCCCTCATTTAATGAGCACATTGTGTCTCTCTCTCTAAAAAATCATAGTGGACTACTAATCTTATTTTCTTAAAGCAGTCTCCTTGCAAACCAAGAGGTTGGACCTGGGGTTTTTGCGATCTTAAAACGGAGTCCAAGTAGCAACCAAAACATAAATGCCTGACTAATCTTTATAATTGAGGAAAATATTGAAGATATATTTTGTAGTGCTTATCCAACAACGAATGATGAATTTTACCAAGTTCAACAATTTTGCCCATATCTGAGCAAAAAGCAAAGGCAGAAGAAAAAAAAATGGTTTGTTTTGCTTTATTTTTCTCCAGAAATGTTTCATGTGCTTCAAATTTTTTCTACAGGATGGTAAGATGATCAAGAACATAGAAGAGTCCGAATCCTAACCCAAGTAATTTGAGTTTAGTCTCCTTCCTTAACCAAACTTCGGACAGTGAAACTTGAACTAGGGGTTTTGGGACTTGGCCAAACACCAAGTTCTTCAGTTTCATGATTCCAAAGCAATCCTTATGATTTCCCATGATGTCCAACCTTGTATATGGTAACGATAATTCTCATTTTCTGTCCTAGCCACAAACTATGAGTGTGACTCACCAAGTGTGGTCTTTTTTGACTTTTGGTTAGGTTGGGGTTTTTTTCATCTGTGTGCCATAGTGGTAAAATGCCAACTGCACTTTCTGCCTTGTCCTCCTTTTCATTTGCCACTGCCTGTACATGTAGTTATATTTTAATAAATGAAAAGAGTTCTTACTAAGAACCCTTATTAACAGCTTACATGCTGTGATGCACATAGCAGGTACAGCTCGGCTGAAGATGCTTCATTCCAGATGGAGACCTGGGACTTCAAAGCGCGCTGTCATACAGCAGCCATCCGGCAAAACAAGCAGAGCAATGAGATCTCCAGTCTTGCTGCAGGCACAAATGCTGTGGTGCGACTCTTTCCGGGGCGGGTGCAACTTCTTCCCAAGCAGAGTGTGCTGCAGTAAATATGCTGAAAGTGGCCGGGAGTGCCATCCAATAAGGAAATCACCGTGACCAAGTTGCCAGATATGTAGCTCTAGCACTTCTGCCACTCGCTAAAAAAACCAACAGGCTTCAGGAAATCCATAAAGATGATAACTACAGCCAGCTATTTGACAGAGCAGAGCTCCCCATGGTGAGAACTGCTGTGGCTAGTTCTGCCAAATATTTTCCATTAGCTGAAACTATTGCTTCTGTTTTGCTCTCTGTGAGTTTCAGCCAGTTGACCTTTATAAATGTGCTAATTTCAGCCAGGTGTTCAGGCCTCTGTATTATCAGCACTGGGAGTGAAAAAGATGCATGGCTGAGGGTACCTGCATGCTGCTGACCTTCTAGAGGTTTCACTTTTTTTTCCTCCAGGGTATTCAAATAATAGCTGAACAAGATAAGCAACAGTAAAAGGTATATTGGATTCATCCTAGTGACAGAATCATCAGTTGAGTAAATGTGCTCTCTGTAGGTGAAGACACAGATGGGAAATCCAGAAATCCCTGCATTCTTGCTCCAGGTACAGGGTTTTTACAACCATTAGAGGTCACCACAGACTTCAGACCTCAGAGCTTCTCTATGAAAGAAGTGGACAATTCCTCTGAGCATATAATGCTCTTCAGATTTAACAGTAGTGACTGATTATATGATTTAAAGGGCTGAAAAATGTTGGTGATATAATTTGGAATGGTAAAATGACCAAGCAGGGTAAACTATGATTCAAGTTGAAGAAGACAAATTAATCAGCAGAGAAAAGGAAAAAATAGGAAGTCTTATGCAGTTCTTAAAAGGCACAGATTTGGAGAGACTGAATTGATAAGGAAATGAGAGCTGGATCTGTCAGTGTTAAAAGAAAATGAAGAAATGCCTAATGATCAGAAGTTTGGGAGTAACTTCGTTGATCTTGTTAAAAACCACGTATGTTGCAATGGAAAGCAGAAAACTTGAGATGCTAATGAAGACTGAATGACTTATCCGTGAGTTCCAGTCGTTGGCCAAGACCCTATTGTGCTGGATGGGGAAACAAAGGACTGGTTCCTTCCCTGATAAATTTCTAACCTAAAAGGGAGTTGGGAGTGGAAAAGGGAGAGTAGGGGAGAGAGGAGATTGTTATGGACAGACCATACAAAAGAGAGTCGAAGAAACTATTAAAAAGCATTATCAACAGTGCCAGCACACCAGCAGTCAACCTGCTGGGGTAGCAAAATTTGCTTTTGCCTACTCTGCTGAGAAACCTTGAGCTGGGAATGTGCAAGTACATGTCTGAAAATCTAGGATGTGGGTGATGAAAGCTGGCCAAGAGAGAGAACAGAACTGGCTGCTTGGAATATGGCAGCAAGCCATTACACAGCCTGAGAAGAACACTGGGTAGTTCATTTGATGTTGTGGTGAAGGAGGAGCCAGTGGAAGAGCAGACAGGGCCATCGGAACAGGAAAATAAGCACTGCAGAAGCCTCTTGGAATGATAGGAGTAGGGCAGCATTGCTTTAGCCAAAGGACAGGAAGTTAACATGTAGTATAAGGGTTCGTGGTGGATTAATAAAGGTCCCAGAGGATAACTCAAAATTGGCAACTTAAAGGTGTTACAAAGAAGAGTTTAGACATGACTTGGATCTGTAGAACTAAAGTAGATAGCGTGGATAATGCTTAGAGTACAAATGAGGACAGGCAGGAGGGAAATGTGGGAGGCACTGTACAGACATCAGGTAAACTCTGACCTGAAAAGTTTGCAATCTCAAACACAAGGCAGGTGTTTAAGACAAGCAGTGGCCAGTTAAAGTGTAGGGATGAAATGTGCTTGTAATGCTTAGTGGAGCTGTAGCAACAACCACAAGTCACAATTTACATAAGATGTTATTGCACAGCAGGTTCCTTTTATGCATTACAGCGCAGACGTATTTTAAAGTGGCATTTGAAGAAAGATGAGTTGAGACGCTGGCATGTCCACACATGTGGGAAGTAGCTAAGTCTCTGCTTCTGTGCTAGTACCTATTTCTGGAGCCAGGAAAGGAGTGAAGGCAACTGAATATTCTTGTTAATCATCTGGTTTGGGGTTGTATGGCATTTCTTGACTACCCAGCTACTAAATAGTCAGCTAAATATTTACTCGCATTATCACAGCCAGACTAATGTCAATATTTTCCTTTTAAACTGTTATCAGTGTATTGCATACTCCTAAACGTGAGAATGTTTTTTCACATTACACGAAATGGGAGTGTGAGCAATAAGCTCCAAGTGAAATAGTGATAGCAACACACACGTTGCTATGAGTTTTGGGGAGCAGTCTGAGCAATAAGAGAAGACACTGAAATAATGGAAACTGGATAGATAAATAAATATCCCTTAAAGATCAGAGAAATACTAAAACTCTTTGTCACAGGTTGAAATCCAGTGGGAATTTCTTTTCTTGTTAGAAAGCTGAGTGACAGAAAACATGAATACACTGTCAGACAAATGTTCTCTCTGCTTTCAGGCATCCTCAGTCCCTTGCACTATGCTGGAGGGACACCTCACCCCTGCACAAATCTGTCCTGGGCAGTGGATTCCACAAGCTCTACTGGAGACCTGCTTACTCTACCATATCACTGCTTTCCAACTTACAACTTTTCCCCAATAGGCCAGCAAAACTTTGTGCTGCAAATTAAATTATCACCTCCTTGTCTGCCTTTCGTGGATATGGTGAACAGTTAGCTCTGTATACAGGAAAGCTGCTGTCACATTGTTCTCATCTTCTCTTTCTAGACTAAACAGTATCAGTTCTCTTGACCTTTCCTCATGCAGTATGTTTTCCATACTACTTATCATTCTTCTTCTCCTCTGGACTCTCTCCAGTTTGTTTCTATATATCTATCTATAATTTTATAGTGTGGTGCCCAAAACAGGACAAAACACCCAAACTGAGTCTCCCCAGTGCCAGCGGAGCAAAACAGAACATATGGCACTCTTCCTAGCATGCTCTGCAGTGAGATTCATCTTTCCTCAGCCATATAGTGCAGCTTACCCCTACTTAGCTTAGGGGCTGTATAGTTCTCAGGTTTCTTTACTGTCCTGCATCCCACATAAACATTTCCCATTTTGTATTTATGCAGTTGATATCTGTGTCAAACTACACTTTTTTTTTTTAAAATTTGTACCACTTGTAACAGATTTTCTCTCCAGGCTCTAACACAGTTCTCTGAAGTGCTGGCACTTGCTGGCACTTCCTATCTGCTGGTGTAACTTGAAGATCCACTGCATCATATATCAAGTCTTTCATGAAAATAATGATTAGAACTAGATCAACAAGTGACATCTGTCCACGTGTATGTTACGGTGATCTCATCTACACTGCATTTTCCCAGTTTCCTTTTGAGAAAAGTGTGCGAGACTCTGGGGAAAGCTTTCCTAAAATCAAGATCTAACAAGTCTATTCTTCATCCTTATCCCCTTGGCCAATTAATCTGTCAAAAAAAAAAAAAAAGAGATGGATTTGTTTCTGATAAATGGATGCAACACTTTTGTATCTCTGTAAAAATGTTGAAAGTGTTCACAAAGTGATTATACGCTGTAGTATTGTAGGATTTATTTGGTAACAGGATTATCTTTCTAGGCATTTATAATTCGTTAGGCTCCCATATTTATGGATGGGAAATACAGTATATATTCTCTCATCCTGGTGTCTTCCATGGTATTCCATATTTTGTTTAAACTACTCTTTGCTGGTTCAGTGACTGCTTTTGGCTAGCTGATTAAGTATTCCAAGGTGCATATGCCTGTCTGTTCTTGTTAATAAAGTGTTTGTGTTCAGTGATTACCTGGTTTCTTAGACCTTACTGGAAGAAAGGTGTCTGCATCACACACTGAGAACTGAAACTCCAAGAAATTGAAGGAATACAGTGACATGAGAAATAATATGCATTTTCCAGACTTTACTAATGGTTCCCTAGAAGAGTACTGAAGATACTTACTCAGTCACTACATGCAAGCTGCAAGTGGAGTGAGAAGAGGATTCCTGTTTCAAGGGTTCAGTAGTCATTTTAGTTATGTTAGGACTAATCTTAACAAATATGGAGGGGAATTGTTAGGGGTGAAAGATAACCAGTAGTCACTGATTTGACAACAAGAAAATCTTTCTATATTTGCTCACCTTTGGGTTTTCTTTGATCGCTATTTAACATAATATATAATCTAAAGCTTCGATTGCAGTTTATCTTGCTAGTTAGTTTAAGGATTAGCAATATTTCCTCTCTTTATGGGTTATCCCACCTCTACCATTGTAAAATATTGCCATTTATCCCAAGCAGATCAAGAAGAGCCAAGTCTTTAACAAATGCCGTGCATTCACACTGCTCCCTCTCGGAGTAACAGAAAGCATTACTTTGGGTTGAATGTTCCTGCTCACTTGTCTTAAAGGTTATTTAATTAAAACAAGAGCAAAAGAAGAATGTCCCTGCTCTCGCCAAATGCCATCCTAAAAATAGAACTAAAATCCTCACTTTGATGTGACAATGCTTAGATCCAGCTCACAAGTTAGTGAAAACCTTTGTGTTGAGCACAGAGGGAACCTGACTATCTCAGTGAAAAGATATTTGTTGCATCATTCCTCAGCACCTCCTGCTGGCTAAGAGTCACGGAGAGACTTTTATTGGTACGAGGGCTAACTGAATATAGCTGGCTTATAAAATAATGTGCACGAAACTGAGTGAATACTTTGCCACCACTCAAAAAGCCAGGGGTTTCTGTAGTGTTGTCAATAGTGACGATAAACAGAAAAAAACACAGGTTTATACCGGACAAAAGAAAAACCAGGGACTCGAGCAAGTAACAAAAATTATTTCTCTAGGCCTCATTATTCATATGCTTCTTTATATTGAAAGTAATACTGCAGAGACAATCAGAATTGTATCAGAGTGAAAGATGCAAGAGTGGGATAAGAATCAACCACAAGATAGCATCAATAAAAACGGCGTGCTTTAAAACACAGAAGTGCTGCAAGGGAATGACGTGTACCAGAGTTCTTTTGCTGGCATTTATATTTTCATTTCAAGCATATGGTGGGGTAAGGGGAATATTGCTGTGGAGGACTTAAAAACTAAGTTTACTGTAACCCCAAAGTGTAACTTAGTATCTGAGGATGTGTATACAGTGTGTATCAAAATAAACTACTGGTGTTAACCTTCTGCATCTATTCAAAATGAACATTTCAGGGAAATTTGCCAGGTATAAAAAAATAAACATTGCTGGTTAATGTCCATGGACCAGAATGAGCTCAGCATGAATAGATTTTATTTACATAAGTGCAGAAGCAGGTTCCATTTGCTATTAGATCTTCTAAGGTAAACTTTCCTATATAAACTATGGAATGTCCCACTAAAATAGTGTAGTGAAATAAAGCCAAAATTTGGGATTAAAACACAAAGGCTGCATTTATTCTATGAAATGCACACAAAACCTCATACTTTTGCTGTTCTCTTCATCCAAGGATCACAAAGGCAACCATCAGTTATAATAATGTCTATGCTTTCATGATCTACTATGGCACAACAGGAACGGACCTGCAGAGCAAAACAGTTAGTAACCAGAGACTCAATATCCCCTATGCTACATATTTTGAAGGTTTTAGTTTGGACTTGCTTTATTCCATTCCTGTTGATTGAACAGCATCAGATGTGGAGCTGGAGCGTGTCCTCCAGCTGAACACAAGGAAGGACCCAGGAAGCATAATGGCGAGACGTGCTCCAAGATGAACCAAAGTGAGGTAATCAGAGCAGATGAAGAAGTCCACTTCAAAAGCCTCATCCAAAATAAAGCAGCACTAGAGACACACCCAGGGAATTAAGCCCTGCCCAGCAGCCCCAGTACATGAGGCAGATTTAATTAACCCTGTTCCACAGGTGGCAGATGGAGGTACAGCAGGTTTGCCTGAAAAGGAAGTGGCAGAACCATGACAAAGCTGAAGAATTTGCTGTCCAGAGACATTGGGCACTGTGGGGCACTACATCTGCAAATGGACAGGACACAGTGGTGGAGTAGCGAACTAATGCAGATAATTCTTATCAAAAAACCCAAAATGCAAACAGAAATTAGAGAGTCTGGCTGGATTAAATGACCTGTGAATAATCTTGTTCAGCCATGGCAGTGTCACTGATAAGGAGGATAACAATTACATTGGCTGTGATGAGTAGCAACTTAGAAATGGACCATGAGACACAGATTTAAGTGAGAAATATGAGGGCAAAAGAAACCACAGTCCCTGACTTGGCATTGTTAGATGTAGCTCATTCCCTTGGTCACTGGATGAAGAAAATGTCACCCCTCTGACCCACCACCCGCCTCCATCATGGGTTCCTTTGGCAACAGCTATATTCAACATCTGAATGTAGCTATATTCAATAGCTATACTCAGAGAATCTCAGGGAATTCACAGAAATCAGTTATGAGGACTCCACTGCTATCAGTTAAGTGACTTCACTGCCACATAAATGGGAATGTTGTTTCAACCAGCAGTAAGAGCTAATAATGTCTTATTTTGTATGATGCATTCTGAGGTTATCATATAAAGCAGAGCTTGCCATTGCTATTTTTGTATGTTTTCCTGCTATTTAACATCTGATAAAACAGCTATCCAGACTGGCTATGATATCAGCTAGATATTTAATTATTATGTGGCTGTACTGGAAAGTGATGCCAGAAAGTATAGACACCCCAGATGTGCTAGTGTTGGTTTTGGGCTTAGCTCACATATTTTACTGGTGAAGAAGTTTCATAAGTATATTAAAGATATCATTCTGGAGGACTCTAAATCAACGAGTTACCACAAAATCACTGGGCACAGAGAATGACTCAATTCATTGGTAAACTCGTGAGAAGGAAAGCAACCTAAGTAGAAAAAGGCCTCAGACATTGCTCTCATTTGCAGCAGAAGGCAGCAGTAAGGACTTGTCATGAGATAGGGCTTCAAGCATAATGGCTTCAAACCAGTCATTCGGTAGATGCAAAAATATCTGTAAATGAAGAGCCATGCCTTTATCTCCTCTTCAAGAACCCAAATGTACAGCTGCTAGAGGAACAACGCCTTTAAGGTCTCCATAAAAGAACATTTTCTTATCTCCTAAGTGATTTTATAATAAAGAAGTCTTGAAAACTGCAAGTCTTTTATTTTTTTAAGTGTACATTTAAAATTATTTGGTCATTATATTAAGACAGTTGGAGATGAGAATTATTTTTTGACAAATATTTTGTAACTGCCTTTTAAAATACTGGCATCTAATCCTTGTCAAAAAAATTGTGCTAAATCCACTGCTGAGCTATGCAAAAAAACCTGGTTCAGCTTCCTCTCTCTCAATCTTCATTCATGATTGCTGGACTCTTCAACAGGGGCAGGAGATTAAATTGTTTCAAAAGTTGCATCAACTCTGCTCAAAGGGTCAAGCAGTGTGTCCTGCCACCACAGCTGGATGTGCTGCAATTTCCTCTGGAAATTCTCGTCCTTCCCTTCATCTCTACAGCCAAGCTCCAGAACATGATGCTGTCAAGTCAGAAGAATGCAAGGCAACAAAACATAAGATGTACCAAGATGCTGCATTTACAGGAGTATAAATAAGTCTTTCCCTCTCTGATATTTCTCAAATTTTCATTCATACCTCTTAGTACATTCCTTTGGGAGACACTTCATTTGAAAGATTTTGGTACAGCACCTAATGAACAACAATAAAAATACTGATCAAATGGTAATTCTCACAACTGGAAGAAGGTAAGTTGCTGAAGAAGCAGAACCTTGTCACGGAGACTAAGAACACATCCTATGGAATTTTAGAAGATGGAAATGAAATTGTTTCAACAGAAAAGCTTTCAGCAGTGCCATTTTCCTTTTACTCTGTTTGCAGAGTAAAAGGAAAATGCAGTTCATGTTTCTGTAAATTGGTAAATATGGCTGAAAGAAGTTGAAATTATGGAAGCCAGCAGTGTTTGTCATCTTCAGGCTCCCACGTCTCTCACCTCCTCTGGTAATTGCACAACCTATTCCAGAGTCAACTTGGCATCATAAATAGTGGCAGGCTGCATGCACAGCCATACTGTGTCTTTGCGAATAACAATTTCTCATTCCTGCAAAGTTTAAATTCAGAATGTTTTCTCTAATTAGCTATACTTTGTAGCTAACAAAAGCTGTTCATTTAGTACATTTCTTCCTGTTGCTTTAAGTTTTTATCCTGGAGAATTAAACAGCTGATTCATACTTTATTTGCTTACAGAGAGAGTTTAGTTGTTCCTTTTAAGAACTTTAAAATCACTTAAGCTCTAAGCTGTAAAGCAACAATCCCAAGCTAAGATTTTGCAAATTCAGCCTACACATGATGATAAAAAGAAAAAAAAAAAAAAGGTAGATATAATTTTTTGGAGTTACAAAACCTTGAGAACAAAATGTTTGCTTCTCCTAACTCCCCTGTCTGTTTATATTTCTGGACAGTCAGATTTTCTTGAGGTTTGCATCAACCTCAACACAAAGGTTTAAGATATTTTCTTCTATGTTACCGTAATTGCTTTGTGCCTAGAATCAATGTTTGGAACTCGCCCTACCTACAGACTCCCAAAGATTATCACATTGTCTTCTGTAAGGTTTAATATCTCTCAATACCATTTGTCTGTTGTCAGGCTTGCATAGCATCGCTGCACATTGCTAGGATACAGTAAATGTTTTTAAAAGTGAAAGACCTCCCCTTTTTCCTATTGCTATCTAGAAAATATAACCAGATTTTACCCTCTGATATACGAGTGCAACTCCCCATGGAATAAATGGAGTCCTGCATGTGCAGAAGGACAGAATTTGGTCTTAAAGATTTATAGAGCTATAAAACTTCAAGGAGATAACTTAGATTATGTTTTCTGGGACTAAGAGCTGAATCCACGTCACTAACAAAAGTTTCATCTTAAAATGGCATTAGTATGTCTTGGACTATGATTTTGGATTATTGTTATTGCACTCTTTTAGGTCTTTGGATTCATTTGACCTTCGGTCTGACCTGTTCCCTTCCCTCTTCTGTCTTTTCTTATCATCTGGTTTCATTTGTGGGGTAATATAGGAGAGAAGTCAGGAGTGGAAATGCAGTACCAGCTAACTCAACATCTCCTGGAAGTTGCAACAGAGATTCTTCCACTGTCCAGCAGGAGGGCGGTGTGTTGGGAGTGGAGCTGCGTGGTTTAGAACAACACCAGAGGCGGTGACCTAGAAACCTTACACAGGAGGGAAACAACAGACTGTGAGCTGCAATAGTAAATTACTCAGGCTTTGCACAAGCGGATGAATAACTACTTCTCTGACTTGTCATGGTGTCCCAGAATTTTCTTACCTTTTTCTTTCACTATGGAAAATAATTTTCCTATTTCTTAGGCACTTGCTGAAGAGCCCTCCACTAGCCTTTTGAGAAGAGTGTAGCATAATGCACTTATTGTAGGCCTCCCTTTT
>VZTA01013389.1:0-11263 GCA_013398855.1 Mohoua ochrocephala | reverse complement strand
TTTTTTTTGTTTTGTCCCTTTTTTCCCTCTGCATCGTCAAAACCTGGCAATGTAAGCAGGAAAAGAACCAGCTCCCGTGAACAAGTCTGGGAGGCGAGGTTAAGAAATGTATTTTTACTTCTTAAAAGTGAAATGAAAAATCATCCCAATTCAATCAGGCATTCCTAGGCTAGCAGTGGAAGTGGTGTATGTTGGTTGCCATGGCAGGAGTTTGTCTTTGATCTCTTCTGTAGGAAAACTCATGTCCTGTACTATTAAAAATAGATAAATGAAAGATACCACTTGTGCTGTCAAGTTCTACCTCATCGGGTAGGCTATTGTGAGAATGATTTCTATCTTACATCTGACAGTTCCTTTGAGTACGCTTCAATTTTGATTTAATTAATTTTGAAGTAGACCTGTTATTTTACTAAGCTACTGTAGTGCAAATTTTGTTTGACTAAGGGTGTCCACACACCGGCTCAACCAGGTGTGGCTCTGCTGGGCTCTGCTTTCAGTTCAGCTGCTTCTGGTGGAGGTTGTAGCAGGATTTCATTAGTATAATTAAGGCTCTAGTTTATTTTGTTTACAGTTTACCGCTAGTGGGACTTCAAGCACTGGCAGACAGGGAGGAAAACAGACCTGAATCTTTTCTGTTTTCTTAAAAAAACCCAGAGCTGCTAATTTTAGTTTGGTACCAGGTGTGAAGGTGATGCAATGTGTCCCGTGGCAGAATTGCTTTATGGGTGCTGTCACTTCCCTAGGTTATCTGTGTGGGTTTTTTTTTTTTTGAGAACAACTTTCCTTCTCTTCCTTCCTCTTTCCTTTGCTTGTTGACTGAAGAGTAGCTGAGTTTCTTAAGCTGTGCTGGGATGGGTTTGAAGTGTTTGACCTAGCTGGAGCATTTTGGGAGAGTTGCCAAGGTTGGCAGCTTTTTGTTTTGTGAGATGTGCCTAATGTGCCTCTGGGTGCTGACAGCGTAAGAATATCCTGAGAGGAAAATTCACTCCGGTTGTGTCTACATTTGTGAGCCTTCTTTGTAAGATCATTTACTTATCTGAAGCTCTGGTTTCGTAGCAAAGTGCTGGAGACCCTTTGAAAGGCAGTGATGGAGTGGGTAATGCAAAAATGCCTTTTCTTTCCTTTAAGGAACTGCCTTGGGTATGGCTTCTTTTTTGGAGATGTGAGGCATCCAGACATATTATCTACATGCATTTATTGAGACCAGGGGGATTTGCCTCCTGTCATTTAATGTGTCACTTTGGGTGTAATTGTGACTCCACTGATTTATGATTGCTGTAGAAGTTGGGAGTTGAGTATCCTCGGAATGGTAGTTAACCTCTAATAACACCAATTAACGTATATTCGATCAGCACTTGATTTCTGTGAAGATCTGAGGGATGTGTCTGGCAAATTTAAACTACTGGTTTATTCCCCCCCGTGAATTCCAGCAGTAATAAGGGAATTGGCAATGTCCATTATTTCCCTACCCACTTCATGACCATGTAAAAATATTTTTTCTCAATATGAAATGCTATTTTTTTCCCCCACCTTTGGACACCTCTTTTATTCAGCTGTTTCTACAAGGGTGTGCCAGGAAAACAGCTTTGCAAAGGATGTGGTAAACAGACATTTCTTTTTCTTTCTCCTTTTCTTGCCCAGCTCAAGACCCACGTTATCCCAATGCTCCCAGGCACCGAGTAAAACCTTTGTTGCCTTTGTCCTCAGCTGTAGGTGCAGGACAGACCTTTTACAGGTGGCTGCAGCTGTCCCTGCCAAGTGACTGCACTCTGGTGACCGAGAGCCTGGTCACCGAGCTTCTGGTTTCTCTCCTGCCAGCTCTTGGAGATATATATATGCATGCCTCCTGTAAATTTTTAATGACTTAGCTCAAGCAGAGGTTTGCTCTTGGTGTTGAGTTAATTTGCCAGGCTGAGGTTAAAATGAGTTTACCTATCTGATGCGATTGAAATGAGTTTATAAAGATTAGGAGCAGCTGCTTTTGAGTATTTGGCTTTTTAGGGATGGAATATTTGCGGTGAAAATTGGATCGGGCTTGTAGCACTGGAAGCAGGCTGAAAATGAAGTGCATCCCCCCAGGATTATAACTTCCCTTGCATCTTTTTTGTACTGTGAAGAATGGATTAGTGTGTGACACAAGTAATTAAAATTCACTTTTTAAAGTCTGTGAAGTATGTGTTTTTGCTATAAAGACAGCCTGGCTGACCACGAGGTCCAGCTTTACAGTAATATCAAGCCCTCACATATTGAAGCCAGTCCACTGTCTGCTCTGAGCCTGCTAAGTGCTCCAAACATGCACAACCTGAAAAGCAGGCCCCGAGTATTTCAGTTTGGGCATCATAAATAAGGGATTTGGCCTTTATCTCTCCTTGCTTCAGATAGTCATTTGCAGAAAGACGACTGCACGACGCCCTAAAGGACTGCTGTGAAGATAAAATATGAGTATCAGTGTTCTGTCACCTCAGTGCCACAGAATATTCCTTTTCTTCTGTCTTCTTCCCGGGAGGTAGCTAATACATTTTGTATTTATTAACGTGATACGTGGTAAATGAGAGCCACGAGTGACATAATGAATAGTAAAAATGTGCTTTAAAAATAAGGCAGGAGGGAAGGCAAATAAATCCAAACACTTATCATGGTTTTGAACTGTATTTCAGCACGCTGACTCAGCTGTTCATCACAGAACAGCAGAGACTTTGAGAAAAGATTATAAATAAACACAGAGATACAAATGTGAAGTTCTGGGTTTCTGTTCCTCTTTGTTACATGTTCTTTTGTGTATTTGCATGGTCGGCAGGAGTCAATTTCACACCCTTGGGTCTTATCCTTCCAAGAGTAGTTCCTTAATGTTTGTAGAGTTCAGAAGAATACAGTAGGCAGTACGAAAGAACATTCCAGGCTCACCACCCTATGGATCGCTGTTCCTGGGGAGTGCAACAGTTTGGTCTGACTGCAAAGTGAGCTTGCCCACAGGAGTAAATGTAGCAGAGTGTGGGCAGTGAGAGGCGTGCGGGAGTCAAACCCATGGTTACAGTGTATAGGGCATGGAAGAGGAAGGCTGGAAGGGGCAGGATTTAAACCAGTGGTTACAGTGTATAGTGTGTGGAAGGTGCAGGACTGTGAGAGCCACGAAGTGCTGTTTACTGAAAGTAGCAAGCATCTGTCCTGAAAAGACTGTGTCTCTTCCTCTGAGCAATCCTGATGATCCAGATCCTGCCCCTTCATCCTCTGGGCCTTAAAAGTGCACAGGGACATTATGAGCAGTGTCTGCACTGTTCTTAAACAGTCTGAAACTCCTGAAGTCTCTGCTTGCATCCCCTTTCTATTACAGTAATTCATAATCTAGGTGGATTAAGCACTTGAGAGGTGTGTTGAGAGCTCATATCCAGTGCAGGTGTTGCTGCTGCCTGGTGGCACCACCCAAAGGTGGTTACACTTTGATTGCCAGCATCCTCTTCCTCAGGGGACTTGATCAAGGGCAAAGACTACCCTAACAAAAGAGAAAAAAAATTATATCAGTGAGACAGGATGTTAAAGGGTCATCTTTGAAGCTCCAATATGATGTATTGACACGTGATGACTGATGGGGGATTCCTGAATTTATTTGGAAATTAATTTATTCTCATCCAGAAAAAAATTCAGAGTATGTCCAGTTTATGGTTATGGATAGTGATGAGCAAACAAATGATGTCTTTGTTTAAGTAGCTGAGTATCAAGATGGAATGCTTTCAGCCTCCAAGTTATCTTGCCACAGTCCTATTTAATGTTTTTTAATGTCCTGTCTCAATATCACATAATGCTGGGTGACAATTTCTTAGGAGAAAGCCATGGTTTGCTTCCTTGAGGAGTTAAATATTGGTGGTCGAGGCAATAGATAGGCAGTCCTCACCTATTGACAGCATTTCCGTGGTGGTTTTGATCACAACAGAGTGATCCTGTTCTCCCTTGGTAAGAAAGGGAGAGAAGTTCTGTCCTTTTATGCTGGAAGTGTTGGTTTGGATTTCTCCCTTTACCCTGTGATTCAGGGGTTAAAGGCTCCTGGAGGCTGCCTGCAGAGGCATCATCTGCTTCATCATACAAACTGACATGTGGCTTTTTTATTAAGGCACTGTGGATGTCTTACAGCAAATCACAGTGCCATTATGTGATTTAATTTGCTGTTCTAAAGTCCCTTCTGAAACAACAGCTCCTTTTTTAAAGTCTCTGTACGTGTACATCTAAAGGATGCTTATTCCTTCCCCTTGGAGGGGAGTGAGTTGGTAGCTTTTTTATCATCCCTGCTGGAAACTGGTGTTGGTTCATTGTTTTTTTTTTTGTTGTTTCTGTTTTTCTGTTTGTTGCTCTCATGTTCTTTCCTCCCCATTCTATTCCTTCTTACAGAAGGGGTAACGAACAAATNCTCTTTTTCTGTTTGTTGCTCTCATGTCCTTTCCTCCCCATTCTATTCCTTCTTACAGAAGGGGTAGTGAACAAGTTATTAGCACTTATTCCTGGGACTGTACTCCTGTTTTAGTTGTAAACACAGGCTGTTGGTTGAAGGTACAACAAGGGAAACAAGTGCGTTAAAGGCAGGTTTTTTCCAACTTCTTCCACTTAAAACTATGAGAGTAGCATGAGTATTAAAGGTAAAAACAGATGAATTGCTACGTTTATTGCTAACATTTGCAAATAGTGACTATTCCAAAGCTGTTAGGCTGCTGAAAAACTAAGGACTCATCAATATTAGTTTTATGTTCCAGAGCCTTGATGGAGAGACCATCAGAGACTTCATAACAAAGGGGAATAAAGTCTGCTCATTTTTTTTGAGGGTTGAATACTGTCAGGAAGACAGGCTGCCAGGAGCTGGAAGGCGTTAGAAAAAAGAAGCAGCAGAATTAATGCTTCTCTTTTTGTAAGAAGATTTGACAGATAACGTCCAAGGGAGAAGACTTCAAATGAAACCAATGCAACAAAAATACTGCTGTGTAATTACAGATGTTGCTGGGTTGAGAAACTCCCTGCTAATCACATTTAATTAATATAACCCAGTTGCAAGGTGATTTATGGGTGGTTTGAATAAATGTGTAAGATCAGAAGGGCTGGTTTTCTGTTCTCTGTAACAGATCAACCAGGTAGTCAATTTTTATAAAATTATGCAAATCCATCCTAAAGCAGAGTTAATGGACACAGTGGATCAGGAGGTTTTGGGAATTTTCCATAATTCCTGGAAGTGTCTGATTTGGTCTTTCCTTCTGCAAGGGCAGGGGTTCAGTCTCATGTTGCATTTCTGCATGTCAGTAGGCTTAATACAGCCCAGTAGGCTTCATTTTTACTTGTGTGTTCAGTTGCCTTTTGGCTGCTGTGTCACAACAGTTTTAGACATTTATTTGCTTTTATATGCTGTACAGGGCATTCAGGGTACTAAATTTGGAGAGCATATTCTGGTATTTTGTTGATATGTAATATGTTTGGGGCAGTCACGTGCCTGGAAAATGTTCCAACAGAGATGAGTGGAAGTGTTTCTGGAGCTCTAGAGTAGAAGAAGAGGTAGCTGAGAATCCTGAAGTTGTTATTGAAGGAATAAAACAAGTACATTCATATTTGTGTGAAACAGACTGCTGGAGATGATTTAACATTGCACATAGTCAGTTTTTTCCAAGCTGTGCCATGCTTATTACTCATTTTGGTTTTGATATGGTTTTCTTTTTCCTTCAGTTCTATAGGTGCTGATGCAAAAACAGTGTAGCAATGGATCAAAGAAAAAATGATAGTTTTGTCCCAAGTATCACGCAGCTGGAAGACTTCCTGACAGAACATGACTCCAACGTGGTTTGGCTGTTAGTAGGTAAGGTTAACCTCTTCTGTTTTGGTTAAGTTTCTTTTATGATACCATAGCAAAGGATTAGCATGACAGTCAGCTACAATAACTTCCTTATGCTGGTATGTACCTACCTGCCATTTAATGTGGTGTAGTTTGGAAAGTGATCTAAAGACCATTGTGTTTAATGACACAGCTTCCAGACTAAATTGTGTGCCACAGTGAGCCTTTAAGCCCAGCTGTCATGTCACCAGTTATGAGCTGGATTTGTAAACGTGCCTGATTTAGGTATGCTGGTGTTCTTCTTCCTAGCACTAGTGCTGTTGCTTATATTTGTGTAGGTACTTTTATTTTCTCAGTCTGTGAACGGGTGGATCAAGGACAGCAAAATAAATACGAAGTTGTACTCAGGTCCATGTAAGAACACTGAAAGTGTGCAACGAATTCAGACTTTTCCAAAGGTAGAGAATGTCTGCTTTTCAGCCTTCACTTTTGGACTCAGAGTGAGGGGCAACACCAGAACAACAACAACTCTATTTTTTCACTTTCGCTTCTGACAAGTTAAAGCAGTCTATTGGCTATTGACATACTGGAATTATTTTTCAGTAGACCAAATAGAAAGGACATAGGTGAATTAGCTGAGGGTGCTTCCTGGTAGTTATTTATTTCACTTTGAATGTGTTGAAGTGGAAAGTTTGTACTCAACATAGAGTTCTCAGTGTAGTCAAGATGAAAATAGGGGAAGTCACTGGTAGTAGCTCATGGTAGAACATGGAACAGATGCAAATAGATCTGAAAATTTTGTCTTCAAAAGCTTTGACTTGCTTCCTGTTATGAAGTTTGGATAGAAACACCTTCAAGTGATGTTTATTAAATGACCCAGTTTCAACCAGCCTTTCCTCCTTTGCTTTTATCTACTGACCTATGGCATCCTGTTATAAAAGAACATAAAAAGATATCAGTAATTTCCTCATCTGAATGCTGAAACAGCTAACTACTGGTCTCAGTAACAGGTGATGAATTCCAGAAATGAACATGTTCCTCAGAGAGCTGTTGCTCGCTTCTGGAATAATGTCTGGAATAAAGTAAAACTTTGGAAATGCAGTTTCCAAAATGTGATTTCAGCAAAGAGGCTTTTAAAATTAAGACTGTAATAATGAAATGAATGGAGTTTAGAGGATTTGGTGAGGGAAAAGGCTACAATTTGTGGCAGAGGTGAGACTAGTGGTGAAGGCAGTGGATCAGGACTGGAAACTCCACTGGTTTCCCAATTTTTCTCAGTATGTTTCACCTTAAGAGGGCACCTTCTTGACTTCCGCTGTCTAGCAGTTGAACTTTAACCCCAGATTAAGCTTTATGGCTGGAATGGACCCTCAGAGTGTGAGTCACCCCACCTTTCTCCCTCCCCACTGAGGACCAGCAGTGAGCAGCTTACTCATCTGAAAGTGGGGGAGGTGAGCACTGTCCTTGGAGTGTGCCTTCCCTCCATGCCAGCTGGAGTTTCTTTCCTGGGATGTAGCTTCCACCCTCCCTGCTCTTTCCTGTGTAATCACCCACACAGATTTGGTTTGTTTAACATGTCAAGCAGCTTATTGCCTGAGGGTATGAGCTGCTTGAAATTTGGTCACACTGGATCCATTTTCCAGTAAGGAAACGACAAAGTCACAAAGTCGTGGGAGTCTTTTTCACCTTCTCTTTCTCTTTCAACAAAGTATTGTTATGAAGCAGTGGAGTATCCCACTGAAAAATAAAAAAGGAACAGTAAAAGAACAGGTTCTTTTTGTAAATATTTTGTAATTTATTTTTTTTTTAATAATTATCTTAACTCTCTTCAAAGTGAAGGTGTCATGCCCCTATGCCTTTTCTGCACTTTAGATTTTTCCATAAAAGTACAATAAATCTGTGATTTTCTAGCATAAATGAGAAACTTCTGTTATAAAGTTCAGTTTTTTTCCCTACTCTGCTTTGGGTAAAACAGAATGGTAATTATCAGTAAAGTGAATTAGAACTAGTCCATTCCTTGGCAGTGCCATTCCTTTTGGGTTTGTCCTTCTGGAAGCTTGGAGAACCCTTGTAGTTAGAAATAGGTTACTAGCTCTTAATCAACTAAAGTAAAAATTACTTTGGGGATTAGCAGACCTAATTTTTTTTTTTTAAAAACGTGTTTCTCATTGGATTGCTATTTCCTTTTTTTCCTATCAAATTCCATGCTTGAAGTGTTGAGAGATTTCTGCTAACCCCAGGGCTGGTACAGCAGCATCGTAGGAAATGGTTTCATATATGATAATGTTTCCTGTGATAATACATGAAAGACTAGAAATTTAAGTTACAGTTCACAGTTTGGAGAAGAGTAGGGAAGGGATGTAGTATGACTTTGGTGGTGTCAGGGTTTTTTAGGGTGTTCTGAAATAAATGTCCACGTGGGATAATGCACATTACGATTCGATCTATAAAACTTAACTTCTTAGATGGTAAGTGATGCAATGAAATAATGTGGTGCCTTCTGCAGGTCCTCTGGGAGGATAGTTTTTTTTATATTGGGGAATGGAAGAGCAGTGAAGAGTCTGTATTTTTCTGGACTTCCCATTTCCCCTTTCCCCCCCATCTCTTCACACCCTTCTCACACCGTTTCTCTGAAAACACCCATTGAAGTGTCCCATCAGTTTCAAATTTTTTGGAGAGCAGGAAGAACACTGTTATGCCTTGTAGTCCTAATGGGGAAGGTTTTTATCTGGGTCAGTGTACTTTAAAAAATGCTTTAATTCATTGTAATCTTTCAACAGCAACAATATTGTCCTGTGGATGGATTATCTACCTAACTTACTATAATTCCCGGAACATTGGACTCATTTTAACGTTGGTTCTTAATAGATTATATAAACATGGCTACATCCATATTGGTAAGTTATGATTAATGGAATGCCACTCTTTGTCTGCTGCTTTTTAGTCTACCTCAGTTTGCTAAAAACTTGACGTAAACTCAGTGTTCCTTTGTTAGAGGGATTTTAAAACACTCAGTATGGAGTGGACTCAAAGTAGAGACTCAAGCCTTGAGTCCCTGTTCCAGCACTGCCCTTGCTTTCTAAATAAGCTGTCAGAACAACTAATCACAAGTTGATCCATACTGGGACTGTGATGTGTAGAATTGATACTGGCCAGAACATTTTGCATCAAAATCCATTAACTTTTTATTAAAATATTTTAAACATTTTTGAATTAAACAGGTCAGTACAAATCACTTGGGCACTCACCCACTTACAAAAATATCTGGTGCTGAGTCACAGAGGGCTGTAGCCCACAACCTCACTGATCGCACTTTTAATTTTCTTTCACTTACTCCTCTGCCTTCCTCTGTCTGCTTCACAGAATAACGATGACTTTAGTTCTGGACTTTTTCTGCAACTCTTCATCATAAATGTAGTGAAAACCTAAAACCAAAAAATCCCACTCACACTTGGCCTGCCAGAGACACCCTTGCAATTCATTTGCTTGTCCTCAAGAATCTAAGAACTCTATTCCAAACCATCCTCAAATCCAGCTTTTTTGAAGAGCAAAATAGATGAAATATATACTGGCTGCTACACTTGATCTATAGGCTTTTATTAAAATTTCTCTGTGAAATTGCCATTAAGTAAGGACAGCTGATATGGCTGGCCAAATATGTGGTATTCTTTATAAACCTCATCAGTAAGTAGAACATAACAGTAATTAAATCCCATGATTTACAGCTTGGTTTCAGTTGTTTAATGTTGATTTTTTTTATTTTTTTTTTTTTTTAAATTATGATGCACTTAACTTTCTGTGGGTGAGGTGAAAAACCTTAGGAAAAATCGGGGCTATTACATTACCTGCTGGTCTTTTCAAGCTTATTAATCCTTCCTGCTGTAAACATAATTTGTCATAAAAATTGGACCGAAATCCGTATAGCCATTTAAAATTTTTTAAAATAGTCCATCGGGAATCTTTATTTCTCTGATTACGGTGTTGCACACAATGGCTGGAAACTCTGACTGTTCAAAACAGCTTTTCTAACACTTTTCACAGGCTTTGCAAGGCACCTGGATGTTTCTGAGTGACTCATGTGCCTCAGGGGCTTGGTTATATTGTTGGGTGGTGCCAGCCCAGCATCCTTTAATGGAGTACTTTGTCTTCTGTGTTCTGAATCTCTGACTTCCCTTCTAAGGGAAAACTCAAAATACTCAGTTAACCCATTTCAGATAATTTAATGCTGTGTTCTCTCTGTTCACAAAATCAACAACTTTAGGCTAATAATCACTTTTTTTTTTTTTTTTTTATAATTAGGTTCCTTTTCGTTCTCTGTGCTGTCTGGAAAAGTCATGGTGCGTGAGATCTATTTCATCACAGAGGACATGTCCATCAGGTACAGATTTCCAAAGGAGTCCCCCTTCTAAATAAGGATTTTAAATACAGCCTTCCAAATGAGCAGTGTGTTTATAAGTGTTAGACTGTCTCTTTTGGTGCTAGTATTTAACACTCCTACATACTTGTGAGCTCATTTGCTGCTTTAGCGTTATCATTTGGAAGTGAGTGCTGGATAAGATTGTAGTTGTCCTTAATATCTGTCAAATAAACCACTTTGGAGTGTGAAGGAGAATGTTTTTTCATTTGTCTTTGACTCCCTCATGCTCCTGCTCTTAAATCTGGAGGATTTATGTTGGCCAAGTAGTTGGCATTTATTTCCTGGGATTCAGAATAAGTTGTTTCGTAAGCTGCACACCAGCAAATAGTTTGTAGTTTTGGTTCTTGCTGTCAAATTTGGAAAGCCTTGAGGAGGCAGTGGATATGGGGTTCCAGCTAAAGCAGGAATTGTGTAACACACTGTGTGCTGTAATGCTTTGTGCTTTCGTGTTGCTTGGACACTACTGCAGCTGCAGATCTCTGCACAAACTGCATGTAGGATGTTGGGTTGTCTCTCTCTCAACTTCTGTTTTATTCCTATTTATTTCATTTAGAATTCAAGATGGATTTATCATTTTTCGCTGGTGGAAGATGTACAACCCTAAGCAGAAGCAGCACGGTATGTTTCCCAAAAAGGTTTCAAAGTTTAAATTTACAGGTAGCCTACAGAAACACACTTCCTTTGCACAATCACAGGTGTGCAACTGCTTTGTTGGTATGTACCTGAAGTACAGTGGCTCCTCAGAAGGTATGGATTTGTTCATTGGTTGCAGAGTAGATGAAATAAATTCGTGTTCATTATCAGGGACATGAACCCTTCTTGACACAAACCATTAATCTTAATAGTAGCCCTCATTAGCTGGAGTCCAAGCATAATTGTCTCTGTATTGAAGTTGATAACTATGATGAATAGAGATGTCTTGTGTTCTGGAAGTGAATTTTGCTTTCTGAGTTTCAGTGGGTGTTGTGCTTTCAGTATTTTAACTGAAGTGTTACGGTAAGGGATGTTCTTTAGTATTTGACAAGCCTGTGTCTTGATGACATCTG
>VZTA01013388.1:0-60360 GCA_013398855.1 Mohoua ochrocephala | reverse complement strand
TCCAACTTCTCTGCAATGAACAGGGACATCTTCAAAAGGATCAGATTGCTCAAAGCTCTGTCTGACCTGACCTTGAAGGCCTCCAGGGATGGGGCATCTACCAGCCCTCTGGACAGCCTGGTCCAAAGTTTCATCACCAAAAAGGATACAGTTATCTTTCTGGGATGCAAGTTTCTGCAACATTCCCATTCATTCATCCACGATTAGCCTCAATTCCTTCTCTGCAAGGCTGCTCTCAATCCATTTGTCACCCAGACTATACTGATATAGATTGAAGACAATAACTTACGTCTCTAAAGAAATCTACATATTTGAAAAATATTTCTACTGGTAGGTACTTGACCTTGAACAAGCAATATTTCAGTATTCACTAGTTTGTTTTAAATATTATCTTAAAACTAATTAATTCATGCAAAATAATTTTGAATTTCAACAGACAATCGATTTTAATAAAATTATTCAGTCTATAGCTGAGAATAGGATATAGGCCAAAACATTCATAGGGAAGTAGTTTTGTATCAGGCAAGAAGATGAAAGAGAAAGCAAGAAAGGATATCAGAATGGATATAAATACTGATATTCCTTAACATCATCTTACACTGCTAGCTTTATTGAAAATAATCATCTATAGTAATTGTAAAAATTTTAATGGTATTGATACTTTTACAACTGTTTCCACAATGAAAATCTTGGGTTCTTTAAAAGTAAACACAATCCCCTTATTACTTGCTGATATGTGTGAAACTATTTATGCTTGGCTATAAAGATATCAATAAAAGAATCTGAAAATTTTCAAATAAACAAAATACAGGACAAATGCCATGAGGAGATAACTTTCTTTTTGCTTTAAAATTAATCCATCTCATTAAATTAGAACATTATCTGTATCGCTGCAGTTTCAGGTTTGAAGGTTTTTTGGGTTTTTTTTTGAAATTTAATATGCATTAACCCATTTTATTTTTGTAGTGGGTACTGAGTAATCTCAATTTGCAAGAGCCATCCAAAAGCACAAAAAGATCAAGAAGAACAATTTTTCAATAACATGCAAGGAAAGGGCTGTTTCTCATTCATGTTGAGAACAAAGGTCAGCTGTCAACTTAATAGTTACAGCCCCAAGGCTTGCCGAGGTAGGGTTATCTGTGAAAATCAGGGAGCACTGAAAAGTCCAAGTTGGATGCAATGTTCTGGTGCATTCCCTGACATCTGTAGATTAGCTAATTTAGCCTCCAATTTCTAGTTCAGAATTAAAAATTCCGAGTTACAAATCTGGAGTTTCACATGAGAAGGTGCACTACAGAAAGCACAGTCCCATGAGTCTGGGATGGGTCACAGAGCAAGGCTAAGTCCTGCACAGGTGCTGTTTCCGAGCTGTTGTGTGACTTGGAAAAATCCTTCCCAATCTTTTTCTCTGTCCCTTTTTATTTGTTTTCCTTCACGTGTAAGTCAGTGTGTTTGCAAATACACTTGATGCCTCTAGCCATAAGGAAAACATGTTTAAGGGCACAATAACAGCAACAGATATTATTTATGTGCTATTAAAAAAAACCCCAAAACAAACTAATAGGGGCAATTTGCCTGTGTAAAATTATTGTGGCCTGGAAAGAAGCTCAAATTCCAGGCAACATCTGGCAGGGTTGGACAGAAGGCCTAAGCAGGGAGCAGGTTGACAGCAGATGAGTTAGGTCACACTGGATCATAAGTGTTCTTGGAAGATAAACCAATTTTAGAACCTATGGAATAGAAAGCCTGAAAAACAATAATTTCAGAAAAAACTGCTCATGATGCTGAGCAGATAATAGACACTTCTGTTCTGTGAATGTTTTCAAATGAAATTTATAATCATTTTCATTCCAGACTGTAACAATTATTAGATGATGTGGCTTTCCACTCCACTGCAAAGGCAAAGGAACCTGGATACTCAGTGAGATGGGACGAGAGGTGGGATGTTCCATGGCCATCTGGGGCTTTCTGACCTTGGGATCTCATTTAGGGCTTCTGGAAGCCCTGCAAATTCAGTTCAAGGCACAGAAAGTTTTGGATTCCAGCAGAGTAGAAAACATGGAGAATTTCACAATTAGACAGAAGTTTGTTGAATTCAATATATTTCTATGAAATATTTGGCTTCTGCAAACCAGAACAGAATACATAAACAGACCTTTGCCAGGTAATTTCCAGGTAATTCTTATGGTGATTAGGCTAACAAGTTGAGAGCACTTCAGTACCTAATTCCAATGTCTGACTTAAATTGAGAGAAATTATAAAAGTTCATCATTCCTTGGATATCGTTCCATATATAGTCTATCTAGTAGAAATAAACATTAATCCTTACCTTATAATCACAGCTGTCTGTTTTTGTGTTAAATGTTTTTATCTTACAAATTGCTCTTGGGTTTGCTGTAAAAGTGTTGTAAAAAAAACCCAAAACTAATCAACGTTCAAGATGCATCATTCTGAACCCTCACAGAGTAAGAAGTACTCCTTGTCATCATATGCTGCAAATTTTCCTTGAAATTAGCCTTTTCATTTTAAGTACTTTATTAAACTTCATGGAGAAGACCCAACTGCTGGTATTTTTCACCTCAAAAGTCAGATGAGGATTCTAAAAAAATAAGCTAAACTCTCCTCTTGACCATTTGCCAACTGAGATGTAAAAAATACAGTTTAAGTCTCTGGAATTTATTATAATACCTTGATCAGATTATTAGTTACATTTTCTTTACTAGAATCTGTTTGAAGTCAGAATTTGTCCCCAAGTTTCTTCGGTGGGAGACAGCACACACTAAAAAGCAGCATCGATCTGATTTAATAAGACTGTCTTCAAACATTAAATCTACAGCAAAGTAAGAATTGAATTGCAAGCATAAAAATTATTTTAAGTCAATATGAAAATTTTAGAAATTGTATCACTGACATGAAAAGTCATTTAAATGCCTCCTGCCCAAATAAACCAAAACCAAAATCCAAACTAAATTATTTTCTCTTGTAAAATGGCACAAGCACATAAATGTACATCAACTTATGATGATACTAAATCAGTCAAGACAGATTTCTATTAATGAGGTTTCATTTTTTTTGCCTAAGGTTAACGTGGCAGTCATTCCTTCATAAGAGAAAAACAGGTGCATATTTTGAAGGTCTGACTGCTTACCAAAAATTATTGAATCACAGCCACTTTTCAGGATAAGAGGGCAGTAGTGAGTTACCACAGAGAAATAAGTATCAGATAATACCTTTACAAATCTATGGCTTTACTTCGAAAGGTGTTGTTTGTTCCTCCAGTGAAATATTTGAGGCATTAGAATGTGAGATGCATAATTTGAAAAAGAGTTCACAGAGTAGCCCTGCAAGCTTTTTAAAAAATTTATTTAAAAAAAGAGAAACAGTGATTACATTTTTACTCACATCTTATAAGCTTTATTACACCTAAAATAAGTATTTCAAATGTCACATGAAACCCAAGGGATGCTGCAGGAAATACAGTCACATTTGTACAAGAGCAGCAGAATCTAGCCCACTATGTCTGCAGTTTCAGGCGAAAGAGAAGTTGCCTCTGATTCTTATCAGGTCAGATACAGTTAGTCCTATATTTTTGTGCAAGGCGTTACACTGAAATGTCTTTCATTGCATGCTGCTGTAGTAGCTTACAGTAGATAATTTGATAGCTATGGAAAGCTGAGAGAGCTGCAAACAGTCCAAAAAGTCCAGAGATCATCTTAACAGAGCTTCATCTCTGCAGAAAAGGATGAGGCTCATATAATTGAGACATGTTTTTCTAATATACACCCAAGAAAGTAAGAGAAAGGCTACTTGGAAACTGTGAACAATTTCATCCTATTCTTGGCTCTACCCTTCACACTCTACTGTAAATATGACCAGAAACCTAGAGAAGCAGTAGCTATCTTTTTTTCAAAGTAAGTTTCACTGCGTGTCTTCCAGCTGCTATTTGGACTTTATATCCACTTCAGGAAAGCTCCAGGGCAAGAGGCACTTTAATAGCCCAAAGAACACTTAGTCTACCTGCGGGGTGCGGTTACAAAGTCAATTCAGTTGAGATTCATTGAATCTGAATGAAAAAAAACACAATAGGAAACCTTATTGGTAGCTAAAACGAGCTACAAAAGAACTAAGGGTAAAGCCAAGCAGTCCATTTGCTCATCCTGACTTACAGTTGTTTTTGTCATAAAAATAAAAGAAAAAAACCCCCTAAGTTTCTATGTGATTCAGATATGACAAAGATGGAGAACATCCCTTTGTCTCCTCATGCAAAATCCATTTATTTCTTACAGTGCTAATTTGTCAGCCTTTTAGTTTAGCTGTAGGTAGGACCAAGGTATAAATTAAAGACCTTCATCCATGAGAGTGATGTTTATTTCTCATCGTGCTAGTCCAGTTTGACTGGCTCAGTTGGCTATATAAAGTACGGGTAAAATGCTCCTCCATCCCTGTCATCCCTGTACCTAAAAATAAAGGCAGCATCTTACTGAAGGAGTGCATAATTCTGGGCTGCATGGCAATATGCATAATTACTCAGGCTGTTCTGAAGTACTTGGAGTGACAAATAGGAGAAGGTTGAGAGCCCCGACTTTTTGTAGTGTTGTTTGTTTGGAGACTTTTAGGCTTTTGTTCTGCTTTGTTTTGGGGTTTTTTTGTGGTGTTTTTGTTGGTTTTTAGTTGGGTTTTTTTTTTAATGTATACAAAGACTTAGGAAACTGAGATAGAGAGAAAGCAGAAATTCTTGTGTAGAGTTTGACAAAAGTAGACCTCTAAGGGTTTCGAAATTTAGCATTTTACTACAAAATACAGGCAACAATATGTGTAAAAATACATTTGTTTTCATGACACATATACTTGATAATGGCTGGTGAGTTTCTTTTATTCTAATTATAATGTTGACAGGCAGTTCAGGAGAACAGCTCAAAAGTTTGTTTTAAAAATGTATTTAAGCTATAGATTCTGAGAAAAAGGGAAGGATCATTAACTGTCTTCGTTATCATGACTTGTTCATGCTGTGAACATGCGAATGAGTCTTCAAATGTGCTATTGCTTGTACTGTGTAATTTGCTTTTTGGTCTGTATAATATTCTGTAATTTTCTTTGCTTCAGAAAATCCATTTTCTAAATGTCTCTTGTTTTGCTTTGACGATATGAAAGATAATGAAAGTTATGGAAATACTTTTCACTGTTTAATTATCAAAAAAACCCTTTAAACAACTCCAAAAGAAAAAAAAAAAAAGGAAGAGTGAACATAAGTACCATAAGAATAGTGCTGTCTTCTACAAGATCTGCTCATAAATATTATGCATTGCTGCACACTGGTATATATTTCTTAACAGTTAGAATTAGTTTGCATATATTAAGTGTGTTGAATATGATTGAATAGGAAAATATTTTGTAAGTAACTTTACCAGAAACGAAGTACTGAAGCTTGATAATAGGCAAATTTCTTAATGGAACAAATAATATTTTAAAAAGATGGAATTATTTTAAGTACCAATTCTTCATTTGCATTTGACAACAGCACCCTGTATGTCATACAGTATAATTAACACATTGTCTGGCAAGGGCTAGAGAGACAAGGGTTGGAGAGACAGTGAAAGCAATCTACACAAGAGCAGTATTCTTAATAGCTGCAATGCGTAACAATTATAAGGACACTTTGACAGCAAAATGTTTCTTTTTTAATGGCTTTATATTTAGTTCCAGGTAGTTAATTCATTCAGTTCTAGGTAGCAGAGCATTTGGTACTGTTTTCAAAATAAAAATCTATACTAATTTCAAAAATAAAACAATGAAGAGAAGAGATAAAGACAAGATTAAAAGTAATTTAGGAAAAAAAAAAAACAAATAAAACCAATATAATTTAAACCACGCTGTTCCCATTTTTATAATTTATGTCCTACAAGCTGAGTCTCAACAAGGTGAATAAACATGCCTTTCCTGCAGCCCTGACTATGGCATGTCTTGAGATCAGGATATGATCTGACTCTTCTGACTCTGAACACTTTAACGTGAAACCACTGTTATTTTCTGAGCTCCTTCCCCTCCAGAACATTCCTGAATCCCTCCTGTCTTCTTCCAGAAGTAAATCGCACAAAGCTTTTGGCAAAATAGAAACTGAAAAGCCACAGTGCCTTCAGACACAACAGCTTTTACCAGCCTTCAACACACCTTTGGGTGTTATTCTGATGAACTTTCTACTGATATGGCTTTTTAATTGTTATGCTTTGTGCTTCTTTTCTTTTCACCTAACAAACATTTAATGAGAAACAGCGGCATAAGACCCAAAATATGTATTAAATGCCCTAATCTTCATAGCAGCAGTCATATTCTCATCTATTTCATTTTGCTCTCTTTACCTAAAATCTTTCTCTCGGTGTCAGCTGAGGCAGCCAAGGTTCCCATTCCAGTTCCTCCAGAGGCTAGGACATACCCTTGGGAAACTAAGAGAGGTTTACAGGATGTCTAGAATTCAGTACCTGCAGGTTCTTGGTTTGTTGCCTGGCTGTCTCCAGCAGGGTCTCTCCAATCAAGACTCAGGTTTAATTGTTGGAGCAATTTACTCCAGGAACTGCTCCCAAAAAGCAAAACTAATAAGAATGAACCTGTTTTGGCTCTTTCAGCCCTACACAGATAGTCCTCTGTAAAAACACCAACAGACTCTGCCCTCAACTGTGGCCCCATGCATTCATATTGTATTCTAAGTAAGGTAATATGTATTTCCAATTTCAAGTGATTGTGCTGTACTTAGGCCACAACATTTTGTCTGGTTAAAATGCAGCTTTTAGACACTCTGAACTGAAAAATATGTCCTATACATGAAGTTTGAGAAAATATGGTCAAGTGCTGTGGAAGAAACCTATTTTTACATGGATCTAGACTCACCCAGGCTGGATACGAGTCCATCCATGGTGTACACAGTAGCCCCAAAAGTGAGTCTGGATCAGGTGAGGCAGCAGTTGCTAGCTGGGGTTAAATCAGAGACATTCAGCTCAGGCCATGGCGAGGCTGAGCCTCTGCGCTGCATCCCCCTGATGGAGGTAATAATTGTATTTACAGGGCTACAACCTGTGTCTTGGCACTGATCTTTTGTTATGGTAGCAAAACATCAAATTAAGAAAGACACGCTTGTTTTCATAGACTCTTTCTCTGAACAAATCCCTAACATTTAATGATTTTTCAATTTTTATTGAATGAAAACTCTCCTATCTCCTAAACGAGTTATTTTGCTTATATGTGGTACATTTATAATGAGAATTTTTGCCTTTCTTTTTCTTCCAATTTTTTATAAGCCATGGATTTGGGAAGTATGAACTCTGTAAAACTAAATAAATATAGGTGACATATATGAGACCCATAGTACGCTGCTGAGTAAAAGTAATAGAAAACCAGTGTTGGTAAAAAAATAATCTAAACATCCTCATGCGGATGGTTTTTGCATTTAAAATATGCTCTGAGGGACGGAAATAATAATAATTAATGCTTTGCACTTACACGTGACCTATTATCTGAAGATTTTGAGTTCTGCACATTATTATCTCATTAAACCTTACAACACCCTTGTGAGGCAAGAAAGTGCTTTATTATAGATATTTTACAGAGGTATTCATTTAGGAAAAAACATGGAAGCTCAGTAGCAATATTAACCCATATTGCCACATGGGTTAGAAAGCAAATGCCACAATTTTGCCCATTAAGAAAGGGCAGAAACAAATAAAGAAGTGATTAAAACTATTCTCCTAAAAAGACGATAGGCCTTCATTTAAATTAGAGTTTAGTAGCTTTAACTAGTACTTGGGAAGGACTGTTTAAGAAGGCAAAGACAGAGAAAGGGTTACCCAGAGAAGTTTGAGATGTTCCATTCTTAGAGATTTTCAGAACTTTACTGCATAAGATTCTGAACAACTTGCATGTAGCTCTGTTTTGAGCAGAAGGTGGAAAAATTATCTCCTAAAGGTTTCTTCAAACCAAATTGTTTTGTGATTTGTTTATAATCAATAATCCACTTCAGATATGGAACTCTCAACTACATAACAATTTTTAATAAAAATTCATCTACCGTAGCCATTTACCAACTACACAAGAGTAAAGAAATAGCCTATCACAATTTTCACTCCAAAGAGAGAATAAATCATAGATTTCCTACGGGGTTACAGCCTCCTTGGTGCACATCCCCCTGCTCCAGCATGGGCTCTGCTCTCCTTCCACAGGCTGCAGGTGGCTCTCTGCTCCCCTGGGCTGCAGGGGCGCAGCTGCCTCACCGTGGGCTGCGCCACGGGCTGCCGGGGTTTCTCTGCTCCAGCACCCGGAGCACTTCCTCCCTCTCCTCCTGCGCTGACCTCAGTGTCTGCAGAGCTGTTTCTCTCACTTATTTCCACTCCTCTCTCTTGCTGCACTTGGCCCTGCACAATACCTTTTTCCTCTTGTTAAATCTGTTCTCCTGGAGGCACTACCAGTCTCACTGATGGATTCAGCCTTGGCCAGTGGCAGGTCTGACTTGGAGCCAGCTGGCTTTGGCTCTGACAGACACAGAGGAAGTTTCTGCAGCTTCTCAGAGATGCCTGAGATCCCTGTAGCCTCCCTTTGCTACAAAAACCTTGCCACACAAACCCTAGGCAAAACTTAAAATTTAAAATATTTAATTTAGGCTTAGGGGTTTTATTCATCCTTTAATTTTTTTTAGTGTTCTAGCACACATATTTTTGTTGGACCTTCCATTTACCCACCTACTACCTACATAAAACTACATATGTGCACCGAACTGTTTGATTATTGATTTTTTATAAAATTTATAAGGACAGTGATACATAAAGTATACCATGTATCGATTTTATTGACAGAAGGGACTTCAACCTGTCTGTCTCTCTGTAGACAAAAGAGCATTACAGTTCACTTGGTCCTTCTAGAAAGACATATAGCCCTATTTACAGACATGTAGCCCTATATACAGACAAAGAATACAAAGGACTTTCTCGTACCTTCATCACTAAAGAGACCACTGCTGCCTGTTTTCTACATCATAGAAATTTACTTACAAGCTATGACACAACCCTCCATTATTGCTTCCTGATAAACTGAACCCTTACATCTTTCTCTATAAAGTGTTTAATCAATTTTAGACATTCAGCACTGTCCACTCCAATTTTTCATCAGACTTTTTAAAATGAGCAGACAGTGTGCTGTCCTGACAATGTCTCAAGTGTAAGGGAAACTGAATGTCCATACTAAACAGGCTTTAGTTTGTCCATCTTGTCTAGACTAATGCTTCTAGTGGACTGGAGAACTTCATTACAATATGGCTATGCAATGGAGGCACAATGCAAATAACTTCCTTAAGCCATGCTAACTTCATCTTCAGCATTGGTTACTGGCATTATTTAAGTTTTGATATGATGTATATTTTTAGCCTGTCCCCTTTCATTATAGAGAATAAGTGAAAAGAATTTGCCGTTGTTTCAAACTTAGTTTTGAAGCAGATGAACCAACATTTTTAACAATGGCATGAGTTATTGTTTCTTTAAAAAATGAGACAAAGTGGAGCACTAGATCACACATTAAAAAATTCTATCCTAAAGTTAGATTTCTAAAATATATTTTCCCGGATAAAACTTGAGCTTCTAAATTACGTAAGTGCTTTTGACAATTGCCTTTTTAAACACCTTGAGATTAATCTACTCATGAATTATTCATGGTTAAAAAGAAGTTTGCCTGTGATAGACTGCTCTCTTAAAATTGCTGTTAGCCCAAGTATTCAGGCCATAACTCCACAAATACTTCTCTCCCCACCCTAGAAAAGAAATTATAGAGGAATATAGGTAATGAGAAACATTATTAGTTTTGAAGAACTTTGAAGCACCTGCAAGAGCAAATGGATAGACAAGGTTTATATTGTGAGGGTTCTTTTCAGTACTGCTTTTAACAGTGTCAAAGTTTAACGCTAATGTTTCTCCCAAAGTACTAAGAGCAAGGGAAAACAGGTAACAAAGGGAAATGCATGGTAGTTAAATGAATCCAAAATTAGAATTCAGAGACTTCATAAATAAGCCAAAAGATCTCCTAAAAGTATAAAATAAAATATTTTCAGGTTTCAAATTTTAAAATGGCCACTCAATTGAAATTATTTTCTTCTCCTTTCTTTCTTCAGTGTGGGTTTATTTTTACAGTTTTCCTCAGGGACAGGTCAAAATTGGTTGTGCAGGCAAAGAGTAGGAATATTTGGCAGACAGAAAACCTTTTTTTTTAGTTACTTAATATCTACAGGATTTTTTTTATTTTTAACAATTTATTTTTAAAAATGTCACTGATAGGGAATCATATTCCAATGACTAAATTATTGTGTAGTCCCTTATGAAATTCTAGACACCCTTTTCTGACTCAAACTAGACTGTACAGATTTTTAATACGATGAAATGATTTTTTTTTATCAACCTGTCCATTAAACTCAGTCTTGAAGCCTTTAAAGACAGAGGAACTTACCAAAGATTCACATAACAAGAAAAACAAAAAGGGCAAAAAATGTCCTTTGTGAGGTGCCAAAATGTAGATTAAAAAAGACATTTTACATCTCTACTGCTTCGCTTCTGACAGAACAAGTAAACTATATATCTTAAAAAAACTACAATTCTTCAAATAAAACTAGAGTAATGAAACTGTAAATGTACAGCTTTCCATACTTTAGATTATCCTGATTACTAATGATCATAAATACTTCAAATTGTATAGAGATTTTTTTTTGCTAATTACATGTTCTTATAGACAAGCCCCGACTTCCAACTCTAACCACCACCAATAAAAGTTCTGAGATCACCGGTGGATGAGATCAAAGTTCCTTAATAATTCTCGTTGCTCCCATTCTTCTTATTTTTTTCTAGGGCAACACTGTTAAACTGTATAAGAAGAAAGCTACATTCCTTCCACAATAAAACAAACCAACCAACCCTATCCAGTCAACTATTTTTTAAATGAGTTTTGACACTGTAGGAAAGAATAGAAGAAAAGGCTGCTGTGACAGGAAGGCCAGCCTCGTATGTCAGTACATATTACTTCAGATATATTTATTCTCGTTTTCAATTACAATGTTTCAATGTTGTATATGGAAACTATTGAATATTTGCATTACTTTTGAAATAGAATTTTATTGAGGTCTAGGGCTTCTACCTAGCTTGTTGCTGACTTTGAATAATCTGCTTTTTTGGTTAATGATCATCTGAATAGAATAAGAAGTAAAAGGTAATATAATTTACCATTCTTCTTTTTCATTGTTTGTTATACAGTGGAACTTTCTTTTCTTCTTATTTTAAAATGAGCTATGCTTGATCTAAGCCCTTCTGAAAACAGCCCTTGCTTTAGAACAAAAGGAAGGCAAGCGAAATTCCATTTCATTTAGTAACAATCAAAATAATAGAGGTCATTGTACTCAATTTCAGCTCCCTGTCATGATTGAACAGAGGCTTAGAGGCTTAAGGTATTTTCCAGGAAATTATATAGCAAGACAAAATCTAGTATATAGATTTGGCACTACAGAAGATGAAAAAGTTTAGAGATAGATAATGCAGTGTCTTATAAATCTTGGAATAATCTTCCTCATTTCTATATAAGGTTGATATAGCCCTTTGGGTATTTACTGATATTTGGCATAACCACATTAATTTTATCACTTTCAGCATGAGATATTTGACCTTGTTCTAAACATCCATATCTTAATACATAAAAATGCACTGAGATAATGTAAGCAAACAAAATTAAAGTTGTATTACTAGAAATTACCTTTATGGGTAAAAATCTCAAGGGGTATTATTAATGACTCTTTACTCATATTAAAAAAATTCTTGACTATATAAAATATTCTGCTAAAGCAGAAAAGGCTAATTATAGAGGTAGCTCATAACCAAGATTAATAATGACAACCACATAATGGGTTTGTATTAAAAAGAGAAAAAAAAGTCTATTGAGCAGTGAGAGCAAAAGGGAGAAAGCAGTATTGCAAACAGTGATTACACTGAAAAGAGCATTTGACATTTATAAAAACTTGATGGGTTTTAATCTCAAGCAGACTTTGTCCTTTTTCACATAACACTATGACATTTTGTCTGACCATTGCCTTGTCTTTGCCAGACATCTTTTCTTGACTGCATAGGCATGAAACAGAACTAAATCCAGTATGTGTTTAATAAATTTGTGTTTGGGATAGAATTTGAAAAAAAAAAATCTAAATTTCTAATTCTGAGGCAGTAGCAATTAAAAAACTTTTTATGATCTATCATTTTAGCTCATGACTCAATTCTTCCACAATCCATATGCAGTCAGATGAGCTTACTAATTAAAAAGAAAATAAGTCTGAATTCTGGCAGAAAGACAATTTCTTAACTCTTGTAAGTTAATGCATTTACAATGTAAGTTATGCATTTAAAAAATGTGTTTCATATACTTAACTTTACAAAACTTCACAAAACTTTTCCAGTATTTACAATGCAAACGAATTGCAAAGCATGTAGAATTAAGTGAAAAGTTTGCTGTTGTTACTACTATTTCACACTGACTTTGTCAATTAAAGTGACACTGCTTTGTTTAAGTGAATGGAAACCTTAGTCTTACTTTTTTTTATTTTATTTCTTTTTACCATTTAAAACTAGAAAAATGCCTTAGAGTTATTTTAGAACTGAGTAAATGTTTGAGGAGGACAATGGTCACAATTCTAAATTTTGCAAGATACAACATTGAACTGATGAGCCCCTCAATGCAAAAGAGCTCTATTAATATCTAGAGTATGGCTTATTGGAAGTTAAAAAGTCAAACCGAATCAAAAGACTGATATATGTCACCCAATTCAAATTAGACTATTTCATTCTTGAGTTTATAGCTTTTAAAAGTCATGTTCTCTACTGCGATGAAAGATAACTGTGAAAAAGAGGTACTTCAGCAGCCTTTATTCTGTTCTTGATGCAGTGTGACAATTTGTGTGTATCTTCAAAATGCTCACACTTTCCTCCTTAAACTGTAGATCTTCAGAAAGTCATCTGTTACACAGTCTAATAAATGACCTTGTTGTTAAACTCCTGAAGTGAAACATGAGAGTTCTCAACCCAAAATTTGGGGTGACATTGGTGCTGTGAATAGGCAATAATCATATGCAAATGGGAAGTCACCCGGAACTGGATGATAAGAAATATGTTCAGAAGACCATGCCTTGAATCCCTTTCATCCCTAACATCTGCCTCCAACCTCTTCAAGAGTAAAGCCTGGAATCCTTTATCAATACCTCCACTCATCTTTCAATGTTGTAAGTGGTAAGACACAAGAGATTGACAGGCATTTGTCAGAGCATTGTGGGCACTGGTAGACTTTTGTGACCATGCCTGACCTCCTTGCTGCTTCCTCTGGTGCTTTGACATGGGTCCATGAACTCCATTAAATCCCAGTACCTGTTGTGGTCATGCCATAGGAGAATGTTTCCAGCTGTGTTTCTGTGCTGTTTCCAGGATGGACTTCAGCCCTGCACTGTAGGTAGGTGCACCCTTCAGTCCTACTCTGCAGTCTTGTCTGCAGTCCTTCCACTAGCCCTCTGTGCTCCTGGCTGAACTTTGTCAATGAATTCCAGACCTGGTTCGTGCTCACTCCGTCTGGATCGCCCTCTGCTACCAGTCCCTTGCACTGACCACAATTTTCAGCCCCTACTTGTGTAGCACTGTCTGCACTGCTCTCTGACAGTGTTCCTCTTACTTTATAGCTTTATAATTTGAATCACAATCAATTACATGAAATTACCTGATTTACAGAGTTTCAGATGCTGAAGATATTTGCACTGATATAATCTATAACCAGGACAGTGTCCTAGCCTCAAGATCATCAGATATCTTGTGAAAGATGCAACCTTCACCTTTTTCTCTTCCTCGGTGAAGAAAGAGTACACAAAATAAGGTAAGAAAATGTGGAGATAGAGACAAAAACGAATGGCTTTTTAGCCTAATGATTTAAAAACCTGTTTAGAGAGAGAACTCTAATGGTTTTGACAAGACTCATGTCTTTGCTGGAAATCTATAAAAAGACCTTGCTGATGTGAGTCATCCAACCACAAGGCGACAAAAGCAGTCCACTTTGTTTCTCAGGTTATGCAAACTCTTTGAAATCCCATGTTGTGACTGATGTGCCCCTATTTTGATTGAGTCTTGCTTTAAGATTGTTGCAGAATTTAAACCTTGAGCCAGTTCCTTGTATGATAGGATCACAGAAAGGTTTGGATTGAAAGTATCTTAAATCTGATCTAGTTCCAATTCCCCTGCCATACTTGGCACCAACATCCCAATGATACCATGAAATTTAAGCATTATAAGAATGGAATTGTAATAAAAGCAGAAGCTTTTTTGCACACTAACTGAACGTTCAAGGTGGAGCAATTTTAAGACCAAGCCAAAAGGTTCTCACTTCCCTAAAGATATCTGAAGTCATCGAGGTTAGCCTCTTACCAGTTTGCATCTATAATGAGCATCCTAGATACTTTATATCACAGTGTATTTCAATGTAAGAGGTTAATAAAAACATATTAGTTTTAACATGCAGTATATATTGCCATCTCTTCTAACAGGCCAGCCATTAAATATGATATAACGAGTTCAAAACAGCTTGCAGTATTAAGTCATTTTTACATCAAAAATGGAGGTTCTTAATACTGCACTAAATTGTTTTCTGTGCACTTATATGAGAAGTATAATGGTTGGAAAACTCCATATCAGTAAACTCACAGAAAGCTGAAAAGATGTACATTACAGACAGAAAGAGTGAAAGGGAGAAAGAGAGCATCAATTTTATAATGCATTTGTTTCAGACCAGCAAATGTGTTAGTGTTTACTGATATGCTGATAAGCATGAGGTACTCCAGTTTAGGAACAGAGCAAAATACAACTGTGTCTGCTATTCACGCATATACATCCCTATAGGTGCAATCTTTTTCTAATGCACAGGAAAAATTAAAGGCTTATGGAGCAAATTCTCCTTTTCTCAAAAAATCCCCTGTGAAATTATAAATCATGCAATATTAATATCTGCAGATAAGGAAGTGTGGAATAAAAATTACCAAACACCGACACTAGCTCTAAGCAACATCAGCTAGCAAATCATCCACCTAAGATGCAGTGGTAAGGACATAATTTCAAGCTACATTGAATATTGCATGGTATAATACAAGCCATTTTGAAAGAAAATTAGACGCATAATTTCCTATACAGACTGCATGAGAAGTCCAATCAAAGTAAATTTTTTGTTCTACTGACACATTTTTGCTATCCATGGTGTCAGTTTCCTGCAATTTTTTCCTCCCACCGTGTTATTATTTTTGGTGAGGAAGAATGCCACGGAGCCGTGAGGTACATCTCGCACAGATCAACATATCAGAACAACAGCTAGGAAACTCGTTTACAAAAATGACTACATAAAGTTTAAAGAAGAGACAGTAGTGGGCAGACCCATAAATTAAAATGTGTAGGACTGTCTCTCACTTTTCTCATTTGCCTTACATATATTTTAATTTATAAAAAAGGCAGAAATTTTATGAGATACAGATGATTGAGACATTTATAATCCCGTATTAGTAATGCCAGAACTGAAAAGGTCATATAAACACTACAGTCCTTATGAAATATAACAACAAAAATATCTTTCCATCAGACTTTCAATTCGTATGTCTTCAATATCTTTTTATGATAAATTTTATTATAAATTCTGGGATCAAACTGTAAAAATTATGTCATTCCAATAAATCAACATTGTTTTAAACCAAATCAGTATGCCTTTTCTCCCTCTCACACGTGAATGTGCACTTACATAATTTGAAAAGACTTCATTGAAGTTTACTCAAATTATACTCTTCTTGCTTGTGCTGATAAATATGTGTACTTTACACTAAGCATAGTTAATTAATTTCAGTATTCATTATCTTCATAGCTTTCAATAACCACAGTTATAACCGCAGTTCTAAATTTCATGTAAGTAAGCCTGCACATGTGGACTGAATACCACTTATCTCTGTGCCCTGTTTTCTTCAGATGATGTTAATTGATTATTTTCTCAAGCGTTTTTTTTCGCTTGTGGTTTGTTTGGGTTTTTTTCCACAGGTACAACAATAACATTATGTTATTCTTGAGTTTTACGAGGTTGGGTCTTCGAATATCTGAACTCCCTTTGTCACACAATGGAGCCCACTGCTCAAAGTTGTGTCTTACCCTGTAAGCAGGAATCAGACAACCTGTAGCTCTCAGAGTTCCAGGCAGCAAGTTATGAAAATGAGTCAGTAGGAAACAGGAAAGTGATTTCTTTTCAGATATAAAAGTTCTTGTGTTGAACTGAGACATGCATACCAGAATGTGCAAGACAAGGGCTGAAGTAATCCCCTCTTTTAAAGGGAAGCATATACTATGTGTATGCATTATACAGATTTGTAAGAGAGCACTCATGGGGACAGGGAGAAATATAGGGAGAAAGCATCATGTCTCCTGTCAACTAAACATGTTTAAGGTTGACTGTTGAAGTAGCAAGCCCTGTACAGCAGGGTTACTCTGAGATTCCTGTACTCTGCTTCCTTCTGGGAATAAGCAGCAACAAATGCAATATTTGGGAAATAAAAATGGAAAATATAGGCTTGTGGCTGATGGTTCACACAGGGTTTTGACTATACCTGTTCTAGGTCAGACCTGTTTCAAGTAGAGTACAGAAACATTCTTCTGAACAAGAGCTGAAGGCAAGTTCATACTCTCAGTGGGAACACATCAGCATTAGGCTGCTGAGACGTAGCACAAACTCTCTTACATGCTTTTCTCACACCTGTGAACTCTGAATCCCCTACTGTGAAGTGGTATGGTTGCTACAGAAAGGGTTTATACATCTTGCCCAATTCACACGCTAGTCCAATAAGTAGGGCTTGGCATTGTTCTCAGTAGTGGGAGATACAAGCTGAGCACGGAACCAAAACTTTGCATCCTTTTTCCTGGATAAATGGATGATTGTTTTAGTAAATAATGCTGTTATGGGAGAAAAAAAAAAAAAGGAAAAGAAAGAAAAAAAAGATACTTTTTCTCTCTTTCTTATTAAACAGCAATGGAAGATGCCATTTTTCTTTGATTGATGAATGTTTTCAGTCCTCATCCATCAAACCAATATCCTATCTGTGCACATTCCCAATGCTACTGTCTAATTAATAAATGAACATTAAAGCAGCTGAAATGTTAAGAAAGGACTTGGCTTAGAAATCTATTGCTTAGTCTTTCTGAGAGGAACAAGAATATTTGGTGGTACATATACCTGCCTAATAGGGCAAAAATTGTACAAGAATATTTTTGCCAATACGATATTTTATTAATTTATTTCTTGCCATTAATTTTTGCATCAACTGGCAACCAATACCAAATACACAAACACATAAAAATCACAAAAGGAATGAATTTACACCACCAACGGATATGGTTTTATACAGTAAACACTGGCAAATTCAGTGCAGTGATTCAATAAATCACTAGATGTACCTTATTCCAAATCTGGCAGCAGTTAATGTTTCTTTATTCTTTTTGTCTTTGTTTATGGACTTTGCTTCTATGTGTGTCACATTCCTGTCAGAGACACTTTGCACCAGAGGGAAACTTCTACTTCCTTTGAGGTTTTCTGCTACAGAATGTGTTAAATTGCAATCATTCATCTAGCAGTGCATTTTCAGTTTCTGTTACCTATCTATGTCTTAATTGAATCCAGCAAATGACCAGCTATACAGTATGGCTCCTTATCACCAGACACACAGAAGCAAAATATCTTCATATGTACATTGTTCTCTTCTGACACCCCTCACGGGTCTGATCTGAAACAGTTCTCTACAGGGAGTCTAGAGAGATGCTAATATAATTGTTTGCAATTGGAATGTAAAGAAAATTACTAATAGTTTCATGGAGGCTGCTCATAAAATGACTGCACTTCTCATTACAGGATTCAGCATTTTTGAATGTGTTCTGACCTAGTTTGATATACTGAGTTTTCAAAGCAAAGACTGTTACATAACGGTACCTTCATTTAAGACCTACAGGTTGAGATACTCGAGATTGTATAAAACAATGTATAGAACTCACATTGTATAAAACAATGTATAGAACTCACTACTAGGAAAAAGCCTGGAATACTATGGTTACCTTTATGTAAGCTTCAAGGTATCAACTATCACATGGCTGAACCGAGCATCAGCTGAAGGGACTGTGTGATGGCAGAGCCACTTGCCTCATTCTGTGCCTGGTAACAAATGCCTTTTGAAGAGGCAACACAGCGGAGATACATTCCCTAAATATCCACAGGTGTAGCCCTAAGAAATATTCTGTAGTTTGATTTTCCTGTTTGCAGAATAGACACTATGAGAATGAACATTCCTTAATCTTACTACTGAATGGCAATTGAAATAAGGGCTCTATTAACTATTTTCTACTGAAAGGGGCAGTTTGTGAGGTAGCATCTGCATATGTCCTTAATACATTTATCTTGTCTACATTTACATGGGCACATAAGTGGATTCATAGGTATGCTGCAGCATAGACAAGCCCCTCTTGCTGAAATCTAAATCCCAACACCAATATCCAGTTCCTGAAATTCGCTGTATACAGCAATATTAAAGCATACACAATGTTTTCTTTCTTCAGCCCACCCATATAAAAAACAAAACAAGTAATTCTGAAGAAAGAATATACACACATGTTAAAAAATGCAAGAACATATCTGCAATATATGTTGCAGCACAGTGAAGGATTTGCACAGAGTACTACTACATTTCATTCTAGCTCTCCAGGGGAGCAGGCAGGCTGCGCCTAGCCCAAGCCAGCCTCCACCCAGTCACATGCATTAACTCCAGCCACTTCTGATCTGGGTCTAGGGAGAGTATCCATGAGATGAATCCAAGCCTACCTGGCTCTACGTGTCTGTGAAACAGTACTATGCTACTGTGCCAAATGAACCAAAACTGGTAGATCACCACACAGCACTTCTTTCTTTTACCTAATTTCATGCATATCCCTTTTTCATTTTCTATTTCTGCCTTTTGGGTTTGTTCTTTACAGAGATGCTTTCTGGGTTCAGTCATGCATGGACAAAATGAAAATGTATTAAGACCACTGGGAGCTCTATACTGATTGAAACAACAGCCATGCAGAACTCTGACTGCTACTAAAAAAACCTGTTGATTTGATTGCCTAATGCTGGCTGAGCAACTCATTATCTTGTAATGACAAGTCTGCACCCCCTTCACCAGAGTTCTGGATATGGAACATTAAAAAAAAGTGTACATTGAAAAGATATTTCTCCAGTGCTTGGATGCCAACGAAGGAAAAGTGGGCACCTATTGTGGCTACTACACTATTAATAAAAATTATGACGATGATATTACAATAACTTCAAAGGAAAGAAGAGCCTACCATTTAATTTTGTTTACAATTACATGTAATAGGCACCTTGCAAGAATACATACAAGCCACTATTCATCTTGAGAAGCAAAAATGAAAACTCTGTGAGTCCTTACTGGGCTTTGTTCAATGTTTATTTCACAAGCCGGATATCCTTGTGACTTTGGGAAGAAACAAGGTTTGGGGAATTTTTAAGTGGGATATCCATTTGCTTCAGAGCATAATATTGGAGTTTTATGCCTATTTCACTAAGCCTTCTATCTGCATGTTTATTAGAATAAGTCTAGTAAAATAAAATAGAATTCTAGCAAACTAATCCATATCAATATTATAATAGCAATCTGCCAAGGACAGGCATTACAGATAGATATACAGCATTTCCTAAGGAAAATTTTCCACCAAGCCTTGTTCCTCTGTACAGGCGTTTTTTTAAGGATGCACAATCCTTTCTACCCTTCCCCTCCTTTCCCCTCCCCTCTACTTCCCTCCTTTCCCCATCCTATACCTTTCCTATCCCTTCTCCTTCCCTTTCTCTTCCTTTTCCTTCCCCTACCTGTCCCTCCCGCTCAGTTACTATTCTTAAATGTCTAACCTCAAGCTTTGCTATGTGTGAACATATACACAATGTTGAAAATTAAACAAATAATATTGCCTATCAGAATTCTTAACCATGCAGAACTGAATACACAGATCCTTTAATGCACGTATTCTGAACACACTAAAAAGATTAATCAAAGAGGGATGTATTTGTTACTCCCTCCTGTGTGGATTATTTTCTCCTATATAGTTATACACTTACTATGACTGATAGTAATTTATTATCACTCTCTACATTCAGTGAATGGAAGAAGCATGTGTTTCCTGGATTTAATTTACCACTGTCAAATTGAAAAGGTATGTGAGGTTATAATAGATGCATCAAAGACTCCCTATTATGTGAATAAAATCCCAGAAAATTAATATTGGTATGATGAATTCATCAATATTTACATTGTCCTTGAAATTGATTACAAAAATAAATAACCATTTGTGCACCATTTATCAAAGGAGACAGGTGTAAAAAGATAATAAAATGTATTTTTATAAACATAGGAATATATTTCATTGCGACATGCATTACCAGACATCACTTTCTTATTTTGACTAGAAAGCCAAATTTTCATTTCAGAATATGTTGATAAACCTGGCAACAGTAAATGTCATACTGAAATGCAAAGTCAATGGAAACTGTAGAAGAGATGCTGGAGCACCCAATATGCAGTTATTCTGACATGCAGCAAAATAAATATGTGCTGAGTGTTTTAAAGTACAGCTCAGTGGAGTTTATCAGATACAAAATAACATATTTATAAAGTATATAAATGGCAGCACTGTATGCAAAAATATAGCTGTAAAGTGCATTTAAAAACTTTTTCTAAAAGTCTATTTTTCTTGGAAAAGTCAGAAGTTGAGTATTTGATGACAAATAAAGAAAACAGGAGCTTTATGAATTAAAACACTTATTTACTTCCAAGAATTTGGTAAGCTATTGAATTATGCGATGCATAAGCAGGTAATTAATCTATTAAACATATGAAAAGCATATCTAGTTGATGCTTAGACAAGAATTCCAAGGAACTCAAATTCACTTACAGTGCTTAGAATATAGAATAATTGAAAGTTGCCTAGTAGAATCAGGAACTGATTAATCTCGTACTGCCTTGTGAAACTGGTCATCTACAGACAGGGTTTTCTCAAGAAGCCCAAATTAGCACACATCTATGAATTATTATATCTTCAGTCACATTCATCTCACAAACAATTCTCCTCTTCATATGATTCCTTGTGAGTCACACACTTCACATATATATATATATGTGTATATATATACACACACACACACTTTTTCCTGTTGTATTGAAAGGCGTAATTTTTTCATATATATGAATCACATGTATGAATCTTTTAATATATATATAAAAGGTTGTGCTGATCAGTAACACATAAAGAGTTTTGGATTTTTTTTTTTTTAAACAAGAGGTAGAAGCATCTAACTATGCATTTGTATCACAAAACATATTGCCATTAAAAGAATAGTATTGGTAGAGAAATAAAGTGGTACAAAATGGTTGTGATTGAAAAGAAACAAGGTTGCAAGCCGTCAAAGTGATTGAGTTTCCATACTTTTAAATGCAATTTCATTGATGTACTGGTGCATGGCCAGGTTTTGGTAGCTGGGGGGATGCAGGGGTGGATTCCGTGAGAAGCTGCCAGAAGTTTCCCGTATTTCCAAGAAAGCCAATGCCATTCAGCTCCAAGAAGGATCAGCCACTGGCCAAGGCTGAGCCCGTCAGTGACAGTGGTAGTGCCTCTGGGATAACGTAGTTAAGAAGGGTGGACAAAAACTGCTTCACAATGGCAACAGGAGAGAGAAGTGAGAGTATGTGAGAGCAACAATTCTGTAGATACCAAGGTCAGTGAAGGGGAGAAGGTGCTCCAGGTGTTGGAGCAGAGATTCTCCTGCAGCCCACGGTGCGGACCATGGTGAGACAGCTGTGCCCCTGCAGCCCATGGAGGACCACGGTGGAGGAGAGATCCACCTGCAGCCCATGGAGAGGCCCATGCTGGAGCTGCTGAATGCCCAAAACAGGCTGGGAACCCACATTGGACCCAGTTTTCTGGCAGGAGTTGTGTGACCCCCTGTCCCCTTGTGGGAGAGTCACACTGGAGCAGTCTGTTCCTGACAGACTACACCCCCTGAACCAGACCTGTGCTGGAGCAGCTCATGAAGATCTGCAGCCCATGGTGAGGACTCACATTGGAGAAGTCGTAAGAGACACCCCATGCCGGAGCAATCAACTCATGAAATGTGAAAATGGAGGCAATGATAGAAATTTCCAATTCCATGTTGTGTGTATGCAAAAATAAAATGGTTTCAAGTATGATTGTGAAAAATATATTAATTCTTAAAAATAGACCCATATACATAATGATACAGCTCATGGGTAGTCCGGTTTAAACTTAATCAGTGACCTGAATTACTCAGCACAATTTTAAGTGAACTCATAATTTACTCCAGTATCTGGGACACTTGCAGAGCTCACAGCTACCTCTCTTTGCATTTTCATTCCTTGACATTTCACTTTTTTCCCAGGCATTTTCTTCTCATTTTCTCTTCTGTCTAGGTTGTTTTTTGAACTCCTGGTTATTCCACAGACTGAATTGGCTGACAGGCAAGTCCAACCCATTATTTTAAATTAAGCTTTGTTCAAATTTGACCTTAACATCACCACTTCAGCACATGATCTTTGAAGAACAGTATCTTTTCAGGTTGCTATTACTGTCTGCCCCTCAGCCAATAATGTCAATATATTTATACTAAGTATATTCAAATTTTTTAAACAAAATTAGCACGCATGCTTTGTGACATATAAGGTGCATTTGTAATATGATTTAAAATGGCTGAGTTATAAAGTTCTCGGAAACTAAGGTTAATAATGAAATCATGGAAGACACTTGAACACAGCAATAGTACATAATGACTTCTTGATATATAAAAGAAAATTCATATTCTCTTTTAAAATTCCTAATGATTTTTCATTATGCTTTCTCAGTATCCCTGAAGTACAGCTTCATACCCTATGAAGCACCATCTAATAGAGGCTCTATCCTATCACTATTTGTCATCGTTTAGAAGGTGTCTCAAGAAAGAACATATTAAAACACCTTCACTTCCTCTCACTAGTTCAAACCTTTACAGAAACTCAATTTTACAGAAATTGTATTTCAAAAAAACTATATCTGCAGTCTTACAGCATGCAAGTACTTTACCTCAGCAGGTAGCAAATCCGAATGACTCATATTTACTTACACAAAGGTTTCACTTCAAAGATAAAATGACAAGGAGTGCTCTTTTATTCTCTTAGCTCCCTTTCAAGGAGCTTAGAAAAACCTTTATTTTTTCCCATTTAAAAAAATAGTATCTTTAAATGCTAGAGCAGAAAAGTATTAACATAAACATGTTCCCTGAAGAGATATCAGTGCAGGTAAATTAATTCTGTGTTAGATAGATACAAAGGAACTGCTTGTTAACTCTATCTGGGAAACTACATGGAACTGCTGGGTTTTGTGCTAATTGTAAGAAGGAGATCCGTTAGGGAAATAGCATCAGAAACAGTTCAGAAATCTTCACAAGAGACTCTGAGCTCATGTGTTTACATTCATATTCTAAATAATTCAGGCAAGACACTCTTTCAAATAAAGAAGAAAAAAGGATCACAGACAGAAATAAATCGTATGTTTTCTTCCAAACTGGTTTAGTGGGTAATAGGGAGAAGAAATAGCCAATCTGTTGAATTATGAAGTAATTTAGGTTAGAAGGACAGGGGTCATTTAATTCATCCTCCTGCTTAAAGCAGGTTTCCTTTCAAAGGCAGCTAAAGATACTTAGGACTGTGTCAAGTTGTATTTGAGAAACTCCAAGGATGAAGATTCTGCAATCTCTGTGGAAGCTCTGCTACAACTTTGGGCTAACAGTCCCTGCCCTTTTGTTGTACATGTCAGGGAAAAGGCTGCTCCACCTTCTTCATTGGACTGGAATTAAAGCCTCTCCTGCTTGGCTTCTCTTCCCTGAGCTAAACAAACAAAGCTTCTTCTTGTCTCCTCTCAAGTTATGTATTCCATCTGTCTAACTGCCTTAGTGATCCTCGGATTGATTTGCTTTCCTTTATGAACATATTTCCTTCCCTGGGACCCAGAAGGAGACATATTACTTCTGCTGTGGCCTCCCCTGTGCAATAACAGCTCCCCTCAGCCAGCTGGCAATGATCTCACTAATACAGCTGTACTGGCTCTGCCTGCCATGGATGTGAGTCCCTTCATAACATCTCCTATGGTGCTGCTCTGATTTTCTCGCCAAGGCAGCGTTAACATACCGGTACTGCCGAGCAGTGCTTTCACGGTGTCAAGACCTTTTCTTCTTCCCACTCTGCCTCCTCAGAGACGGAGGTGTACAAAAAGTTGGGAGAGGACACAGCCAGCACAGCTGACCCCAATAGAGCAAAGAGGTATTTCATGCTGCATGACATTGTGCTCAGCAGTAAAAAATCAGAAAAAGAAGGTAGAAGTGGGGCCAGGGCATTTATGGTCATGGTGTTTTGTCTTCCCAGCTAACCATTAGATGTGCTGAGGCCCTGCTTTCCTGGAAGTGGCTAAACATCTGCCTGTGATGGGATGGGTTAACTCATTTCTTATTTTGCTCTGCTTGCACAAAGCAAGGTTTTCTCACTTTTTCCCTTGTGATTCTCTCCCCCATCCCCTTGCAGAGGAGTCAGCGTGCACGCGTGGGGGGGCTTACCTGCCAACCGAGGTCAAACCACCACAGCAGCTGTCTGTGCGTTTAGCCTTTATCACCACAAGAGTGCAGCCCTGGCTCATGCTAATTGGTTCAAGATGCACACCAAGGACCTTTCCTGCGGCCCTCTTCCCAGCACATCAGTCTCAGCACTGATGCAAGAGGTTCCTTCTCAGTGGCTGAACTTCCCGTTTGTCCTTATTGAACTTCCAGAGGATCTGTTGGCTCATTTCTATATCTTTATTAGCTACCCTGACTGGCAACACCTCCCTCCAACAGCTCTTTCCCCCACTTTGTGGTCGTCCACAAACCTGCTGAGGAAGTCAGATGCAGTGGTGATCCCTGAATTACTGGAACAAGTCACTCAGAGAGGCTTTGGCATCTCTGCCACTGCAGGTTTTCAGCTCTTTACTGGACAAGCCCCACAGCAACTTGATTTGACTTTCAAGTTAAATGTTATGCTGACACAGGTGACCTCTTGAGGTCCTCCCACAACCTTAATTATTGGTACAAATAGAAAATACAGAAAAGCCCACTTTTTCTCAATTTTATAAAGTTGTATCAGATCACTAGTTACAGAAGGAGTAATTGACTATTACCAAAAAGAATAATCAACTTTTTCAATTTTGACAATGCTTTGATTACACCTCTGGTATATTTTATTTATAGAAAAGTGATTTAAAAGAGATAAGACTTGGCAAATCCCTGTTTCCTACGAGACAAAGTGTGCTTTCTAACAGGAAGATAGAAGAAGTAAGACTCCATAATCATTTGAGAAATTCAAATGTTACATGAATTCCATTATATGGCAGCGATGAACATCACACTGTAAAACAAATTATTATACACAATGATGTCAGGAGGCTTTCATTCTTCAACTTATTCCTAAGTTGATCCTAAAGATAAACATGTACTGGCTATAACTGCTACTGGTATACCAGAAGTTTTTAAGCCTCTCTGTGTGTTCTCATCATGAAAAAAACCTTTTCAATTAAAAATTTCCTTTACAGTTAAAAATCATTCCCAAAGGCATGTGTGTAACTTCTTGTTCCTCTTTCACTATTCAGAGATGTTAGAGTTATGGTTTTATTCATGAAGGAAGGGTCCTTATAGCTCAAAGGATATTCTTTGAAATTCTTTGAGTGGCTCTGAGATTGAGACATTCTCAATATCTGAATTAATTGGCTAAATTGCACACTCTCTTATCTCTGCAGTCCTGTTCCAGTGCAATGGAAACCCAGGGCAGTCCAAGTTGAATTATAATTTCATATCTAGCACACCCACACAAACACGCAGGAAGCCTTAGGAGAAAGTTCAGATATATAGAAGCAGATAAAATTATTTGCTTCTAGACATCTACATTTTCTGAGAAGAAGCTGATCATGAAGTTTTCAAATGTGATTGATTTAATACAAAATAGACATCTAAAAATTATTAAATGAATCATTCTCTAAAAATACCTCTTTTCCCTTGCTTACTATGCAGCTATGTCATTTATCCATGACTATTTCAGAGAAAGGTAGCTCAAGATGAATTAAATTAGTACCATTTCTACCTAAGAAACTCATATTAGGTACTGACAAGATTGCTATTAGAGACTCCACGTGCTTCCAGCTTCTGATCTTATCTACAAGGTCTGGTGTTCTTTGGGATATTTCACAGGGTGAAAGCCTCATCTTACTGAAGATGTCTGTATTAGTATCATTACTATTTCAAGGAATTCCAGCAGCAGCTAAACCACCTGTTTCTTCTTGAGAGAATCTGGAATACAAACAATTTTGTTTGTAGTACACTGTAAGACAAAAAGGATGCCACGGAGCTTGATACTTGCAGTTTGCACTGTGGCTTAAGCACATGCTTGCCCAGCATCTGATTAAGGAAAACTAAAAACTTTTAATTCTTGATGTTAAAAAACCCTGCCCTTTTTTATATCATGTCAAAAGACTGAAACTGCTCATAGCTCGCACATTTAATACACTCATGTTAACGTGACACAGTCAAGTACTTGATAATGGGTTTTCTTCACCATAGTACTTGAAAGATCAAAGTATCTTTCTCCAGCTCAAAACAAAAATTTTTTTACAGTCACATTGCCTGAGAATGAAATTTTCAGGAAGGAGTTCAAGTATTGTGACTTACCTCTGAATTGCCTTGGCATAGTTAGTTACCAATAAAATTAGAAGCAAGAGCTCAAGCATTCACAGGTTTATGCACAAAATTTTTTATTTGTCTTGGCAAGATTAAGAAAGCCATATGCTATTACGATAACACCCTGTACTTTTGTTGATGATAGCGTACACGTTTGGATGCACTGGTTTGTATTTTTCTTTTTTTACAACTCCCAAGACTAGCGTCTACGGAAAGAAAAGCCAAGAAGTGCAAGATTCAATGAAAAAAAAACCCCAAACACAGATAGACAAAACACCCCCCTGGCCTGATCTCAAAAAATCTCCATGTGTTCTAAATGGTTTCTTCACATCTATGAATAGGAGGGGAATTTGGTTTGATCTGTGATCTTTGGCTGATTTTCTATTTCCCATGAGGGCTGAAAAGTCCCTGCTCATGGTCTAGGCAATGGTACGAGCTGAGATGTTGGGATGAGAGACACTGTGCAGAGAGAACTGGGAGCAGATACTGGCTTGGCTATACCAGAACTTGCACAGAGAATTCCTGTCAAGTGCAACAATGTCTTCTTGCTGAGCCCTAGGGCAAAGACTGCAGCATAAATAGTGATAACAGATGTGACCTGTCTGGTAGACTACTCTAAGAGCCAATCTTGCATGTGGAACAAATACTTACTGTACCTGCTTTTTCTTCCAGGTCAGTTGTAGCATTCCCTTCTGTTTTCCTTTGTTTACCATTAAAGAAAAAAGTCAACATCAGCATAATTATTGTACCTACTTTGTTTCACCTTTTCAATTGAGGAGTTATGTTGAGTCCTTCCTTTATTAACACTTTAGAAAAGGAGGACTGAGGCACAGGGAAGGGGAGAAGTGTCTCTCCTGCTGGAAGATTAAAAAAGAGAAAATGTGCAACTCAACCTTTTCTTTCTATATAGAATGTATTTCCCAGCTAATGCAATGGAAAATATTGTTACTCTATTAGCCTATTTATTTCATATATTTCTTCATTCATATTTCTGTGAAATTTGCATACTTACATACATTCTATATAATGAACAGTCAGATTATCAGATCCTCACTAGGAAAGGGCTTGATATAGAATGCACCAAATGATTAATTCACAGTGATGATGTTTCTCCTTTATGCCCAGTACTCCTCCTCCGTCTTTTATCTGTATTATCGAATTATTGTATAACATTTGTACTGTCTTTAACATGCTCACTATTAAAAAATCAATGAGCTTAAATAAAATTGATTTTTCAAATACAACCTACAGGGTATTCTGTAAGAAAATGCACCTTGTCTGCAGAATTTTTTTCACACTGCTTGGCTAAGCATAATGTTTGGAATTTTGTTTTTAATAAATAAATGTTTTAGTTAATATCTTACATTTTGAGAACTGACTTCTAAAAAATACTTTCTACTTTTTATCTTCTCCAAACAAGGAAAGCTTTCTTTCAGACAGAGTGAAACTAAACAGCTGAGTTGAGAGTTTCACTATCTTTATTATTAGATATGAAATCTTATACTTCCAACTCAGGTTTATTCTGGTAGATATTAACTACAATATAGTGTGATAAACCCATTTAACTACAATTTTTAGCTAATGCATAATGATTGTCTGAATTGCAAAATTTATAGGCATATATCTTCAAGATGATAGTGATATTAGACTAACATTGGGACCACCCAGTCAGAGCTGCCAAACAGGCAGAAGTAGCCCACATCCTACCTGTAAACAACCTACAATCAGCATGTCGGGATGCAATCACTGGTGCAGAATCATAGGAAAGTCTAGATCAGAAAAAAGCTCTGGTAACCACCTGGTCCCACTAACTGTTGAGAGCAAAGCCTTAAAATCGGGTTATCCAGGGGTCTAACAAACCAAGACATGGCTATGTCCAGCAAGAAATATTTCACCACTTTGGATAATTTGTACCAATGTTGAAGTGTTCTCATGGTGCAGAATTATTTTCCTGAATCTTGATAGATTTTGTCCTGAAGCTACTTATGCCCATTGCCTCCTCTGTCACTGAACATCCTTGTGAAGAGAGTATCTTGATGTCCTCTTTAAGTACCTTTCAAGTGTTGGAAAACCATTTCTTAACCAAATTGTCAGAAGGGATGTTGTGGGAGACTGTGCCAAATGATTTACTAAAATCAAAGTAATAAATTCACAGCTCTCTTATAATCCAGAGAACAAACTGTTTCATCATTGAAAGCAATCAGGTTGGTTAAACCCAATTTACTTTTGTTAAATCTGTTGGCTTTTGCCAACGAATCTGCCACGTAAGAGTGTGGCACTCACACTGCTCAGTAGTCAGTCTGTCTAAAAATAGCAATGATGCTTTCAGCAGGGTGAAAGGCTGTGGTTCTCAGTCTGTGTGGACAACAAATATCATTAAAGCGTTGGAGGCAGCCTCAAGGATTCTTTCAAAACACCATATAATCCTACATATCATATGACCTTTTTTTTTAAACTCTAAATTACAATTCTTCAATTTCACTGAAGTGGGGAAATATTATTTAGGTACTTATTCTGTACCTCAATTTCTTTCATACTTCTAAGAATTTTATTGGGGTTCTAGAGAAGTTTCTTGCCTTGTGATATTGACCCTCAATTTTTGAGGGAGAAATTAAGGCTTTGGCATTACTTCCCAAATATTGCTGCACACCATGATCAAAAATTGGTAATAATTGAATGGTAAAAGTTACTATAAATTTTAAAAAAATAAACAAAGTCAGGAAAGAGGATTCACTTAGTTAAAAAGTGGTTAATAAAGCGACATCCTGCCATGTTTTGCACAGTACTTAAGAACATAACTATATTTTAGACCATTCCTATATCACTCCATGTCCAGGCCAGCATGTTCCTTGGGAATTAATCTCTTTGTTCTGATGCATATATGTTGCAGTGAGCTGGGAGCGGGGAGGTAAAAAAAGATCAAAGACCATGGTTTGGTCCAAGAAAGCCCCTTCTAAGTTTATTGGAAAAGGTCTCGCCCATCCACTCTTATGCATATTCATGTACCCCTGCAACATGTAACCAAACCCCTCATTCCTGCCCCTCTGTCCTCATTGGTTGGTTTGTATCACCCGCCCCTTTCTCCCTCTCTCCCCACTGGCTATGTTGCATTACCCCGCCCCTTCGGGACCCCCTCATAATCCCCAGCCAAAGGGAAGTTCCTTCTCTAGGTTCCTGGGTCACCATGTGGGCCCTTTCTCTTCCCTGGGGGTCCACATAATAAAATCTACGGCTGTCCAGTCTGGGAGCCATCTCCTTACCTCTGAGGCGGCTGAGCCATCATGTGCAGGGAGGTGCCTGGCTATCATGGCCATGGGTGCAGTACAGCTGGCTAGCAGGGGTCTGGCCCCGCCCGGGACCCTACAGTGACAGGGTTCTGCGGAACACGCTGCAGCTGTCTCACCCAGCACCAGAACCTGCGTAGATGCGTTTTAAACACATATATACTTAGATCTTTAATTGTGTTCAAATAAAATTCATTATGCTCAAATAGAGGTAACTCAATATATAGGGGTCAGACTATTGATCCTACAGTCCCTGTGCACCAGGCAACCAACTCTTTAAGTTACTTTCCATATTTTCAAATAGCAGTTGAATTCTCTGAATATTAATATAATTAATGAGTGATGGACTACTAAACATGGTGGCAACTATACACTCTGATTAAGTAATCATTGAAACTCAGCTAAAAGAAAAAAAATTCACTAATAGCACAAAATTCATTTTGATTAATGCCCTTAGCATTAAGAATACATGAACTGTCCTTTCAAAAATGTGTGCAGCACCCAATTGTAAAGAAATACTGGAGTAGTAGGTTATTTTAACTTTTTCGTCATGGCTAGTTAACAGCTTGATCCATCTGTTAACATGCAGGACATCATAAAGCAGATGGGGAATAAATTCATTTTCAACTGATCTTAATAAGGATAGGTACTAAAATATACAACTAAACCCAGAAATATTTGGGGGTATTTCATGGTTTTCTTTATTGCATTTCTATTTTCAGGCATTTTATTTTTGCATAGAGCATGCATCTCCATTATAAGTTATTGAAATTTTGTTTGTTTAGTTTATTAGCTATATTTATTAAAAATACTGTATGTAATTGATATCTATTGGCATAGATATGAGGAACAATCACTTGAATGACAACAGAGCTTTTATTGTCAGACCCTTCTGTTTGCCATTTAGACAAAAAGAACATTTACCGGTAAAACTGGATGAGGAAACAGATCATTCGGAGGAAATCAGAACGGGTATTCTAGGGCAACAAGACTACAGTAATAGAAAAAATTCTGTCTGCAAGATTTAATTGATTTCAAATTTTATAATGTCAGTTATCTTTCCTATTAATACATAGAAATTTTGACCTGCATCTAGTCAGTGTAGTCACCTACTGAGCATGCTACCTTCCCCTTACTGCATTGCAACAACATTATCTGGCTCATAGTCTTACATTTTTAATAAAAGTATTTTGCGCTCTATTTTTATTATTAGTTTCCTCTCATGTTCCTTCCTTCTCTTGAGGAAAGTTATCTTATTGGCTTCCTAGGTCTAGTGCCTCTCCCAGTTGAATGTGTTTTCAGTGTTAGCATGCTTTAGCCTGGCCACATCTATCTGCTGATGGCTGTACAGTTCTATCCGTTCTCTGACTCAGCACTCTGCTGTTTCTTGAGGCAGCTTAACACCACTTCAGTCAGACCCAGACCCACACACCACTTCAGTCAGACCCACAGGCTTTACATGCATTATTCACATTCTTGTCACTTTTCCCAGACCTCTCAGTTGTTCTGTACTGTTTGTCCAGCCAATTGCTCACTCACCTTTTGACAATACACAGTTCCCATTTGCTTCTGTCATTTTGTCAGGGCTAGCATTTCAATTTTAGCAATTTCAATCATTCCAGCAAAATAGCCTCACTTGTTGAGAAAGTTTGACTTCAGATTCCAAGATGTAGCTGCGAGACTCAGAAGATGCAACACCTATCTCATAAAACATGAAGACTATAACTTAGCGTTGAAATACAGTCAGAGATTGTCGGTTATAAAAGAAATAAAATGAAGCGCCATGGCAACACCACTTTTTTTGTTGTTGTTGTTAGTCTGTTTGTTTTAGTTTTGGCTAAAAGGCATTTTTCTTCCAAAACAATTTTTTCAGTTAAGACTTTTTTTTTCTTCTCAGAAAAATACATCTGAAGTGAATGCATTTTGACAGCCAAGACAACATTTAAACATTCTGATATTTTTCCAGTGATTCCAAAGCTAGCAGTTCATAAAGTATTCTCTTTTTCAAAGCTATATTCACCTTGAAAAAATGCATGATTCACTGTAAATAACCAATAAAGTCCATAAGGTTTCATCAGTGTCAAGATTTCAACTTGTCTTTCTGAGGCCTTTCTAATAAGATGCCACTTTGTAGCTACACCTACTTGTTGAACAATTACTGTATTTTTCCCATATAAATATTTCAATAAAAGCAAGTTACCTACAATATGAAAAAATCCTAGGACTTGGGAGCATGACTGTGTTACTTGGTCTTCTGTCAGCAAGAAATTCTCTTCTAATATTATTAGGGATTGTTGGTTTGGTTTTTTTGGGGGGAGGGGGGCAGGAAGGAGGAAGGAAGCACATATTGCAGAGTAATTATAATCTTCATTATTTCCTATGGACTATTCTTTTGGAGCAATAATTTGAGAAAAGCAGACTTTTAAATAGGTTTCGAGTGTCTCAGAGCATGGAAGTGAAAAGCTGGTAGGACCTTTCTGACATAACGTGATATTAATTTGAAAATCTGCTAAACCACAGTATTAAGGATGTAAAGAATAAAAATTCTAAAAATCAGTTTCAACTTGACAGTAGGTACATCCTCAAGAAATCTAATTAACTCACTGTTATTCCTTCCGCTGCTTTTAGGGTTGTTCTTCTGGAGGAATCTCACATGCATTTCACTGAGTAATCAAGTTTGGTTGGTAATGACTGTTCTTTTGAAGATTTGAAATACACTAATCATTTTGTAGAGAATGAATAATTAGAAGAAATTTATGTAATTATTTCTCTGGATTTTTTAAAGTAGAATAAATAATTATGTAATTCATCACATGCACAGCTAGCAAGTGCAATTATCTGATCAATACACTTTCATAAATGATAGTGACGTCACAGACATTGGCACTTTTTGCTGATATTCCTCGAGATGTTCTCAAAACCATCTACCTTTATAAAAGGCAATAAGGTAACTAGTGTATTCAAATTAACACAAGTCATGATAGCTTGTCTTTTATAATAGGTATAAATCTTCCTGAAATGTAAGATTTTTCTATTTTTTCTCTATATTATAATAAAACTTCTTATGAAATATTGTCTCATTATTTCTTGAAAGTCTTGACTATTAATTTCTCCTTCTAAAGCCAGATAATATTTCATACGCTAGAATACATACAAAAATCTATTTTTTTAAACTTGTTAGAAAGTTCTGTCCTTGTTATAAATTTGTCAGATAAATAAAATTAGAAAATGGACACTAAGAAATGATACCTTAAGCATTTAAACACTTTATTATATTTATCCTCATACCTTTAAAAAATAAACTTTATGAGACAATGTTCTTTATGGTTAAGTTTATGCAACAAAGCTTTTTGCATGCAAAATCTCATTAAATTCACTGAATAATTTCAAATTCAAAAAAAGTCATAGGTCTAAAAGTTCTATTTCTATCTATTCTATTGATGTTAAAGTTGTGAGCCGATGCTTCCAATGACTAAAAAGCTTTGTCATTATCTCTCCTTTTCTACCAGAGTGGAGAATTCATGATAGATTTTTGTCTCAAGGTGGCTAAAATTGAGCATGTTACCTTCACTGCAGAAAAATTGCGTCTATGATAAGGAAATCACAATACCTAAATATGCAATTAATACTGTCAGTCTTTCTGCTCTCAGTGATAACCCATGTTATCTGTCCCAAGCAAAAAAAGTGGAAAGTGAAAGCTATTCCAAAAATATACCTTTCCAACATATGTTCTTTAAAAAAAAAAAAAAAAAAAGGTTAGGTAACATCTAAGAATGTGATTTGTTTACTAATCATTAATATTTACATCACACATTTACATCATATGGCTGATCTAGTCTTCCTGACCAGTGGATTCTTGTGGATGAAAATCCATACATGAGCCAGAGTGTGCATTCATAGCCCAGAAGGCCAACCATAAGAAAAGCCCCAAAAACCTGTAACAAACCCCAAAAGCTGATTCAAATAGGGGTGGACAGTAGGCCAAGGAAGGGTATTCTCCCCCTCTACTCTTCCCTCTTGAGGCTCCCACCTGCATTGCTGCATCCAAGCCTGGGGTCCTGAAGACAAGAAAGGCTTGTTAGAATGGGTCCAGAGAAGAGCCACAAAAACAACCAGAGCACCTCTCCTATGAAGACAGGCTGCGACAGTTGGGGTTGTTCAGACTGGAGAAGAGATGGCTCTGGGGACACCTCATTGTGGCCTTCCTGTACCTCAAGGAAGCTTATTAAAAGGAGGGAGAGGCACTTTTTATACAGGCAGATATAGACAGGATGAGGGGGGATGGCTCTAAACTGAAAAGGGCAGGTTTAGATTAGATGTTGGGAAGAAATTCTCCACTACAAGAGTGGTGAAGAACTGGAACAGTTTACCCAGGGAGGTTGTGAATGCCCCGTCCCTGGAATTGTTCAGTTCCAGACTTGATGGGGACTCGAGCAACTTGGTCTAATGAAAGGCATCCCTGCCCATGGCAGTGGGGTTTGGAACTAGATTATCATTAAGACTCCTTCCAACCCAAACCATTCTCTGATTGCATTATTTCATTGCTGCATTAAAACAATGCATATACATTTAAGATGCTGTGTTCCGTTTTCTCAGTTAAATTAGAATAGGTGGAAAAAAAAGTTCAAGAAAAAGGTAACTGTAGCTAATGATGCTAACCTCCCAGTGTTCAGTTCATAGCTACAGCTATATGCTTTTACCATAACTGTGGATAAAGGTAATCCTCTTTTCACTTTGAAGAAAACTTAGAATTATTTTATTACAGCAAAAGTCCACAGGAATGAAATGTGTATTAAATCTTGTAGAGTGGAGAAACTTCAAGAGAGAGATGCTCTCTCTCTTGCAGTAGAGACTGTGGGTGGCCATGAGTGGCAAATTAGATATGAGTTTGCAGTGTAATATGACAGAAAAATGCAATTCAACAAAGGTAACAAGTCATGGAGAATGAAGACAGTTGTCATTCTATACAGCTCATGTGGTATACAATCACCCAAACATGCCATTCTATTGCATGTACCTTGACATCAGAGGAGTTGTTGATATACAGCTTGAGAAGATAATCTGTGTTGAAGGATTGTATATTTGAAGTAAAAAAAAAAAAGATAATTAGAAAGATGTAGGTGGGTGGACAAGAGGATTACTCACTGGTAATTTCCTATGTATACCTGAAGAAAGAAAATGACTGGCGGGATTAACTAGTTGTTGTGCTACTGGAACTAACAGTGCTACTGGAATGCTTCTGCAGCTCTGCAATAGCAGAGCTAAATTTATCTCAAAACATACCAGAATATGCAACAAATCTGTTTCACTAAAACGATGATATATTAATGCCTTTATTAATCTTTAGACTATAATTGCATCTTATTTTATGGAAAGAAAACAAGGATGAAAAGCTATGGTAATGTGATTTGTTAATGCCAGTGGGCAGCTGAGCCCAACACAGCTGCTCCCTCAGGACCCCACAGTGGGATGAGAGAGAGAGCTGGAAGAACAAAAGTAAGAAAAACTCATGGGTTTGTAAAAAGACAGTTTAATGGGAAAAGCAAAGCTGTGCATGCAAGCAAAGCAAAAACAAGGAATTCATTGACTGCTTCTCATCAGAAGTCATCTCTAGAAAAGCTCAGCCATCTCTAGGAAAGCAAAGCTCCATCGTGCCTAACAGTGGCTTGGGAAGACAAACATCCTCCACTTCCTTCTTCCCTCAGTTTTATATGCTGAGAATGACATCATATGGTATGGGATGTCCCTTTGGTTAGTTGGGCTCAGCAGTCCAGCTATGGCCTCTCCCAGCTCTTTGTGCATCCCCGGCCTGCTTGCCAGCAGGGCAGTGTGAGAAACAGAAAAGGCCTTGCTGTGCAAACACTACTTAGCAAGAAACAGCGGTATAATATTAACACTTATTTTGTCACAAATCCAAACTACTGCATTATATGAGGTGCTATGAGGAACATTAACTCTGTACCAGCCAAAACCAATACAAATTAAAAAAACATGTAAAAGTTTGGCTTGGATGACAAGCAACTTAATTTCATGAAGAGGAAGCTAAATGAACTTGCTTGAAAAAACGAAACTTGAATTTGACCAAGAAGTTAAACTAAAGTTTAACTAAATCCCAGTTAGCAAAGATGAATAATTCTCTTGGAATTATGTGCAATCTGTACTATGCTCTGTTTCTCTCCTGGTTGATGTAAAGACTCCCCATCCAGCTGTCAAAGCATGCTTTTTATTCTCTCAAAGTCCATCTGACACAGTTGGCACAGTCTGAGTTACAAGCTTAGGGAAGAAAGTTGCTGAATCCTCTCAGGGAGTACTTGCAGATTAGTTATGGACTGGATTCCTGCCTAGTAAGTAGAAAGAGTAACCAGATAGCCAATTTCCTGTTTAATCACAGTTTATGCAAAATACACTGGAGGGAATAACCATGCCTAGTTATGAAGGCAGACTAGAAGTTCAGACAGGTCTTCTGCACTGCTAACCACAATGGATTAATATTTCATTGTGTGACAGTGCCCATCAGTGATAAATTTCTCATTCAAAGTTGGTCTGCAAGGATACCTTTTATCTGCAAGGATAAGTATCTTTTCCCTGCCCTTTTATCAATTTCAATTCATAAACAGTAAAGAAGTAAAACACATGTGGCAAGGCTGCAGTAACATATAGGAGTATAATAAATGGTACTAAAAGAAGGCAGGGAAGTGATAGAGTGATGACATATTCACATGAAGTACAGCATGGTTTATCATCTACGTTCAGGTAAATAAGAATATATTTCTCATTCAATTAAAAATATTAAAGAAGACAAAAGAAAATGATGTGCAGGGTAAATAAGTAAGTTTATGTGGAATTTAGAGAAAGAAACATTTCATAAAGTTTCATGATGAGAAAAATTCCTGTAGAAAAGATAAAAGTCAGTGAACTTTCTATTTAAATGTTTCCCTGAGAAAGTACATACAGACCTTTTTCATCAACCCATTATTTTTCTGTTAAATCAAATAAATTTTCATAAGCAATTTTGATTACTTACATGAGCAATCATAAATGTATATTACTAAGAGGCAGCTAGAGAGATATTATATGCATATTTTAAAATGAATTTTTATTTATACAAAAGTGGTTTTATCATTGATATGTAAATTGAATTTCTAGGTATCATAAGAAATCTGCAAAGATGAAACTGAAACTACACACCAAGAAAGTTTATATTTAACTTATTTAATAAAAATGTCAGTAAGATGAGTCAATGGCTCAATGTCCAAGTTGAGATCAGTGACAAATGGCATTTTTCAGGGGTTGCTATTTGGACCAGCACTAGGACAATGGGATTGAGTGCGCCCTCAGGCAGCTTTGCTGACTACATCAATCTGTGTGGTGCGGTTGAGACGTTGCAGGGTAGGGATGACATCCAGAGGGACCCTGGCAGGTTTGAGAGGTAGTTAAAAAACGTAAAATGCAAGGTCCTGCACTTGGGACAGGGCAATCCCAAACACAGATACAGGCTGGGCAGAGGTTTGGCAAGTTTTGCATGAAGCCTCAAAGAAAAGGACTTTGGGGTAAAGGGTGTGCAGTGAGAGGACAAGGTGGGGGATGGATTCTAGTACCTAAAGGGGGCTTTTGAAAACAAGGGAGAGGGACTTTTTCTATGGGTAGATAGTGACAAGGACAAGAGGTAATGGTTTCAAACTGAAAGAGGGCAGATTTAGTTTAGATATTAGGAAGAAATTCTTTACTATAAGGGTGGTGAGACACTGGAACAGGTTTTCCGGAGAAGTTGTGGATACCTTATCCCTGGAAGTGTTCAAGGGCAGGTTGGGTTAAAACACCCGGTCCAGTGCTAGGTGTCTCTGCAGGAGTGCTGGAACTAGAGGATATTTAAGGTCTCCTCCAATCCAAACCATTCTATGATTCCATGCAGATACTATGTTTATAAAAAATATCTGCACCAAAGAAAAACATACCCAACCACAGGGTGCACAGATGATCAGGTTGTCTAAAGGCTATTTAAGAAAAGACATACAGAAGAGTAGTTGACATAACATCCTAGAATTAGAGAAAATGAAAATATTTTGTTGAAGAGTCAATTAACCTTGTAAAGGGATCCCAACCTAACCATGTAGATCATCATTAAATTTGATCATAGCTAGGATCATGGGTAGAGCTGCCCCTATATTTGATACATAATGCTGTAGTAAACTCCAGGGAGCTGTGCAGGTGCTTCTTTCTTAGGAAAAAAGTTATGCAAAATTGATCACTGGTGACCTTTATGTTATTGCTAATCACATCAACATTGCTTTATTGGTTTTAAAGTGAATTGTGTGAATCTGGTCCCAGGACTTTCTGGTTCTGTTTGGACTGAGTACCTGACTTGAGAGCTGCCGATGGAGTTTGGATGCAACAACACATTAATAATGTGGGCAGCATATCAAATGGCTGCAGCAAAACCATGCTATTAATTAATTTAATTTTTTATTTTTAATTGCTGGAGTCATAACATATGCGGATAGGGTGCAGTTTGTCTCAAACAGTGTACTTCAACAATTCGGGCAGTAGCTCCACTATTTCAGTCCTGAGTTATCCTCTAAAAAGGACTGTCAATTATGCTGAACTCAATAAAATTGTGTGGCAGCTTTTGTGAGGTTTCATTTTATTGAACTTTTAAATTGTGCCGTATTACAGCTAATTTTCACTGTTTGCACAGACTGCAATTCTGCCCTTATCATCCTGCTACACATATCATCCTTCATGTATTGTTTTGATGATTCACATTTAGTTATAATACATACACATTTTCCACTTGTCCTTTTCAGATGCAGACAGTGAAGTAAAGCAAAACACTGTGCTTTATTAAAATAGATGAACTGTTTTAGGAATCTTAAAGGTATAATGTGAAGAGTAGAGAAGAAAATTATGTGAACAAAAAAAAAATCTCCAAAATTCATTTGTAAAGATGAAAGAATGGCATCGGAATAGTGCTGAGGAGACCTCTGTCCACTTTTATTGCAGGATCTTTAGTCACAGAGTAAATCACATCAGCTGGTATTCATCTCATCTCCTCTCATCTGTCTTCTGCTATAGAAAACTTTGTTTTCTGAATGTAAGCTCTCTCACTTAAACTCTGATACAAACGACTGGTACCTCTAGCAAAATGTTCATCTCATCTGTATTAATGTTGTCTATACAACTAAAAAACAGGAAAATTAAACCATAACATATCCAACAATTTCCTATTTTGTTTACAACAATGATGACTGCCCTTAAAACAAACACACAAAAAACCAAACAAAACCTATTGAACTCTCTGGATCATATTAATACTGAAAATGAAAACAACCAGCAGAAAGCATGTTATATAATTGCTCCTAATATAAATCATGCATTGTGACACTACTATAATACAAATAGAACAATACTTTCTGTCACGTGTTTCATCTGATATTCTATAATAATAAAATGGAAATATATATCAATTTAAATAACATACAACAAAAATGATGAGTAGCACAGGAGTAATGTAGAAATGTTTTTTGAAACCTAAGAAGGGAGGTTGTCATGGAAACAGCCGGGTTAGAAACCTTTTTGTTGCTACAGTTTTATTCAGATGCTGCTTATTCTTTATGTTATTTTCATAAATTAATCTTCCTGAAGTCATTCATGATTTTAATTTTTTCAGAATAAGGTGTTATGTTAAGAACTTTTCAGATGTAAAGAAAAGACTAATGGCATATGCATGTACACTGAAACCTACAAAAATGAAAATTTCCACTTTACTCCTACTCTCATCTAGCTGAAAGACTAAAAGAAAAAGGTGAGTAAAAGAGTGAGTCATTCCCTCCATAAAAGGCTATCATGACACTCTACACAATGTTCTGCGTCAAGTGGCCTAAAGGAAGAAGGAAACCTATAACAGCAGTCTCTCTAAATTTGAAATTCTTAAATTATTTATCCTGCATGAATAAAACAGGTGAGCTGAAAAGTTCAACTAACAGAACTCATCTATAAAAGTAATTTAAAAACAAAGTTTAAAATTAAAACAAGTAAAATAAATTAATACCAGGTTAACCAGAAAAGGAACACAAGTACTCAGCGACAAAAGAGAAAAATTCTTGCTAACTAGCCTGTCTGCAAGAAACAGGAATTTAATTAGTCCATACAATCATACTTGCAACAAATACAAGTTTCTAAATATTAGTTTTCATAGAGAAAAAAGGTGAAATACCAAAGGAAAAAGAATGGAAAGGGTAACAAGAGGCACTTCTTCAGAAAACAACCTGAAGGAAGCAATATAAAACAAACTTAAAAGCAAACTAAAAGAAATAATAGTGTTTCAATGAGCAATAGAAATAGCCAAAATGAAAAAAAAAACCCACCAGGGACTAATAAAAACGATCTGAAGACTGAGCCACATAAAAGAAGAAGAATGTTCAAAGAAACTTCAAGGCAATAACACATACACGGAATGAATCCATGGGTTTGAAAATGTACATGTTATTTCTTGGAACAAGAGCTGGTCCAAGACTCTCCGTGGATACTTTTTTCCCTAATAAACATGCTGGTTCACTGATAAGTAAAAAATTTTTTGGACACATTAATCTTAACAAAGGTTGGATCGCAACACAGGTCCTTTAGGACTTTCTCATCAGTTATCTGTCCCTCATTTTTCTGATAGATTGTGTGAAGAATTACATTCACTCTCTATTGAGCCAACACCATGTTAGTTCCAACATCACATATTAAATCAAATATCAAATACTATCTATATATGTATCATCACTTAAATTTCCTCGGCCATTGCTTCCATCACCGAAGGTGGCATTACGTTGCACTTTTATTACACTGATTTCAGAATATATATTAATCAATACTGATCAGTCCTTATGTTTCTAACGAGAAAGATCATATGAGGACAGCAAGTGATGGCAAGAGACAGTGCCCATTGTTTTCCTCAGTATTTTTGGTTCTGACTGGAGGTTTTCTCTTCTCCAAGGAAAGAAGCTGGAGTTTCTTCCAATAAAATTGATGAAAAACATCAGATGGTGCTATTTAACAATGTAAGATGCCTCGCTGTGTTGGAACACAGGTTTCAGTCTCCTTGGAGTACCTTGCTTTTCCAATGCCATCTTCCAGACATAGCAGCTACAGGTGCAGCACTTGGCTCTATCACAGTAGTTAGCAGGAGGTTTGTTTAGGGCCTTTCCACCCTGCTTATAGGACTTATTTTTTTGGTACTTTCCCTATATTTCAAGAATCTTATAAAAATTTTCTGATGTTAATTGTATTAATGTATAACCTGAATTTAAATATGTTAGAACTTTCTTGCTACAAAATCCATCCTTTGTTGCAAAATAGACTGGAGGAAGCTAAAATAATGAAGGTTCCTATTTTTACCTTTTTGTTTCTTAAATCTGCTGATTCACAACACTGATGCTTGTGGGTGTGTGGTGGGTTCACCTTGGATGGTTTCCAGACCTCCATCCAGCTAGCCGCTTTCTTACTCCCTCTCCTCAGCAGGATGGGGAGAGAAAATTAGATGAAATATCTCATTGGATGAGATAAAGACTGCGAGATCCCTTACTAGTGAGAATTATGGGAAAAATAAACTCAACTTGGAGAAAATAAATTTAATTTATTGCCAATTAAACCTAGAATGGGATAGTGAGGAACAAATCAAAAACTAAAACATATTACACTTGGCCTGACCTGCCTAAAGTTCAGAAATAATGCTCGTAAAATGTCCCGTATAAGGTCATCAGAATATAGCACTAACCGGTCACCCAAGTTATATTATTATACAATTACTTTCCTGCCAAAAACTTTCAGATGATATTTACAATGTTCACCCGAAAGCCACTCATGTCTTTTACCCAGAGAGAAAAGGACTTAGGTAATTATTTTGTACAATACCGAAAGATATTGTCCGATTCTATTTGATCTATTTGTACATGACTCCCTCTTATCTCGAGGTGCAAAAATAAAGTTAATGCTCTGTCACAAAAATCCACAAAAGTAGATCCAGAAGAGTCCATTACTTAATGTAACCTATACCTTTTGATGCATGGGCTTCCTATGTTGTGTTAATAAAATTAGAATATAATACAGGGAAATTAGAAAAACAAAACCAAAGGGAAAAAAACCAAAGCTAACCAACCAACAACAACAACAACAAGAAACCCCCACCCCCCAAAAAAAACCCCAAACAACATCAACTCAAATTGCTTAAAAGGAAAGAATTTTGTCTAGTTTACTATTTTTAAAATTTGTCTCTAGTTATTTCAGTTTTTCTCAATGCTGAATTATATTTATGTGAATTAAGGATCTGTATGATTAAATGACCTAATTTCATCCTATTTAGTGACAATATCTTATCAACAGCAGGATGGACTACTGGAATAATTTCTACGAAATATCTCAGCTGTATTACAGAGAATTTTAATGGATTATTTTTAAAGCTGCTGAAAGGAGATTTGTCATACAAAAATAACAGTTCGAGTATTAAAATTGACCATATATTAAGAAATTGAACTACTTGAAAGTAATTAATAAAGCATAAGTTATATTTTCATAAAATTAGCTCATCAATTAAATGTATATATTTTTAATTTGCTAAATATATAAAGTTCTGATTTCTTAACATGGAAAAACAATTGTGCTTCTCAAGGATGAAGGAACTCTATATGTAAGTTTGAAAACTTAAACTAAAAAATGCAAATTTTTGGTCATTTTAATGAACTGTGTAGTCTGCAGAAGCATTTGGGGTAGATCTGGGTAACTCTCTAGAAGAAAAAACTGTTTTGGGAAGTTCATACAGACATAAATACATCAGATTGATGATTGCCTTAATACAGCACAGGTCGCATTGCTCATTCTACGTGCTTTTCCCACTTTAATCTCGTCTTTAAATAAAATAAAACTGTAGGATCACAAGTCTCAATCAAAAGCAGTTTTATCAGTCTATGAACCTTCTCTGACAACTGAATTCTCTTAACTCCCCCCAATGGCAATGTGCTAGTCTCTCTGCATTTCCTAAACACTCTACTTTATAAAGACACAGCATCTGAAAGGTCCTGCTTAGTACCAGAAGCAGCCTAAGTATTACCATAACGTTCTTGTAGAGTTAATGAACCTTGTTTATTAATCAGGCTAATCAGCTTGCTTTCTTCACATAAAACCAAATATCTACAGCACACAAAACAGTACTGTGAAGAATCCAGCCTTACATTTTTCATATTCGTGTTCTCATTGGCCCAGTTATGCATTTTCCAGATGCAACACTGCATACCATGTGTAACCAGATGGGATTTTGGAAAAATAGATATCTTTATAATAAAAAGTGCTAATCTTACATCTACTTTGCACAGAAATTCTATAAAACAAAAGATAAAAATCACTCTTTCCTTTCAAAACATATAGGTTTACTCTATGTTTACTACTATACAGCACTATTAAGCCATGTCGAGATCATTTGTTAAACTATCTTCACCCATTGCTAAGGCAAAGCTCCTTGTGAGTCTTATCTGTCTTGGCTTAGCATTCATGTTTCTGAAAGGAAAACTAAAAAGAAATAAATCCTTTCCTTCTAATTGTACCTTAAGAGAACTTAGGCTCTCCTATACTCAAATAAATGGCAATACTGTTATGTCATAATTTCAAGAAAAAAAAAATTCAATGAATTTGGATCAATACAACTCCTAATTGTGATCACCCTTTTAATGTATGTAACTCCTAACTGTGATCATTCCTGAATTTTTTGTCAAAGGTAAAAAATAGTGCTGCTCACTTTTGACATGACAGAGACCTTGACATATTTCTTGCCCAACAAAGTTATCTAAAGATGCATCTAGTAAAACAGAGTTACAACTCCTCATAAAATAATAATTTAAATAAAATTAGAAAGAGAACCTCCACTGAAGATAAAGATCTTTATGTTCATTGTTTGTAGCATATTTGATATTGAAAGGTCAAATTTGAGAAGACATCATTATGCACCTGAAATAAGCAGATACTATTTTAGACAACAGTAGCAAAGCAGAAAAGTGCAAAGAAAACAGCTACCCACCTAATGAATAAAAATGTTATTGGTCTAGTCAGACAGACAGTTACAGATACAAGTTTTTTCATTTACAAGAACTTGATCATTAGGGCATATCCAAATTCTCTGTGCTCCTTTGTCTCTTGCTATTGAATACATGTGATTCATTCAACACTTTTATTTTTTATTTATTTATTGTTACTTGCTAAAAAGCTAGCAACTACAATTCCTCTGATAAGCAAAACTTATTATTTTCCAGAAATCCAGTGGGACACTGGCTCTCAATGAAAGTATGGAGGTATAAATTGTCATTTTTCACTTAAAGATTAGCTCAAGTCAGCTGTGCTATCTTTTGAAGTGATACTCTTGTTAGAACTGAGCTAGCAGTAAAAATATCCAGTAACACAGTTACTTGTGTTTCAGGCAATTTACAGACATTATTTAATCATAACAATGTATTTTTGAGACGGTTACATTTGTTTATCTGCACCTTCACCTAGAGAATATGAACTGGGATATTAATTAATTTAGCCAAGGGCGCAAATGGAATGTGTATCACATTTAGATTAAAATTCTCCTCTTTTCAGCTCATTGTTAGGTATTCACCTCAGTACACAATTTTCCCCTTCTCTAATTCAGTTTGCTATTATATTAATAATGTAGCTGCAAATTGTGATACAGCAAGTCTTAACTCTTTTCAAAAATAACTTATCCTTTCTGCAGATGACCCCTGGTTCACGATGAGGGTTTTTTGATCATTTGACTGATCATGATGAAGAACCACTGCTATGCACGGCATTTTATTAGAGTCAATAGAATGAAACTCATAATTTCTAGTGTGTATTTCCATTACATAAACTTCATTGTTCCAGATGACACACACACACACACAGAGAATTATAATAAAAATTAATTGGATAAGGAAAACTTTACAGAGTGACTGGCTTTTCTTTAAAGAAAGAGGCATAGACGATTACTAAGACAACGCCACCACGATTTTGTTTCCTGTCACTGACATGCATTCTGTTGTATGAAAGAGATCTCCTTTTAGATCTGTGGAAAGAGGTGCGGGATGCTTCTGTGTAAAATCCACAGTAGATGCAAGTTTTGGTGAACACCAACAAGAGTCAAGCACATGATAGCAAAGTGGTGCATTGAATGTGAAAATCTCCGTCTCAGAAGAACAAAGGAGATAATGCTTGTGTTAATGTTTTGCCACAGCCTTTATTCATTGAAACACTTGACAGGCTTACATTTGTCTCAGTGAAGCAACAAACTTGAAAGAACCACCTTACCTCTGAAGATATAAGTCAGTATTGTCTTCAGTTCCCAACTCAGCAGATATTGCCCTTAAGGCATTTAAGGATCTTGTGTTATTAAATACTTTAAAGTTGTCTTAAAATCAGTTGCTCACGTTGAGAGGGTTCACTGGAGACCTGTATTTCAGTATTCTGGTATTTCCAGGCATTACTGATCACCATCAGTTTATCTTCAAAACACCACAGTACTAGAAGTACTTCTTAGCCCATAACTGCATAAAATTAGTTTTCTTGACCTTATTTTCCATAGTAACAATGAGCTTATAAATGCACATGTCAAAACAAAAGCCATTTTAGAATTTATCAGTAATTTATCATCCATATTTATGAATGAACTTACGAGTTGCAAAATCGGTACCCCAGGCTCCTTTGGTCAAAGGACTTCCAAGGTTAGGAATTTCTAACCCACCCTTTTCTATATTTTCATAGTCAACACACAATAACATGCAAAATCTCAAATTAAACAATGTACATATAATTAGCAAAGCAAAATCTTCAGCATTATATGTCTTTCTCCCTAATTTTGATTGGTCTTTTTGTGTTGCTCTTAGTCCACTTGCCACCTGGCCTGATGCATCCTGGGTGTCACTTATATCCTCTAGCATATCTTCCAGTCTTATGCAATACCTTGGATACTTCGAGATATTTCAGATGTCACAAAGATCAGGCAACCAGATTGAGGTCATACAAACTTTAGAGCAATGTTCAATTCTTTTAAGAATCAGTAATTTGGCCAGTGGAATAGGATTGGGGGTTTTATGTTCACTAAATTTCAACATTTTCCTGCCTAAAACCTACATTTTTTGAAAGAATGTGTTGCTATAAGGTGTCTATGCAAATATACACTAAACAATTTAAAATCTTCAGTTCTGTCACATTTCTTTCCCAGTATGTTCCAGTACTACAAGTACTTTTTAATCTAAGTAATCTATCATGTATAAGAATTTCATACCATAAATTAGAGAAAAAAAATTCTTTGTAGTAGTCTACATAACTAGCTCTGTACATTTGAAAATGCAAGCAGAATGCTTTCATTGTACAAGATTTTATAGCACTTGAGTAGCAAATGTGGGACTTCCGTGCTTTGCCAACGTAGCAATTATATAAAAAGTATAAATGCTTACCAAAGGGACAATTGCACCTGAAGCCAGCCATATCCTCTTCACAGGTTCCTCCATTCCAACAGGGTCTGTCCTGACACTCATTCACGCGAACAGAACACGTTTCTCCTGAAAATTTGAATTTAAAAAAAAAAGGACAAATATGCTGACATGTTCAAATCATAGAGATATATTTGTAATGAGAAAAGTCTCTGGGATTGCCACAGTCTATATGGTGACCCCACTGGCCACGGTACATTGGGTACACAGGACTACTGAAAGACTCTCTGTGTGTCATGAATTTTTCTGCTTCATTGGTTACAGGGCAGTCCATTCTGACAGGCAAAGCTGGAAGCACTACAATCAGGAAAACTGAAAGCTTTCCTACTGAGGTTATACATAATCCTGACGCTTTTTTTCCATTATACAAATCTACAGCATCCAAGCAATTTTTTGTCCAGTTTTTGCCAATCATTTTCTTTCATTTTGCTCTCTGACACCTTTGAAAAAGAATTGTGAAGTATCATTGCATATGAAAATCAGGCCAACACTTATTTACAGAGAGTTGTGTGCAATAGTACAGTTCAGCCTATGTTCTACAGCAAGTTGTCGGTACTGTAATATTGGACTTTTCTCTTTCTCTATGTAATACAAAGGAAGAGTATGATCAAATCACTAAAGAACATTTAACGAGGCAAAATGCAGATAGGAAGGGATGAAATAATTAAGAGCATTCTAGGAAGTATAGTGAAATGTAGATTTGTAAACTACAAAAGGGGTTGCTTTGATTTGTAACAGGAAAAGCTGTTTCCAGTGTATTGGGTTTGTATGGCCAGGTTTTGGTAGAGGAAGGGGTATAGAGGAAGCTTCTGTGAGAAGGTGCCAGAAGCTTCCTCTGTGTCCAGCAGAGCCAATCCCAGCAAGTCCAGGATGGATGTGCTGCTGGGCAAGGCTGGGTGGGCCAATCAGAGATGGTGGTAACTACTCTACGATAACACATTTAAGAAGGAGGAGAAAAAGTTATCATGCAGGTGTAACTGCAGCCAGAGAAGAGCTGAGTGAGAATATGCGAGGGCAACAGCTCTGCAGACACCAAGATCAGTGGAGAAGGAGGGGTAGGAGGTGCTCCAGGCACCGGAGCTGAGATTCCCCTGCAGCCCATGGAGGACCACGGGGATGCAGAGATCCAGCTGCAGGCCTTGGAAGAGACCCATGCTGGAGCAGGTGGATGCCTGAGATGAGGCTGTGAACCTGTGGGAGGCCCATGCTGGAACAGGCTCCTGGCATGGAGCTGCAGACCTGCGGAGAGAGGAGCCCAGACTGGAGCAGGGCTCCTGGTAGGACTTGTCACCTTGAGGGGGACCCACGCTGGAGCAGCCTGTCCTTGAAGGACTACATCCCATGGAAGAATAACCCACACTGAAGTAGTTTGTGGGAAACTATTGCCCGTGAGATGGACTCAGGCTGGAGAAGTTAATGGAGAACTATTTCCTGTCGGAAGGACACCATGATGGAGCAGGGAAAGGATTCCTCTCCCTCAGCAGTGGGAGAAGCCACAGATGATGAACTGACCATAATCCCCATTCTCTGTCTCTTTGTGCTGTTGGCAGGGAGCAGGTAGAGCTGGGAAGGAGGGATGGGTGGGGGAAGATGTTTTTAAGGGTCTTATTTTACTTCTCATTATCCTTCTCTGATTTTATTAGTAATAAATTCAAGTAATATCTCTAATTCTAGTCTGTTTTACCTGTGATGGTATTTGGTGAGTGATCTCAAATATCTCTCCAGGTCTTTATCTCAACCCACGAACCCTTTGCTGTATTTCCTCTCCCCTGTCCAGTTGCAGAGGGGAGTGATAGAGAGGATTTGGTGGGTGCCTGGCATCCAGCCAGGGTCAACCCACAACATCCAGCCATATGAATATGGAGGTAAATCACGTTCAGTAGTTATAACAGGTCAGCAGTGTGGAAAGCTTGCTGGGCTTTCTGTGTATTTTACAGCAGAAGATAAAAAGAAACCAGATGCTGATATACCTCTGAATTCTTTGCATGGTGAAAATAATTTGGTCTCTACCCACAGCACACCTACACACCCTCTCACAGAATCATATGAACCGAGACTGTTGGCTCTCAAAACCTGTATCTACTGGATACAAAAGGTCTTCATTGGAGAAATGAAGCCCCAAGATTCTCTTCCACACATAAACTTGTGATAGAAGGGCTCCTACTGGGTTTTTTTCTGCCTTTAAACATGCTCTGCATTTTCCAAAAGATTTGAAGATATATGGATGAAAAGAGGGAGAAAAATCATAGTCCAGGGAGAGTTCAGGTAACTCAGTAAACTAAAAAGCTTTCTGCTAAGAGCAGCTGCTGAGTGCTGTCTAACATGTGGCATGGCACCAGTGAGGATTACAGAGAGGACTGGCCAACATATGAATTAATGTCTAAGTTCTTCAACTTTTTAAAGAATTTTCTTTGAAGTGCTGATAAGGTAATGGCACGACGTACAACCTTTCTGATCTAATTCTGGTATTTTGCATTCATCTGTTCTCTTCCTCTGGATAGGCAGGTGGAGAGCAGCACAAATAGCACAGAGTTTCCTCCAGAAGTAAATTATCTGGCCACGAGCCATAGGCAAGCTGAAACATGTACTAGAAAAACTCCTTGAAACAGATCTCACCTCCCTTGAATTGTTAAAGGTTAAAGCAAATACGATTATAAGGGAAATAATAGAATGAGATCATCCTCATTTACTGATGATATCCAAGATATCATGCCAGGGGAATTTAGGAATTCATGTTCTCAGAGTACAAAGGTAATATATGGGCAGTATTTCAAAAATATTTCAGAGAGAATCAAAGAATCTATGAAGCTACTGTGAGACCATATTTTCTGAGTATTTGAGGCATGAAAAAAGCTGGACAGATACAGAGAAGCCTTTTTTGTTTTCAGTATGCAGCTCCTCTCAACTACACGTTTGAAATGTATGATGAGAACCTTCTTTGAAAGTCAGATAAAAATTGTTAATTGGCTACAAATTACTTTCAACATCAAAGTATGTTAATATAAATATTTTTTTGGTTTATGCTTTTAAGGTTAAAATTAATACAACACATCCAAACATAATTACTAGTAAAACATAATATTTAATTAGCTGTTTAGTAAATCATAGCTTAAGGTCTGAGTTCCTATACACTTTAAAGGCCTCATGTCACCAAATTCTGAACTACAAAGAGAATGTTAAAAATTACCATGAGCCAACTCTACTTCTATTACGCTATAGAATATTTTATGCGGTGTAAAATTGCAGTGTTCTCAAACATATAACAGACAATTACAGGAAAGTCTGTCACTCTTTCAAATTGCATTGCCTGATCTTTAACAGCAACATTTTCTACCAGCACATTGAGGATACACAAGACATTATTCTGCAGGAGCACAAAGGTGTTGAGAAGAACCCAAGGACCTGAGTAGGTGAATGCTAAAAATATTAGCAAAGATATTTCATCCTCCTCCAATGTTACTGATATCACTTACTCTGTTTAAAATAGTCATGCTATTTTAGCAAATGGAGAGACTCTGAAGCTCTCAGGTAAATATAACTGCAGGTGAAAGATAGCAAAAAAATTTAAGTTTCATAAGTCTTATGGATGCAGTGTCATTGAATATTCCTTTCCTTCAGAAGTGCAACTCTGTAAGATCACTAGACTGAAAGTTTGCACCTCTCAGACATTGGGTGTTTGTTTTTCTGCTTAACTTAAAGACATTAACTTTGTACATTATCTGAACTTATCTAACTATTGCTGGATTTTACAGAATATCCACAAAACTGAGGGGTTTTTTGGAATGAAAATAAGTTTAATTTCATACCATTCTCAAATATAATATTCAGACATTAGAATAAATGTCTGAAATTCATTCAGAAATTAGAATAAAACTGAAATAATTTGAGAGCTTATTTTCTTAATGTAATACACATTACATTTAAAGTATCTCTTATTAAGTGCAACCACCACTATAACATTTCTGTCTGAATCACAAACCACATGGAAAATTATCAAAATACAAGGTTGCCTTTAAATACTGTTTATACCAACTTTTGTTTTACAGGCAAAATGAAATATAAAGTTTGACAATGCAAAAGCACACAGAATGACCACAATTAGGAAAAAGTTGTGTAAGAATATTATTTTGAGGCAAAACTCCTCATTTGAGGAGATGTTCAAGACATAAAATGAATCTTTCTATTCCAAGATCAGATGAAAAGTAAATGATTTAAAATTCTGCTTAATGTAAACTTAATGAGGTACTATTAAAAAAAAAAAAAAAAGAAAAAAGGAAACCACAAGGGTTCTATAAAGTTCAAGACGTAGCCAAAATATTAAAAATGTATTTGAGGATTGCCTTCACAACACTCCTGTCTTACTGTCCACCATTTTGTAAAATGTGTATAAGTGTAAAGTATTCCAGTCATGTATCTGATAACAAATTGTGTAATTTTGTTTCTTGCTAAGCAATATAAGTTATTCTGTTAGATAAGAGATGCATCAAACTGAGTAATGCTTCTGCTTACTTTGCAGAAAATGCAGTTATGAAAAAGAAAGACAAATGGTCCAGGTGAGGCTTTAGTGAACTTGACAGACATTTCTTTTTTTCAACTTTGTTATTCTACACACTTGGTCATTTTTTTCTTTTCTTTGAGGTCTTTTCTGTGTAAGATATTGTGGTAGTCAAAAATCCAAAACAAATCTAATTTTTATTTACCTCATAGAGTGTAATTCTTTCTGTGAACACCTATTACAGATTGGAAACAATGTATGTGATGTGTGAAATCACCTCACCCTCTCAGTTTCTATGTTAACTCAGAGAAAGTCTGTGACTCTTCAAATGTAAACTGCCCAGAGCCCAGCTCATCTATGGGATTACATTGTACATTTGACAGGCTGCACTGGCACAACGTGCCAGCAATAATCACTCTTCCCTAGCAGAAAAAAGCCAGCCAGAGCCCCTGAAAAGGTTGCACTATCCGATGCCCTGAACTGCACACCCAGCCCAGCCTTGTTGTGTGGTGGAAATGTGGGAGCAGACACGTGCTGTGCTTCCGGGATGGCCTTGTCCTATGAAGATAGGAACTGTATGAACGGAAATGGAAGCAGGTGTTTCAAATGAAGAACGGGTGTGAGAAAAAACCTGAACCTGATTGCCTTCCTTTGTCAGCAAAACTAATGATTTCATTATTTCAGATGACCCTGCTTCAGGCAATTCCTATAAAGCAGCTGTCAGAGCCCTGAAATCACTAACAGACCCAAGCTGCCTAAAGCAGTCCCACCTAGGTCCTTCCTACACACCCTGCCCATTGTCAATGAGTTCAGCTGTGGGCACCCTGATCTGGCCTGAGCTATTCTGTAGATGCTGTAGTTTCCAATCCTGCCTCCCTCCCTGTCTCAAGAGTGGTCTTGAAGGTTTTTGGGAGTTTCTTTGGATGGATCGCTTGTATGTACATTACAGATTTGTCTCTGGTTCTGTCTCCTGCTGTTTCTAACTTTCCAGGGTCCTAGATGGACCCTGGACCTGGTCCATTGCTTGTGCTGTCTGGGACTTGTCAGGGACCCCGTTACCAGACACTGGTTCTGACTTCCCTGTTTAGGTGCTGCAGGACTGCGCCTTGCTTAGTGATGCAATGCCTGCACTGGGGTTAACCTTGGATTCTAGTTTGTGATTCCTTTCATGGAGCAGCCTTGATCTGGCTGCTGCCTGTAAACAGGTTCAATCGTCATGTTAGGGTGTCCATCAGCTGTTCTAGACTTGATTTGTATAAGGGATTAAGTCTTCTTAAACTTACTTGTGTCAAAGAGGATTGGCTTTCACATAACTTCAAGTACTTTCCTTCAAGATTTGTTTTACTTGACAGCATGGAGGATATACTATTCACACGGATTACAGAAGGGGGAAACTATTTTAAAAACACCCAACCAATGTAAAACCAATTAATAATGTACTGAAAATACAAACACTAAACACTTCCTCAGACTCCAGATATCACATGGACTCCTCCTGTGTATTTGGGGAATAAAAAAGTGAAAAAGAAGCCCAGAAATTTAAAGTAATGGAATGATTTCAAAAAGCCCACATGCCATTTTCCTCTCCTGGGCAAAAAGAAGAATGCTGAAGAGCATGACAAATAGAATATATGAATGTCAAACTTTAAAAGTCACTGTAAGTGATCACCTTCAATACTGTTAATTACACACAGGTGAAGCAATGATGGGCCATATTTTGCTATATGAGGTACAGTATATATTCAGAACAAAAAGATTTCCCAAATCTGAACTCTACAATCAATATTATATAAACACAAACCCTCAAGAGAAACCAATGATGCAACATTGCCTATCTGCTTAGAGTCCTGAGTAGCTGCCTTCGCATTTTTGTGGGCATCTAAACAGAAAAGAGTTTTAAGGAAGGACATGTTTAGATAAATACAGGGTTTTTTTCCAAATAATTCCAAGAAGGGCTTCCTTTAAACCAGATATAAACAGAGTGCTATTTATTTAGACATACCAGTCATCGTGAAAACTGGAACTATTTGATGCTGAACATTGATGTATCGAGATAGAGTTAACAGAAAGATATGGAAGAAAGGATAGACTAGGAATTACTCTGAATGTGAACTGGGAATTACTCTGAAGCATTATGTTACATTAGAAGGACTGGACCAGAAGAAGGCAATATAGAGGGTCACCACACAACCTAAAGTTAAAAAAGTTTAAAAAGTTATTCATTTAATTTTTAAAATCATACTGCAGACTTCCAAGTTTGAAATTTGTGAAGCTCTCTTAAAGGCAGTTGGAGAGTACACCAGACATTAACAAAATGTCCCTAGCATTAAAGTTTCCATCACTAGCTGCCTTTACAGTTCAAAAGGAAAAACTGTGGTATATGATCTTACAAAGTATTTGGTTTTATTGTGCAAATACCCAAGCCTTGGATTTTTTATGAACTTGTTTTTAAAAAATCAGATCATGTTTTTCATGTTGACAAATCCCATTACACAGCCTAAGGGGGTCCCTAGCTAATAGAATGCAAAACATTTGAGAAATGTTGATAGACATCAGACTGATTAATCAACTGGGCACATGAGGTAGATATGAATTGTCTATTTAACATTTTACTTCTTAAATAAAAACTGATTCTAATGTTATATTAGAGATAACCCAGGGATTCATTTAGTAGAAGGAGAGACACCAAGTCACCTCCCACCTAATGAGTGAGAGGTTCTTTGCAATATCTCTGCATTCTAGTACACAAAGGATCATAGCTCCACAAATAAGTACAGACTACTGAGCAACAATAACTTCTGTTTTGCTGTTTAGCTTATTTACTGTTGCCTTTGCTATTTCATCTGAAAGTGAATTTACTGTTTAGGAAGAAAAAAGGAGTACATCTGGATTTGTTAAAAAGCTAAATTACAGAGAAACAATATAACAAACACACAAAAATGAGATAAGAATAAATGTAGGGTTTTAGTTGTATGCTGAGATACAAATCACTGATTCATAACATGCAGTTATGACTGAACTTAAAATCTGTTTTGTACTGGAAAATATCCCAGGATCATAAACCCTCAGAGACTATGAAAATGTAATTGCTAGGGTAGTGATAACATTTTTATAAGTTTAAACAGCCTTTTATTAATTGTTTGTGGTTTATACTCTGAAAAATCAGAACTCAATATATTCGGTACATGTGGTAATGAGTTACGTCCAATGGGTAATATTATGACATTTCTTTTTCTTTAAATTTGTTTGTATGGAAATACTATTAGATAATACTTCATTGTGTGATAAAATAAAGGAAAAAAATTTAAAGTGTTTTCCACTAATATATAATTAAATCATTCTTATAAGCAAGTCCTCACAGTAACAGTCACACAATGGTTGAGATTGTAAGTGACCTCTGAAGGTCATTTTGTCCAATCCCCCGGTTCAAGCAGGAACACACAGATCCAGTTTCACGGAACCATGTACAGATAGCTTTTGAATGTCTCCAAGGATGGAGACTCCATAACCCCCCCAATCAACCTGTGGCAATGCTCCGTCACCTTCACAGCCATAAAGTATTTCCTGATGTTCAGACAGCAACTTCTGTGTTTCCCTTTGTGCCCATTGCCTCTGGTTCTGTCACTGAGCAGTACTGAAAAGAGCCTCCATCTTCTGTACACCCTCCCTTCAGGTGGGATGAGAGCCCTCTCTGAGCCTTATCTTCTTCATGCTGGAGAGTTTCAGCTTCCTCAGCCTTTCCTCATAGGAGAAATGCTCCAGTCCCTTAATCATCTTAGTGTCTCTTTACTGTCCTCTCTCCAGTGCGTCCATGTCTCTCTTACCAGGGAGTCCAGAACTCGACACAGTCCTACAGGTATAGCCTCAATACCAGTGCTGAGTTGAGGGAAAGCATCACTTTCCTTGACCTGTTGACAAAACACCTCATAATGCAGCCCAGGCATATGCCTTCTATGAACAAGGGGCACTCTGCTGTCTCACAGTCAACCTGATGTCCACCAAGACCCCCAGGTTCTCCTCTGCAAAGCTGCATACCAGCTGATCAGCCCATGGTGTCCATTGGTGCATGGAGTTGTTCCTCCCCAGGTGCAGGATTTGGCACTTCCCCCACTTGAACTCCATCAGGCTCATGTCAGCCATTTCTCAAGCCTGTCTTGGTCCCTCTGGGTGGCAGCACAATCCTGTGGTGTATCAGCCACTCCTCCTATTGTTGTGTCTTCTGCAAACTTTCAGAGGGTGCATTTTGCCTCATCAGTCAGATCACTAATGAAGAAGTTAAAAAGGACTGGATCCACTATTCACTCCTGGAGTACACCACTGGTTGCTCGTGGAAAGGTTGACTCCATAACACACATCATCTTCCTCTGGGCTTGGCCACTCACCCAATTTTCAGTTCACCTCACTGTCTACTCATCCAGCCTACACTTCATCAGCTTTTTCATGAGTATCTTGTGGAAGATCATGCAGAAAGCTTTGCTAATGTCAAGGTAGACAATACATACTGCTCTCCCCTCATCTACAAGCCAGTCATTTCACTTTAGAAGTTTATCAGGTTGGTCAGGTATGTCTAACCCTTGCTGAAACCATGCCGATTACTCCAGATAATTTTCTTGTTATTCATGATTTCCAGGATTAGCTGCTCCATTACCTTAATAAGGATCAAGGCAACAGTGAGCTGCTTGAAGTTTTTCAGGACTTCATTTTTGCCCTTCTTGAAAAGTCATATTTGTTTCCTCCGTTCTTTGGGTGCTTCTGGTAATCAACATGATCTATTCATGTTAAATGACAGTGACTTTGCAATGACATCTGCCACCTCTTACATACCCAAAGAAAGGCAACAAAACTGGTGAAGGGTCTGGAGCACAAGTCATTTAGGAGCAGCTGAGGGAGCTGGGGTTGTTTAGCTGGAGAAAAGAAGAATGAGGGGGAACCTTATTACCCTCTTCAACTACTTGAAAGGTGGTTGCAGCAAGGCGGGGCTCAGTCTTTTTTACCAAGTTACAAGTGACAGGATGGGAGGACGTGGCTTCAAGTTGTGCCAAGGGCGGTTTAGAATAGATATTAGGAAACAAATCTTCACTAAAAGAGAGGTCATGCATTGGAAGAGGTTGCCCAAGGAAGTGGTGATATTGCCACCCCTGGAAATGTTCACAAGGCTTGTGGATGGGCCTCATGGGGATATGGTTGAGCAGTGAACATGGTGGTGCTATCTTAACATTAGGACAGAGTGATCTTAGAGGTTTTTTTCAGCTTTAATGACTATAAAATTTTATGATGTTATGATTTGTGGGTGCATGCCAACAGGGCCCATGGGCATACATATATCCGGCTTGCCTAAGTATTTCCTGATGTGAGTCTTATCCATTAAGGGTGTGTCTTACTTGCTTCAGACTTTTTCTCTGGTTTCCAGGATTGTGGATTTTTGAAGGACAGTCCTACCAGTACAGACTGAAGCAAAGGCAGTATTCGCTACCTCAAACTTTTCCATGTCCAGTCTCATTAAGAATGGGACTACATTTTCCTTTCTCTTCCCTTTGTCACCTACATACAGAAACCCTTTTTGGTGTTTTTCACATCTCTTGTCATATTCAACTGCACTTGACCTTTTGACCTTCCTAAACTTATTGCTGCATGCTCAGAGAATGTCTGTTTCCTGCCAGGTTAACTGTCCTTGCTTCCACCTTCTGTTGATATCTCTCTTTTTTGTTTGAATTTGGCCAGGAGTTCCTTGATCATCCATACAGGCCTCCTGGTATTTTCTGTCCACTCTTTGAGACAAATAGCTCTTGAGCTTGGAGGTGGTGATAGATTTTCTTAAGCCCTTCCCTCAAGGGTTTCATCCCATGGGACTCGTCCAAGCAGATCTTACACCCCAGAGTAGCGTCCCTGTAGAAGATATTGGGGTGGTTGAAGTTCCCCATAAGTCCAGCAAAGTACGAAATAAGGCTTGAAGTTTAAGCAGCAAGATGGAAATGCATTGTGTTAGATATTGCACAGGTGAGCCAAGTATTGTTTTCTTCACTTCTATTCAGACATGCAGTTCTGCTATCATAATGGAATTTAAGTCACTTCAGGGACAATCCTCCATTTTGTTGCACATTTATTAATAAATGAGCATGAACAGGAAGTAACATCTTTTATTGAATGTGTAAGAAAATGACCGAGATTATACACTCAACTAAAATTGACAACAAATCTGCAAGTGTATATCACATACATAAATGTGTAAATGAATATATGTAAATGAATATAAACATATTTGAAACTGAAAATGTTAGTGCTTAAATGTTAAAAGTATGTGTAGCTAGCCAGAATATATAATGAAAAAATGGCAGTGAAGTTCTAATTACTTAGGAACTCAGCACTTTGGCAGTAACCCAGAAGGATCCAAATAAATGTATTATCCATCCTAGTGGTTTAAGTGGGACTAAAAAAAATCTAGTACTACACAAACTCTCTGGACTGGAGCAAAAGCCCTCAGCAGTTTGGAAGAAGAAGCTGTAAGTTAATGTTTAGTTAGTAAAAATGACACTGTGCATACTATGCTATTTATTTTTGCCTTTGTTAATGATACCCAGATTGTCAATAGAGAAGCATCTGGAGCATTAATTGCTTGTTCTTGATAATATAGTCTAAAGGCTGGAAATGCAACACTTTGGTATTGCTGGCTTCAAAATCATTTTTTGTCTCCTACATGTAGTCTGAATTATTAGTATTATTCACACAAAACAGAAATTAGTACAAAAAGAAATCATGGTGTCAGGTTGTGTGGGATTTATCTAATGCAATGCACAAATCTACTGCTCATCTCTTCCTAGAAAAGATGTCTAGGACAGATAGATGCTCTGTCTCTGGTGTATAGAAGGGGAGTCAGAACAACTCACTCAAATATAGCTGATTATATTCTATACATGCAGAGAGATGATACAGCTGGTCTCATTTGTCCTCAAGCTTAGATTTCCCTGTTCTGTACCAAAACATTGTTCTTATCAGCCTGTGTATCAGTGAAGCCATAACACTTAAGACTGCATAACTGTGAAATTAAAATAATACAATTAAAATTGTGGTTTGGAATTCCATGAATTTTTTTGCCAATAGAATCAAAGATAATGCTCAGAATTGTACATTTAGTGGAGAGAAGGTCAGCTGAGGAAGAGTTAGGAGACACAACCCAAGAATTTCAATGCTAATTCAGTTAAAATACTTGTGAATCATAGAAACGCAAATGTATGCATATTTATATTTATATACAATTGTGATTAAACAGTCACATGAACATTGCTTACATAGAGTGGGACAACCGCATCTGTAATACAAGGCACTTCAAAAGAACAAAAACTTACCTTTGAACCCAGCAGTACAGTGACAAGAAAAGTGGCCTCTTAAATCCATACAAGTAGCTCCATTTTTGCAAGGTGAACTTGAGCATTCATTAATTTCAACTTCACAGAAGGGTCCTTCATATCCAGGCACACAGTAGCAGCTGTAATTATGCAAGTGGTCCTGGCAGATTCCATATTGAGAGCACTGGTTTCCAATGCAGTTGTCTATATCAAGTTCACAAAATGTGCCAGTGTAACCAAGGGGACATATGCACCTGTTATTGAAATGAGAGGAGAGGAGAGGAGGGGGGAAAAATCCGACAAAATCACTAGTCTGGAATATATAGGTCAATAATCACTAATAATATAACAATACTCTCCCTTTGAATTACCCACAAATGAATCACAATTTTTTTTTCAATCTTCCTTCTTTACCTTTAATTAGTCACTAAGTCACTTCATTTCATATGCACTGCTAGCAATAAATTAAAATCTTAGCTATTTATGTAGGACAAACTAGGAGCTATATTAATATTAAGCTTCAAATGAAAATATTGAAAGAGAAAACTCTTATAAATATGAGTATTATGCATTTTTAAGGGTTTTTTCTGTAAAAATGGTTACTTGTTACAGTATCTCTGGGAAGAAACAATATTACAACCTGTTTGGATATAAAATCAGTATAAAAGTGCCTTATCATTAGCAACAAAAGTTACAATTTCTGTCTAACTAAAACTATAGAATCCTATAGATATTGTTCAGTACACTTTATAGAAATTGTTCAAAATATTTTTTTTCCAAGATGTAGGCAGACATCTAAATTGTATGAGACTGGAGATGACTTTTTCATGTTACCCTTTCTGTCTTGTTGTTTTCTTTTGCTGTGTGAATGAAAACAAATCTGGATTATCTCATAGCTGACCCACATCTCATAAAATTAGAAAATCCCTTGTACTTGGCGATATATTCTTTGACTGATCCTCTCCTTATCATGTCCAGAGATCTCCTCACACAGGAGATAATTTGACAATAATCTTACATGTTCTTGATCCATAGGGATGCTATCCAGAAGATGGAAAGAACTAACAAGTTAAGAAAGCCTTGACTATAGTAATTTTCTCTACTGATCCTTCTGGCAGAAAGAGTATTTTTCCCTTTATTTTTAACTAGAAGCGAATGCTCATGTGGCTCTTTGCTTCTGTCGTTGCTGACTATGCCTGCATTTTTTTATGGTAGACATATGGAAACTAAATCAGGAGCTGTATGCCTTGGAGTACAGCTAATGGACACCAACTGCTAATGGGCTTTTAGTCCATGGACCAAAATAGAGCTTGCTTGAAGTCAGCCCTCCATATCTCATATAGTGTGGTTGTGAGTTCATCATCACCATTTTTGCTTTACAGATCCATTGCTACTGCAGTAATGGCTCAAGCAGATATAGCTGCTGTATTCTCTCTTCCAACCTCAGTCACTTCTTAGCAAATGAGAAATCTTTGCCTCCTCTTGAGAGCTTCAGCTGATTCTTTTTCTCATTTTTTAAAGGAATGGAGTATACAAAAATAATCTCATACGGTTACTTTACTAGGCTGGTTTTGGATGGGGTAGAGTTAATCTTCTTCACAGCGGCTAGTACTCATATTCTTTTGGTTTTAATGTACTGGTTTGGATTTGTGCTGGAAACAGGGTAGATAATATAGAGATGTTTTTGTTATTGCTGAGCAGGGCTTGCACAGAGCCAAGGCCTTTTCTGCTTTTTGCACTGCCACACTGGCGAGGAAGTTGGGGGTGCTTGGGAGNTGGGAGGAGACACAGCCCGGACAGGTGACCCAAACTGACAAAAAAGATATTCCATATCACATAACATC
>VZTA01013385.1:0-18796 GCA_013398855.1 Mohoua ochrocephala | reverse complement strand
AAAAAAAAAATCAATTCACAAAAGACAGTCCTGTGAACAGAAAAGAGACTATCGTAAGCCCTTCTTTATCTTCTGACTTAGATTTCAGCTAAATGATTCAAAATCCTCTGTACTTGAGGTTACCTTCAAGAGGGATTCTTTTATAAAATGTTGCCATTTGCTTAATCTACAGCTTTTAAATATGATCTTGCATTGTCCTCGGTTTCTATGCTATGAGTCAGAAAGAATTTTTTTTTCCTAAAAGTAATGTCAGTCCAGAAGAGCTTTGACCTATCCCTGACTGTATTGAAGTGATCTCACTCATGTGTCTGTGAGCTGAAACAGAAAGGCAAGCTCATGGGAAAAGCTGCTTGCTATATGCAAAAATTATATGGCTGCTGTTGAGTATCAAAGGCTTCTAAAAATGTGTGAGCCCAAAAATTATGTTAAAAGGATCTGTGAGTGCTTCTGCCAACCTGTGATTGCTACCATGGTTCCTAGTACCCATTTCCTGAGGTAGCTATTCATGTTTCTGGCATACGTCTCTTCATCTGAAGCCTTCTGGCATCTCTGTTTCCTCACCCTCATGCTCAGAGAGGTGGTAGAAATGGCTTATAATAGGAAGGATTCATCTATAAGGGAAGGTATTTCAGAAACTCAGCTGGGTGGCACAGAAATCATGAGAAGCTACAGGCATTAAAAAACTGGCAGGAAAAACAGAAAGAAAACAGCAGTGTTGGAGAAAGACTAGGAGATGACACTGATCTTGAGAGGACTTCCAGAGCTTGCCAGATTCCCGGGTTCATCAGAACTGCAGTACCTCTCTATAGTGTACAGCGTATCAGCCAGCACAGATGCTGCAGTGAGGGAATACACTGCCAGGATACCTGTAAGGCCTGGATGTCTTTATATTGTTGCTTCATGTGCCCGATGTGAGCTCACAGACTTTGTACTGAAGAAGCTGTGACTGTCATTAACGTGATCTTAAACTAAACAGCAGCATCTAAACCCAGTATTTTCTGTGGCAGAAAAGCAGCTGGATCAGTAGATCAATTATTCAAAACAAGTGACTGTTGCTGCTTGAGAAAGAGATTAAAGGTGGCTCACAGGCCAATTGGAAAGATCCACTGATGGAGGTGTGAAGCAGCAATGGAATCCTAACTTTTCTTCTAGCCCCTAGCATATTACATAACCTAATAAATATGTTTAAAATAGATCAAGAGACAGTAAGACGCAAACCAGTAACTTAGCAAACTGTATAACAACTGAAGGCAGCATACAATCAATTTAATTTTAATTATGATAGTAGGAAGTAAGTGAATAGAAAACCTCAGAGAATTCCAGACTGGTTGATTATCTATTTAATAGCTAAAAGAAATATCTATTAGCAATATACACATAATTATTGTATAATAATAGATCCATTACAATAATTTTATATTTATGAAAACTGCACACAGCACTGGCAGTGAGGCCGCCCCACAGCAGAACAGAGCAGGACAATCCCCTCCCTTGCCCGGTTGGCGATGCTGTGCCTGATGCCCCCCAGGACAGAGTTGGCCCTCCTGGCTGCCAGGGCACTGCTGGCTCAGATTCAGCTTGCCAGGTCCCTTTCTGCAGCACTCACCAAACTCTCGTTTCCCAGTCTGTCCGTACATTCAAGGTTCCCTGTTCCAGGTGCAGAATCTGGCACTTAGTCTTGTTAAACTTCATGTTGGTGGTGGTTGCTGAGCCCTCTAATTTGTTGAGGTCTCTGCAGGACCTCTCTGCCTTTGAGGGAATCAACAGCTCCTCCCAATTTATGTTTTCAGCAAATTTTCTTAGTATTCATTTGAGTCCTGCATCCAAGTCATTTATGAAGATGTTAAAAAGCACAGGGCCTAAAAAGGAGCCCTGAGGAACCCCACTGACTGACTGCCAGACCTAATATAACCCCATTCACTATAATCCTTTGTGTTTCACCCATGAGCCAGTTGCTCACCCACTGCATGATGTGTTTTTACAGCTGTGTGCTGGACATTTTGTCCAGAAGGATCCTGTGAGAGGCAATATCAAAAGCTTTGCTGAAATCCAAAAGGATTATGGCCTCCTTCCTTCTATCTATCCACAGGTAGCAATCATTCAATTGCGGTCATTGAGAGAACTCAGTATCAGTACAATTGGCAATTTCCCAATTAGGCAACTCTTTTTAGACATCAGACTTCTTTTGAAAGAGATATGAGCTGTTATCTTTTTGGAAAGTATACTTAATGAGCACTTAACGAGACAATAACCAGAAAGGAAAATTAATTAGTCAATACAAGTTGCAAGCTAGCATATCTGTAGAAGATTTTTAACAGAATTTCCATCCCTAGTAGCAATGAAGGTGACATTTTTCACATCTTGCCTATTTAGGCTTGATCTTTACTGGGTTTCCTGCTGTTCCATTAAGTGCACTCAATTCTACCACGTTCATTTCACAATGTGCAGCTCGACATTGCCAGCATCCTGAAGATAAGAACTACACTTTAAAAAATAATAACGAAAAGTCTTAATGTTAACATATACACTTAGAGTTTTTATTTTCATCCTATGCATGATAATCCTTAAAAGGATAATGCAGAAATTACTGGGTTTAGGATACTATAATGAAAGTTCAGGAAATGGGAGAGTTTAAGTGAGTCCAAATCATTGTTCCTCCACTTTTCTGTTGGATGACAAGGTTCTCTATGACACACCATAAAGTATGAAGTAATATCCATTTCTTCTGTCTTTATTTGAATTAAAATGAAAACAGAGTAATGTCATGTTTTGTGTCTGAACTGCACTGGGAAAATGGAAGAGATGAATAGTCAGTCTATCCTAAATAAGGAAAAAAGTCCAAGAAGCAACAGACATCACAGTTTTGTCTTTTCAAAGCAGTCACAGTAGCATGGGCAGAGGCTTTGCTGAGTTTTCCTACAAAGAACGACTGAAGTAGCAAGATTTCACTGTCTGTGCATTTCCTTTTCTCTATAAGATTGGAATTGCTATGCTCTTTAAAACAAAATCAGTTCTTTTTATCAAATGGGGTGCTATTATCGCAAATATCTCATGGAATACTGGGAACACCTATGCACATTGACATGAAGGCTGTGATTTTCAAGGAATTCCCTGGGAGACAGATTTCAAGGAAACCTTAGGAATCTCACTGTCTGAGGTGTTTTACAAGTTGTGCTGACCTTCATGTGAGCTGTAGAACTACCTAAGTTCTCTAGAACCACAAAGGAATTATGTCCTCTTCTTTTAACAGAACTGGCAGCCTTCACTCCCAAATGTTAAGTACTTTACAGTACAGATGAAAGCACACTATTAAAGGCAATTCTTACACCTTTCATTTTCTTAACACTTCAATAGCAGACTGAAAAAAAATAGTGTTTTGGCTCACTGAAAAATATTTATTTTTATATCATCACATGCATTTGTCCTGGGTAACCTCAAAAATGTGTATTGTATTCTATATCTTTCCTGTGCTGACCTGCCCAAGATTACCACTGTCTCTTTCAGACATGGGGGCCGGAAGCAGAACTGGGGTGTTTTATCCCAGGTTCGTAGAGGTGGTTGGCCCAGGATCCCTTTGAAAGAGAGGGAACAGACATCCAGCAGGATCATCTGTTTTCCCCAGGACTTCAAAGCAGAGGCTGCATTACATGCATGAATGCTGCATTAAAATAATATCAAAAGATGTCCTATCTTTCCACTTAGAGTCATTATCAAAAACATCAATTTCTCTATTTATGTTAATCTTTGTCTTAGCATGTGCTTTCTAAACACAATAGGTGTTCACATTACTTCAGAACAACCAACAGCTGCCCAGTTCAGTTCTATGCTTCAATGTCAGTTTACCTCTACTCAATCATTGGTCTTTAGAAAATGAAATCAGTGGAACAGCCTTGGTAGGAAGAATTAAAAACAAGGGCTGGTTTGTAATTAATTAATTCTTGTTAATCATAATATAATTAACTATAAAATGATTCAATGAAGATCAAAGATAAAAAAAAGTAATAATTAACATTTCTTCTAGTTCTGACAGGAGAACAGAAATTTATTCATTTATTTATTTTCATTAGCGGTATCTACCTTCTTCTGCTTATAATTTATATGAGATATCAGCTTGAGAGAACTATGTAAAGTCTCACTCTACAGAGTGGGCTTTCCTTAGCTTGTTTCAAACTTCCAAGCTTTTTGAAAAAAAAAAAGAAAAAGAAAAAAAGAAGAAGAAGAAGAAGAAAATGAGGAATAAAAAGGGAAGAGGCAGAGGAATGAAAAAGATAAAAAAATGAAAGCAAAAGGGAAAGGAAAAAAACCTTTAAAAGAAAAGAAAAATGTAGGGTTTCTAAAAGTAATCTAGAAGTGTTTGGAGTAATACAAAATCAGAGCTTCCAATCCCTTAAACAATATTGTGTCAGCATGGGTTTTCACTTCATGATTTTGCTGTACTTTGATTTGCTCAGCCCAGAGACAGCTTAATATCCCTTAATGTTTTTCCTACTGCACCTTGACATTGCTATTAACTTCTCTATTTGTCTGCTCTGTTTATAATCAAGAAGGTAGAGTGACTCAAATGAACTCTTCTTGTCTTTCATTTATGTTGTTCAAATATTAATTACTTGGTAAGAAAACCACATTTACTTGTGTTTGGATGATAGAGTTTTCCTCCTTGAAGCTTCATTATTCCTGTACACGCTAATAGTACTTCTGGTTTTACTCCTTTTTATCACGCGGAAGAAATAAAAAGGGAAAGTGGTTCACCCCACATTAGACGTCGATATCAGCTTTGTTTCATGCAAAAAATCTTTCAGGTGGATCCAGTTACACCAGCTTGCTGACTAGTCTGTTGAAATACTCTAAAAAAGCAAGCTAAAGAACTTGGAAATTAGGCACCCCATGGAGCTTTAGTAATTCTTGTGGCCTTATAAATATTGATAATTACAAAACTGTTCAGTAAATGCATCTCTGTTGCAAAACATACCATGGGGAGCACCGAAGGAGATTTTCCCCAGTAAAAAAAAAGAAAAAAGAAAAAGGAAAAAAAAAGAATCCTGCAGAGATTATGCTACCTTGCTGTGAAATCAAGAAATTTTACTGAATAGCTCATTGCTTCCTTCAGGGGGAAAAAAAAATGCAGAAATGTGTCAGGCACAGCTGGGTATCGGATGATAAAGAAAATTAAAGACTGAAATTATAGCTATATCTGTCTTTCAGTGTGAAAATGAAAACACAGATTTTCATGAAGAAATTTAGCTGATCCCATCTATAATTGGGTTTCAATGACAGGAGTTATACCAGGTAACATTTTGATCCCGTACAGTCCCATTTCCAGCTTTGATGATGTATCCATGGAAGATTTTGAACTTGCATGGTAAAACTAAAACTAGGACCCCGAGAGGGGGCTCAACAGGGACAGTCTGGGCTGGTGGTGTTTTCGCGGCCATGATAGAAGGTACCTGAACCATTCGACTTGGACTTTCAAAACAAGTGAAGTTCAGTATTTGATTCTATACCAAAGGCCGATGCTCAGATTCTGGCGAGGTGGCGCTGCCGGGGCTGCCCGGCCCGGCCCCGGGCGGTGCCAGCGGCTGCAGCGGCCCCAGCGCAGGGCACGGCTGAGCCCCTCAGCCACGGGCGGGCGGGCGAGAGCCCCGGGCAAAGCCTGGGCAAGGGAGGGCAAAACGCTGCCCGGCAGCCAGGGCTGAGCGAGGGGAACCGTGCGGGAAACAGCCCTGCGAGCCCCGAGGGGAGAGCGGGAGGGGAGGAGGTGTCCCGGCAGAGGTGTTTCCGGGAGAGAAACTGCTGATTTTGGAAAGAGATTAATAACCTAATGGTCTGTAATCATGTAATCTTGAACCTTCTCAAATGAATAACAAGGAAGTCCTAAGCATGCCTAAGATTTCTGCGATTTCTGCAATTTCTACAATTTCTGCAAGATACCATCAAGACTACTGAAGCAGAGCTTTTCAAAGGTGCTAATATTCACATAGCAAATATGATCCTTGGGTAAACTCTACAAGTTCACCTACAGTTAAAAAACAAAAATATAATCAGGGGTTGCTACTTCTTGTGACAATTAAATGCATTGCTCTCTGGAAGATAAAAGTAAATCAGTGTAGAGTAATCTTCATTTCACTCTCATGAAATAAAGAATTTGCAAAACGGTATCCCAAATGCATGTGTGGTTAAATTTAAGCAATTTAAAAATATGCAAAGGTCCTTTTACTACTAACGTATCTCACTTGCTCTAAAATATAGAATTCTAGTTTTGCTTTAAGTATAGCCTAATTCAATATCCTTTGCTATGAAAAAATAACTTGTAGAAATAATTAAAATGAGTATTCAAAGGCCTTGAAGCATAGCAGCCTAACCCACTTTAAAGTCAGTGGTATGCTTTCCTTGGAGAACTGTACATTCATTTCATGCATTTCTAAATGAAACACAGCTCTACGCTAGCTATTAGTTGAAATGCAAGTTCCATGAGATTTATAAAAAATTACTTCACTAAAAACATTTATTGCAACACCAATTAAGTTATCTTTTTCTAGAGGAAGAATGATCTCAGTATCAACAAGAAAAAGCAACGTTGAGTTAAAACTACTCAGGAATTCTATATATTTTGCTATGATAATCTGCTATGTGTATCTAAACAAAGACATTGCACAACTGTTTCTAAAAATAAAACTGGGGAAGGTAATGAGGTTCTGTGCTCCCTCAAATTTCTCAGGTTCTCCTTAATTCTGGATTCCCTCCACAGCCTCTCTCCTTGTAGTGTCCTTTAAATTTCTTTAGTTTCCCAAGTTATGGGGTTGAGTTGAGAATATTTTGGTTGATGTTTGAGTCATTCAGCACCAGCAGTCCAGTCTCTCACACGACTAGCATTTTCAGCTTGTGCTGTTGCGTTCTCATGTGCTGTTTCCATTGTCAGTACCATCACCAAGATGATCAGGACATTTCTGGTCGTGCTTAGACTCGAGGATCTGCAGGTCGTTTGCATAGCTCAGCGTTCTATTTTGTTGAATACACAAAAACTGTTCAAGGTTCATTGTGATATTTGGGAAAAGGTGCTGGTCACATTTTGTCTCTTCTGCTCAAGAAAAATGTTGGTTAGAGCTCTGAAATTTATGCTAACAGCTGTGCTACCTTGGCTCATGCAAAGGGCTACACGAATGCCCACCTTACCCTCCTTTCCCCATCTGGGTGTAGTCTCATGGTGTCCCAACAAGTCCTGGTGAGCTGGCCTAGAGTGGCCACAGGCCAGGAGAGGCAACAGCAATGAGGCAAGTCTTGAGGCAGTGTAGGTGATCAGGGCAGTAGGTTGGAAAAGTAAGGCTCAAAATCACAGCCTAGCTCAGTTCAAGAAAAAATCTGAGCACTCGATTCCATACAGATCCCATGAGATGGGGGCAAGTCTTTTATTCTCACAGCTCTTTCCAGAAGTCAGACTCAAAGTCCAACAGCTGCACTAGGTCAGAGCTACCTTGAAGAACAGGGGGCTAAATCCACAGTAGAGAATGTCTGCAGAGGCTGTTGGCACTCTCAGGGCCTTGCTGCCAACTTTACTGGGAAGAGAAAGTGTAATCCATGAGAGAGAGTTTCCCAAATCTCGCACAGGAGAACAGAAACAGACATAGATATCCTGTGTCCTATACTGCCCAAAGTACTGTGATCCATGGTGAATCTGGTTCATGCTTCAACATATGACACCAAAAAAATTTTACATGTGAAGGAAACCATATTTGGAGATGTAGTTAATATCTAAAGATGATCACTCACTTCAGGAAACTTAATTTATAAAAGCAAAACAACTCAACATAAGATAGCAGGAAATACAGCTTTCCAGAATTAGTGCTGAAGAAGTTCCTATGGCGATGCTTTTAAAAGTTCAGTAATGTTATACAACTGTTTGTAGCACCTGTGGAAATACTATTTTCTGAGAATGAAGTTGCATATAAAATAAAAATTCTATCTGGTAACATGTTTTTTAAAGAGAAAATGGTTTTGATGCATATAAAGATGGAAGACATTTCCCATGTGGGATCAGCACTGAGAAGCATTCAGCTCCCAGATGGGATCAAAACAGGAATATAAGCTTTAAACAAAAAGATTTCATTTTGCATTTTCATTTACCACTGGAACAAATAATTTCTTATATGCTCAACAAATCTTTTCTTATATTGTCTATATGCATAAAGTTCTATAAGGCAATGGTAAGGATTCACTAGAACAATGCAGTAATTTTACCTTTAGAGAAGTAATTTACTATGATGATGTTATCTGGCTCCTTCCCTCACCTACACCACCAGGGCTGAGGAATGAATCACTATAAAGCTCAACATACTACTCGTTAATTCAGACTTAATATGTTGAGTGTAAGACTGAAGGTCAACAGCTATGACAGTATTTGGGCATAAATTATTACTCCATTAATTCACGTCTAAGAGAATCTTGTTGTATGGCATAAGACTGGGACGTGGGAAATAAAAAGACCTTTATTGGCACAAATTAGAGTGACCACATTTCTTATAAATTAATGGAGAATTCTGACCTTTTAAAACCTCTGTGAGAGCACAGTGAAGCATTTTGGCTCTAAATTATGATGACATGACTCTGGATTAACTTCAGAGATACCCTGATGGAGTAGCACAGTCCTCAGTATAAATTCTACATGCTGAGCAGTATCTGAAGAAAAATAAAGACCAGGAAACCAGATAAAATATTCAGAGCTGTCTGAAAATACTGCTGCCTACATACCAATTGGCATGTTTAGCCTTTCTCTAGAGTACTCCAACAAAGTGAAAAGTAAAATGACATCCCATATTGTTATAAAAACAGTATGATTAAAACCCCTTGACTTGTGTAAAGAGATCCAATTCAATAGTTTCAATTCATTTTAATATTTCCTGTGTCTATATTGATAACATATATAGTAGAATAATCTGTTGTAGTTTAATATCTATTTAAGGTTTTTGTTAGTGTTGTGGCCTCTTCTTTTTCCATTCCACTCCCTAGTATTTATATATCAACAGGACTGGATCGTATTCACTTTCATGTTTTTAGATGAACTGCACTGAAACTTGTTCAGTAATCAAAAAACTTATGTACCAACTTATTTTTAACAAGTAAGATTTACACTTAGGAGCAGAAAATTTGTTAAAAGAATGTTGTTCTTTGGCACCAGATGATGCTTCAGTATTGACTGACTGCATCTGTGCTGAAAATGGCTGAAAAGTGCAGGTGTCTGCTGCCTTAGTCTCCTAGACAAGGAAGAAACACTACATATGAGAAGGGACACAGGTACATTCAGTATTCATCTTTCCTTGGGCTTCTGAAGACAGTCTACAGCATTCAATTTGGGCCACTGTCTGAAAAAGAAGTCACCCACGGCCTGAACTTCTGGTATCAAAGTGTTGTGTCTTTAGGCCTGGACTCGATAGAGTCTTGCTTTACTTTTCTATTACTCCAACAGTAGCATGATATGTAGACCTTCAAAAAGTGACTAACATCTGGAATTTTTCTTCCTCTAGCAATGAATCATCTGGCCAGTGGGCTAAGGTGGCTACAAATGCACAACAGACTGAAGCATGCACCACTAGAAGAATCTTTGCCCCCTGGTAAATAGGAGACTGGCTCCCAGAGCAGTATTCAGCTCTATATCCAGACACACAAGTTTAGGTACATACAATATAAGTTTTAGCAGGCTAGATGCTTGCTAAAGGTGCAGATCTTGTCAACCGTGGACTATGGGGAACTGCTTATCTCACCCTAACTTAGATGTCTGTATTTGAATGGTTCTCTTTACTTCATTGACTGTGTAACTCTCTCTTGCTGTTGGACTGCAGCAGGAGCTTAGACACAGACAATTAGCTCAGTGCAATTGTCTGCACTGCAGACACATAAACACAGGTGATGGAATCTTGATCCCAGCCACCTCGTTTCAGTCAATATTGGCCACCACCAACAAAAAAGACAAAATTAATTATTTCCCAGGCAGAGTAGGTGAAGGACCAGAGCAGATATTGAACCACTCTATGTTTTAAATATGACAAGTTTTCTTCTCTTTTGCATGAACCAAAATTGTTTTCTGAACACTTAGGTGGTATAGTTTTATTGACATAAGGAAGAGACTATTACGCACAAGAAGAACTGATAATGTATTTTCTATTCTGTAGCAATGTTTAAACTAAGAATTGTCCTTCTGTAATTTCTGCTTTCTAAGATGCTTAAGCTGTTCCCTAAACAAGCAATACTGCCCCCAAAAAACTTGTATCAATGAAACTGAGGGTATTCTTTATATATGAGAACACAAAATTATAGTTTAACTTGGTAACATTTACTGCAACTTTGCAATTCAGAAAGTGATCGTAGTTGTTCTCTTTGAGACAATGAAGGATCCATGTAGCTGCCTGACACGTTTCTCATGGGACATATTTTGACTTTATTGTCTAAATAGATTAAAATGTTATTTCCCTCACCATTCATGTATGAGGTTTCAACAGGAGACTCAGTTAAGCAGTGCCATAGTTTAAAAAGCACGGGTTTCAAAAGTAGGACAATAGGACAAGAGATTAGGTTCCTCAGACACAGAGCATGGAATGTCTCTATTATATTTAAATTTTGACTTTTTGAATTTTTGCTTAGTGATATTAAACAGCACATTAATCTTTCCAGAGGTCCTGGTTGGATATGCACAAGAGTTTGTGTGTAAACATCTGAACCTATCCCAATATTATATTGTGCAATTTACACAGAAGAATATTCATCTGCCCAGTAGCTGTTCTGGGACATTTAATTATCTGCTATAACACAGATTTCCTCTGCAGCTTTGGGCAAGACACTCACCTATATGCTTTTATGTGCTACCTGTAAAATGGAAATAATAATTCTTTCCTTCAGAGTAATTATGAGGCATCAAAACTGTGAGGCTATCGCACTGAGGATATTTTTTACATGTCTGATCTATAGCTAGCTGACACTTTCCAATGTAGAATACACTTTACAGGGAAGAAAAAAAATTATAATGCACAGATAGCTTTATATCTCATCTTTACAGTGGTTAAGTTCATCCTCTCAACATTAATTTATGACAGATTTTTAATGCAATTTCTCAAGTTCAACACGTTTCAAAAAAACTCCAAAAAACCCAGACTTTTGTGTCTGGGTTGCCATTAAGGTTAAGAATTTAAGTGCAACAATGCAGACTTTTATGATGCAAAACCCTAATACCTCCAAGCATTGAAAGACTTCTCTGAGCAATTGGGCTTTTGAAGGGGACACAAGAGGAATGTTTTTAGAACAGGATTTCACAGCTATTTCCTCAATAACAAAATAATATGAAAATGTATTCCAGGTACTAGAATAACACACAAGGATAGATTCAAATAAGCAAACACATTTCACATTCAGGACTTCAAACAGGCATACTTTAGCAGTCTATCCTAAAAGCCACTTAGGAATGAGGATAGAAAGATATGCTATAAGAAAAGTAATTCCTGGTGAATATTCCTTGGCTGTTTCTTGTTGTCATACCAACACACACAGCTATCTTAACTTCTGTGCATCAAGCCACACAACTACTTTTTCCTTTCACATCATCTGAAATTCCCTCTTCTTGCTCCTCATCCTGTCTCTGCCAGTGGCATCCCCGGCTTTTCTATGGTTCTGCCTTCCTTCTCTTCATCTTTACTTCTAGCTCTTGCATTTCTTATTTTATTCTCTTCCCACCTGCACACTTGTGATGAGTTTATTTTTTGATGCTTCTCCAGTACATTCTGTTGACACAACCAAAAGCTAGACTGAACTTATACAGAGTTCAGCAGGGAATCATCAGTATCAATAAAGAAGTTTTGCTCAATTCTTGCATCACTGAAATGTTCCATTTCTCTGTAAATCTGGAGCTCCTGTTTAGAAAAAGCATGGCTTCGGTTAATTAATTTACCAAGTTCTGAGAAATGTGATTATCCATGTACTTGCTTGATACTTAATTTATCTAAGCAATTAAAAATGATATTTTATAATGAAAAATGTCAAACAGACTTTGAAACAGACATTGTGTGCTACACTTTCTGCTAAGATAGATAAAGCAGTATGCAATATGCACCTCATAACTTTACTTTTAGGCAATCATGCCCTATTTGGCAAGCAGAGGCAGGAGTGTCAGCTTGCTCAGGACTGAGAACACAGACCATAAGCATGTGTCATTGAATGAAGCTCCCAGGACTCCATGTAGGTGCAAAGCAGCCTGAAAACTGCTTCTATTTTGAAAGAGAGAGAAGCAAAAACAACCAGAAGATGCTACAGACAGCAAAGATAAAAAGAATTGAATGTGCGCATGTGTATTTGTCTACAGTTTTTGAATTTCTACCTATACTAACTCAATTTAGTTTTTAATTGTTGATCAAAAAGCAAAGACTTGAAATTTTTGCATGGAGAAATATTATCAAGTTTGTGATACTTCACCAAGAAAAAGTAATTCCAGATTCCAATATGACATTTTATAGTACATCAATATTGCTAGAAAACAGCTATTCAGTTACTCAAAATTTATGAAAATCAGTCTGTTCATTAAAAATCTGTATGCGACTCCTCGAAAAAACTTGTGAGAAATCCATCAGAAAATCATTCTTTGTTTGGAAGATTGTGTCTAATAGAGTTTGTTCACTTCCTCAAGAGTAATGAAGCTTTTTGCTGTTTGACACAGTGTTGTCATCACTCAGTCAGGTTCTAATAAATAAATATTTTCAAGGTACTCCATTCAATCAAGATAAACTACTCTTGTCCATGCTTTCATCACAAGCAATTGATTTCTCTTTATTCCACACTTCCTTCTAATGACTTTCATTACATAAGGTGCAGCATAGATGCATCAGGCAGTCTGTTCATCAAGATGTTTTTCCTCCTCTTTTTTCACTGCCAAACTGTCAATCCATTAGTTTTCAGGTTTGAAACTTTGCTTACTGAAGTTAATGCATCCCCTTATTCATCAGACTTACTTCTCACTCTCATATTAGCTTGGTCTGGCAGTTTTATGCTCCCTCTCTGTTCTTTCCTCCAGGTCCTTTTCTTCTGAGTTTAATCAGAGATTTCTGGTACCTGCAATTTTGGAAATCTTCTTTTTCTTTAATATTGTGTGAAGTTACTTGACTGAGTAAAATCTCCTCAGAGGCATGTAGATGACCCACATAATAGTAATGAAACCATATCATGTATATCAGAAGGCAGAATCTAATTTTGACCTCAGTTTCACTTAATATATAGTTCTGAGGCAAATATTATGTGGGATAGTGCTAAGAACAGCTTTTGTACAGGATTCAGGAAATATACTTTCAGAACACACATCTCACATGACATGAGGCAGCCCATGCAGACAAATTTATAACAGAAATTCAATTTCCTTCCAAAATTTTAACTTCAATTGCAAAATCCAAGCTACTGTACTATTTTTTTTTCCCAGAACAAAACAATAATATGGTATGTGTTTAGGTAAATCATATTTCTAATTTCATTTTTATAAACATTTGCCAATGTATAAATCCACACCTTAAGTTTCAATATTTAGTGCAAACACTGATAAAAATATTTTACACAGAACTAATGTCTCTAGTACTTAAGGAATGATTTTGGGATAGGAAAGGAATCTGACACTCAAAGGCATCTGATGAATTTTTTTTTCAGCTAAATAGAAGGATTTTGCACATATGGAAAATGTATTATTTAAAAGGCCATAAGATAGAAGCTGATCTGCAACAATCATTGTATTTGAAAATTTTAGCCTTGAAATTTGGCCTTATACAGGAGGGTGAAATTGTTGCTGGGTAAGGGAAGAGCAACTGATATCATCTACCTGGACCTTGTGCATAGCATTTGACACTGTCCTGCATGACATCCTTGTCTGTACACTGGAAAGACGTGGATTATCCACTTGGTGGATAAGGAATTGGCTGGATGGTCACATTTAAAGAATTGCAGTCAAATCTTGATGTGCAAGTGGAGAGCAGTGATGAGTGGTGTTCCTCAGAGATCTGTATTGGGACCGGTGCTGTTTAATATCTATGTTGTTGACATGGACAGTGGGATTGAATGCACACTCATCAGATTTACTGACAATCCCAAAATCTGTTCATTGACATGCTGGAAGGAAGGGATGCCATCCAGTGAGACCTTGACAGGCTTCAGAGGCAAGCCTGTGTGAACCTCATGAAGTTTAACAAGGCAAGTGCAATGTCCTGCATGTGGGTCAGGGCAATCTCAATTACAAATCCCAAACTGGGCAGAAAATGGATTGAGAGCAGTTCTGCAGAGAAAGACTTGGATGTGTGATTTGAAAAGAAACTCAACATGACTGGGTAATGTAGATTTTCAGACCAGAAAGCCAACCATATCTTGGGATGCATCAAAAGAAACCTGACTAACAGGTCAAGGGAGATGATTCTCCCTCTCTACTCTCCATATGGAGTACTGTGTTCAGGTCTGGGCCCACCAGCATAAGAGGGATGTGGATCTCTTGGAATGAGTCCAGAGGAAGGCCATGAAGATGATCAGAGGGCTATGAAGACAGACTGAGGGAGTTGGGGGAGTTCATCTCAGAAAAGACAAGGCTCTGGGAAGACCTTTGAGCAGCCTTCCAGTACCTGAAAGGGGCCCAAAAGAAAGTTGGAGAGTTTTGACAAGGTTTTGACAAGGGCATGTAGTGACAGAACAAGGGCTTCAAACTGAAAGAGAATAGACTTACATTAGATATAGTGAGGAAATTTTTATGTAAGGATGGATGTAAGGATGGTGAAGTACTGGACTAGGTTGCCTAGAGAAGCTGTGGATGTCCCGTCCTCGGAAGTGTTTAAGGCCAGTTTGGATGGGTTATTGAACAACTTGCACGAGTTGAAGGTGTCCCTGCCCACAGCAGTGGGGTTGGAACTAAATGGCCTTTAAGGTCCCTTCCAACACAAACCATTCTATGATTCTGTTTCTATGATATTAAGCCGTGACATCAGATTAGGAAATTCCGCTCAGTTTTGTTTTGTCTGTAAACATAAATGTCTTCTTTCTATGGTTATAATCAGGGCCAAAGTCTGTCTTCTTTTGCCATACTGCAAAAAGGACATTTAATGTTAATCTTTATAAAACCACAGCATTGAATTCTTTCCAGGGCATTCCCTCAGAAGATTGAATAAAGTTTTAAAACTAGAAAAACTGATTCTCTTTGTAAGAAATCTAAGGATTTATAGTACAGCTGCAATGGTGTGCCAGGAAGAGCGAGTTCAATCCTAATTTGCAACAATAACAATGTCAAAATGATTATCAGGGGACCATTATTCTTCTACTTTTTCTGTCTATTGTAGTCAGAGGTTACATTTTATTTGCTGCTCAGTAACTTCTTCAATCATTATTAGAAAAGATGATGTTATAAACTATTAATTTTGACCAGCTGAAAGAGTTTCTTTTTAACAACTTCCAATTACTCTTTATTCTACTCTCTAGTTGTAGAAGATAATGTATTAATTTCCTTTTATCCCCAGTGATAGCAAGAGTCTGTTTTACAGTGCTTAGCAGTTAGATTGAACCATTGTAGTAAAAATGGTGGAGATTCATTAAATTGCTCAATTTATTTCCATGCGAAAATATAATTTTTAGGAATAATATAGAGTCATAAAATGATAGAATGGTTTGAGTTGAAAACAGCCTTTAAAGATCATCTCATTCAACCATCTGCTATGGCCAGGAACACCATTCACTACATCAAGTTGCCCAAAGCCCCATTCAGCCTGACTTTGAACACTTGTAATGATGCAGCATTCACAGGTTCTCTACTGTCTCACCACCTGTATTGTAAAAAATATCTTCTTTATATGAAATCTAAATCTACTCTCAGTTTAAAGCCTGTCTCTAATCATCTCCTTATCTTTCAGAAATTTCAACATGTCTTCCAGAAAGAGCTGTTCCATGATGTTATTGGGCATGGAGGCGGGGATGATTGGACGATATTTCCCAGGGTCCTTCTCCTTTTTTTACCCTTTTTTACCCTTTTTAGAAACAGACGTAACGATGCATATTTTCAAAATGTATGAACAAAAAGTTTAACTGATCATCATCAACCTTAAATCTTTCTCTTGTACTCAATTTTGAAATGCATTTTTGGATGTCTAACTAGAGTAATACATTTAGAAAACAAAACAAAACAAAAAAATCAGATTAAGCATCTGGCTACAGAAAACCTTCAGTGATCAACTTCTTCATTATGTCAACTTAATTTAGTTATGTTTTGCATGCTTCTTCACTGTCATGTAAGAAAGTTGTGAATTATTAGATATGCTCTTTATCTCTCTGAGATTTCTTTTAATAGTCATCATGTTTCTAAATGTAGTTTTGCTGCTTACTGTTAAAACTCCCATCAACAGAATAGCATTTGCACCACGGATCATATACTCCGCTTGAACTTTGAATGTAGAGTAGCTAGCATACTTGATGGAAACTATTTTAAGTGCAAATGCTTGTCATAAAAAGTAATGCAACGTGACCAGTGAAATACAAGAAAATTACTCCACTCTGGCCATATTTATACTATGATATATGGAAGCCAAAATCACGAGTGAGCTGATCTTAGCAAATAAATTGACTGATATCCAAATATTTTAACACAATCTGTTTAAATAAAATAACTGTTCTTCGTATTAACCAAAGCCAGTCAGTTATGCCTCAAAACACTAAGGCATTCAGTTTCCACCATCATCTATACTCTACTTTTTCAACCCAAAGTCTCATCACTTTTCCAAAGAAGGTCTGAGCATTTCAGCAGTCTTGTTACTCATGATTTCTGCTAACCTGTCCTACATTTGTGACCTGCTTTTGAGAACATTCCCTATTCTTCCAACCAATTAGCTTATATTCATCATGCTCTTGGCCAGCTTCCTCTAATGCAGACTGATTGCACCCACAAACAACAGTAGACAGGGCAATGGTTGGGTCAGAATCGATTTTGTAGGACTCTGGGTCTATTCAGACACGTATTGTGCTTTCAGTTATGCCAAAAAATCTAGATATGACACTTGTACTCTTTCCACATACATGCTACATGAATATATTTCTTAGGAATGTCTTTGATATCTCAAGCCCCATTTGATACTTTTTTAGACAAGATTGAAGACCCAACAGTTTCAGAAGAGTTCAGATTCAAGTTTTCATGTCATCTAAAAAATGGATTTAAGAGGACAAACATTTGAAAATGTGAAGTGTACCCACTAAGCAACATCTACATCCTGAAAAATGGTTGTCACGATGATGCGTGTGTCTCTGGCATGTAAATGTATCCAATAATAAATTACTGAAATTCTGAAAAGTATAGTTGGCAAAACATGGAGTAAACCAAGCTACTTATCATCACAGCATATTAGTCATTAAGAAAGGAAAAACTGATAGATGAGTAAAATGCATACTACAACTAATTAACAGACATCTAGAATAGTTTTGAAATTAATCATGCTGAATTCAGCTCTTTTAATGACTGAAGAAGTTGGAAATGAAGACTGGCAGGTCATCTAGGGGGTTATCTTCTAGCTCTTTGATTTTTTTAGAAACCAAGGACTCTTTGACTGTTTTCATAGTTTGCTAAGTTGTAGTGAACACTATCAAGCATGGGTATTATACAGTCATGTCTTGTTTTCTCTGTCTGCCAAGGTTTTTTCCTTTCTTGAACCCTTTCCTCTGTAAACAAACCCATATTGTGTTTCACTTTTCTAGTCATTGGTCAGATAAAGCAATAATAGTGATAATTGCATGCAAAAGAACTGCATTTATAGTATATGGTTTAGGACTTCTTATTTTAAGTATTTTATTCCAACACAACTGGGGAAGTGATATTGGAAAAGAAATCCCAAGTTTTTTAGAGGTTTTGATGAATTACTATGCAATTTCATGCAAGTAAACTGCTTTTCACAATCTATACCACCCTTTTTGTCAGTTGAGGTCTTAATATTTCTACTTCCATTCAAGTGATGAGAAGCAAACAATTATCTTAGAACTCCGTGATAAACTGCATTGTCACGTCCATTACATTATTGCAATTGAACAGACATTCACCAATTATACTATGGTGAACAGGTAAAGTATCAATACATTTCTAACCTTTGTTACAATATCACAAATGCCACAATACAATGCCACCTGCATTACTTCATAGCCAAGTAACAAGCTATTAGAAAATGTGTGGCCATGGCAAAAGAATGTAATCAGGAATTATTAAACAGGCCTGATTTGCCCTTGCTCTGGGCCCTCCATACAGATAAGCAAAATTAATATAAAATAGGAACAGCTATCATAAAATATGCTGAGTTGGAAGGGATCCATCAGAATCATCGAAGTCCAGCTCCTGGCCCTCTGCAGGACATCCCAAGAATAACACCATGTGCCTGAGAGTGTTGTCCAAGTGTTTCTTGAATTCTGACAGGATTGGTGTTGTGACTACTTTCTGGGGAGCCTGTTCCAGTGCTCAACTACCCTCTGGGGAAAAAACCTTTTCCTGATATCCAACCTAAATCTTCCCTGACTCAGCTTCATATTGTTTCCTCAAGCCCTATCATGGGTCACAAAACTGAAGAGATTGGTACCTGCCCCTCTGTTTCCCTTGTGAGGATATTGAAGACTGCAATGAGGTCTCCCCTCAGTCTCCTCAAGTGACCTCAGCCACTCCTCATGCAGCTTCCCCTCCAGGCTCTTCACCATGCTCTTGGCCATCCTTTGGATGCTNAGCTTAATGTCATTTTTATATTGTGGCACCCAAAACCTCACACAGGATTCAAGGTGAGGCTGCCCCAGT
>VZTA01013383.1:0-22464 GCA_013398855.1 Mohoua ochrocephala | reverse complement strand
TTTTTTTTTCCTGCCCTTGACATATTATTGGATTAGCACAGTTGTGTTGCCTTGTGTGAGACTGATTCGAGGCAGACAGATGACAGTACTCCAGTCTCTTAAAACTGGGGTCAGCAAAATCCGTTAAAAATATTCCAGAATTTATTTTAGAAAAGCAAAATTTTTTTACCACTGAAAGTCGTAAATCCAAGGATCTGGGTTTGGTTTTTTTATTTCACCAGAAACCATTTCTGATTTTTGACTGTCTAGTCTAAAGCAGTTGTCTGCTTCAAGGCAGCTTGAAATTGGGCATATCTACAAATCCTCCTTAGTTCAAGGTAGGAAACCACTTTCTGTCACATGTCATGTTAATGTGAGTGAAGGAAATCTTTTAGACAAGTTGAAATGCTTCAGAACACCTCACTTTGCTAGTCAGATCTCGAGAATGGAAATTTACCCAAAAAAATGTAAAAAAAAGAAGACAGTCTTCAATGGAGGATATTTGAATATATTCTGCTTCATAAATAGGACCTTAGTGGAATTTAAAAATCTCTTTTAAGAAAGGGCTTAAGAACAGCTGTCATTTCACTTTATTAAGCATGTGTCATTTTGAAAATTACTTTGAGACTTAATTTAATTTTCTTTGAGATTTAGTTTTTCTATTTCATTTGCATATTATTGAGAATATTCAGATTATTTGGTGTAGGGAGTATGAACTCAGTGTCTTCATGGGTGGCAATGTATTGCAGGAATGCAGAAGATCTTTTGGACAAGGTAAAGAAATTATTTGGTGAGCCCAGTGAGAAAAATGAGGTTCTCAAAAATGAGGTCCGGGACAAGCTAGCAAACTACCACAGCAAAGTTGACGATGCTCAAGATCTGCTAAGAGAAGCTGCAAGTAAAATTTGGGAGGCCGATCGTTTATCTGCAGTCAACCAAAAAAATATGACCATGCTAGAGGTGAGTGCTGACAAGTTTTATCCTCGATTACTTGGATTCTGATTAAAGGCTGAACTTTTGCATGATTAAATATTGAAACAAAAATATAAGCAAAACAAAAGTAGTATTAAAATAGAACTATATCTGATGTCATTTAAAGGGAACATGTTCCTCAGAATGAGGATATGCATTGGCTTTTAAAAGTAGAATTACTCCCCAGCTTTATTGAAATAATACCATCTGCTTTGTGGAAGGTGCACTGGATTTATTATTCTGAGAGAAATTAAATTCATCCCAGTATAAATAGTCATGTAAAATTCAAATCGTGTGCTCAATATTTAAATAGGAGTTCAGTTAAAATCTTTGCTGTCATATATTTGCTTCTCGAAAACTTATACTTTCATCTTCTTCTCCGACCCCTGGGAAGAAGACTGAAGGGGGTGTGTGGATATTACAGAGTAATAAATCAAACTCTATCCTCGGTAGTTAGTAGCTGTTACAAATGATCTCACTCACAGAAGAGGGGTCTGCTTGTAATTTAATTTAAATTGCACAGACTTAAAGAGCATGTTATACTGTACATTAACAAGCATTTAACCAAGACATAAAGAGCAGAGTCAACCTAATGAAGATAAATGTTTCAACTCTGTTTGTATCTCGGTGAGCTTTCACCTCAAGTACAATATGAGGTGAGAGTGCTGAGACCTCCGTTCTCAGCAGAGATTTCTGGGCTAGATTGAATTAAGGAAATGCAGTGATCTGATGGATTTAGGTGGTCTCTGTTCTGTGCGTTTTCTTCCCAAAGGTGGATGGATAAAGGTTGGAGAAATTACCTGCTATCTCAGTTTTTTAAATATTCTCTGCATCACTGTAGCAGAGTGCCTTTCCAGCAGTCCTGCCCGCATGGCTGCCATGGCCTCCTATCAAACTAATCTGTGATACTCAGTGGATCTTGCAGAGGAAATTGCCAATTCTTTATTCAGAAGTCCATCCTTACCACACAATATGCAGTAGTTCTACTAGTTGGAAAAACAGGAATCTTTAGGTTAATCCAAACCTTTTATTTTGCATTCAATAGTTAGGGAAGTACGAGTGGACGGAAGTAGGAAAGCAGCAGAATATTTTTATAAATTTTTCCTTCATAGTCAGAGAAGGTGATTTACCAAATGAGGAACTTACACATCTGGGTGACGATTAGGATTTATAACTTTCTGATTCATTTTGCAATAGGACTTCAGCCAATTACCTCTGTTAGAGAGCAACAAAAACCCTGCCGCGTGGGAGGACAGTACAAAGCTGGCGATAGGAGGACAAAGGAAAGATATCTTACATGTGCTTTTTTGTTGTCCCTGTCTCTGCTTTGAGAGCGTAGGGAATTCCAGAAGGGGCATTGTGGCATGGTGACAAAATGCAGTCTTATATTGAGATGCTGGCATTTGAACTGTTCTAGTAAACAACTCATCTTTTTCCTTCTGTGAACTCATCCTATAGAAAAGAAAGCAGGCTGTAGAAGATGGCAGACAAGATGCTGAAAAGACCCTTCAGGAAGGGAATGATATCCTTAATGAAGCCAATACACTTGCAAATAACATCAGCCTAGCTGTAGAGGTGAGTATTTTATCATCCTTACCTGAAAACTAGTACAACAAAACATCATTATGGAAGCAAAATAGATAATTAAAGTAACACCTAATTTTTCATTGTTTTTCATTCAATATTTATCAATGTTGGCATAATTGACATGGGATAATCGTTTTTTCTTTTTTTAATTGCTGTATGGCAGAAAAGCTAGTCTGGTGTGTAAAAATTGGAGTTATAAGTGATTCACTGCATTACATATGAGTTAGCTCATAATGTTTCAGAGACTCTGCCATTTATAAATACAGTATTCTGATTGTGGTACTAACTTTATCTTGAGAATTACAGATGCAGCAGACCCATTCACAGTCTCACTGCAACTCTGTAATCTAGATGTAGATTTATCTGCACAAAAACCTGTGTGAATATCAGAAGGAAACTTCAGAAATAATTTGTTGCCTGTGGCCACAATTTTAAGTCTAGACAGATCAGGGAGAGGATTGCACTTTAATTTTGCATAATGTTTTTGAAAATTCTGCCTTAAAACTTTCATCAACAGAGTTTGAGATCAGTGCCTTAGCTACAAAAAAAAAAAAAAAAAAGGAATCTTGAAGTATCATTGGTTCTGGAGATATTTCCAGCTCGCATCGAAGCTTGTCATAATGAATGGAGAAATACTCTTTGGAGAAATGGGAAAGGAGACACAACGAGATGGCTTCTTGGAACAGGAATGGCAGGTCTTCAAAAAGCATAGTTCTTACTGAGATTCTTTAATAAGCAAAAAGACGTTGTAGTCACTCAAAGGGTCCTGAAACATGAAACTTCTGCCATTTATTAGTTATTATTGTGGAGCACAGCAACAATTCAGTATAACTATTGCATCTATATTTAGGAAACAAATCCAAATTAGAGTTTATAAGCTTTTAAACTGTACAGTTCCTTAATTGTAAAATAAAAGCTTGTACTAGGCTCAAGAGAGACAAGTAGCTCTTGGAATATTGTTTATCTCCTCTCTGCTTTCCAGTCCAGCCATTCCTGTTACTCTTTCTGTATTAGTTCCCTGAAGTTTTAATGCATGGGTAAGTTGAGATAATAGCTCACAAGGAAAGAAAAAACACCATTATATATAAATAAGGCTACAGAATGCTTGCATTGAGAAATGTAAAGGCTTTTCTTTTGTCATTTTCAGTATGTGGAAGGTGTTGCAGATAAGATACAGCCAATGTCTGATCAGCTGAAGGATAAAATAGATGACTTATCACAAGAAATCCGTGACAGGATGCTCCCAGAGAAGGTGTTGCAAGCTGAGAACCATGCGGGCCAGCTGAATGAATCATCTGCAGTGCTGGATGGGTAAGGCACACATTCACTGGTGGTGCTAAAATCAGGAAGCAGGTTTGCAAAATTGCTTCACAGAACTTGAAGGGCATTCTTCTTCAACTTTGACATCTGTCACTGGGGGTGTACAAATAATCAGTGATCTGTATGAGTGTACAGCTATTGAGTTGGTCCATTTGTGTGTCTCTTGTAAATGGTTTCATACATCTCGTGATTCTTATTGGCTGCATGGACAACAAACAGGGCCCTCAGATGCACTCATAACAGTTTAATTTATCAAATGCTTACTGCTGTGTTGTGAAAAAAATAGAAATTCTTCTTAAAGAGCTCACTAGATGTTTTCATGCACATTTGTTAAAAACACGTAGTATTTCCCTTTTTAAGATGACCATTTCGGTAGGAGACTATTACTGCGAGGCTAAATTGTTTGCTGTCAGAAATGCCCCATAGTGATGGACAGTTATTCCTTGGCTGCTTTCAAAACACTCTCCCAAAACAAGTAGGTGTCCTGGACCAAAATGCTTAAACCCAAGAACAGGAACTTCAGTTTCTGTTTACCACTATCACATTCCTAAATATAAATGAGAATTGCAATGCCCTTCATTTTTATGACCACAGGCCTTTCAGAAGAATGATACTTTATAACTCATCATGAAAATAGTTTCCTGGAAAGAGTATAAAACAAGGGTTTGTTGGTTTTGTTGGAATTTTTGGGGAGAAAGAGAAGGGTGTCTTTTGTTTTATTGCATTCTATGCATTTAAGAAAGCAAGCCATAAACAGTAAGTGTAATTTGCAATAGTAATGCTCAGAAATAGACCATGGATATTCTGCCTGTTGGACCTGTCCTCAGCATAGCTTCAGAGTTTCATTATTTTATAAAAGCACTTCATGAAAAAAAAAGAAAATCTTAAACATCAACAATATGCTACTTTTTTGCTGCTTACATCTTTTAGATCTACCTGAAGACTTGAATATCCCAAAGACTTGTGAGCAGATGCTTAACACGTTTTTTTCTTGCCAGCATCTATAATTTTGAGGAGAAGATAGAAAATTACCTCTGATGCTTGTAAAATTACTGGCTTCATTTACAGTGTAGTTACACTACTCTAGATATCCAGTGTAATACATGTTTTGAGGTGTGCATAAAGTAATGATAGCTGTGGTTTCCTGGGTAAAAATGAATTTGAAGGACACTGTTTCTAAAAATGAGTGACTTTAGACGCTAAAGTCTAAACCACGCCCAACCACATATAAATATCCGAATACATGGAAGGTTGTCATGAAGGAACTAAGGCAGAGAGAAAATGTAGACAAAAAACACTCTCGTGCCTCCTAATCAAATGTTGGCAAGACATGTTTTGAGATAGAACTTTTTAACTACTCAAAATAGACTTTTTTATGGGTGCTTGTATATGCTTCTGTCTTAATGTAGGTTCACAGCTTGGCCTTAATGAGCTTAGGGTAGCGTTTAAAATGTTAAAACAGTATAACAGTACCATGTATACCTATGTCTGATCCAGATATCAGCCTCAGTTTCTCAAAAAAGACAACAAAATGTGCAGAATCAATGACCTTAAAAATTATGTCTTAAAAGCAGACTGTTCAAAGTTAAAATTTCTGATGTGGTCAGATAGCTGTCTAACTTCAAAGGACAAAGAAATACCATGGTGCTGTGTGATCCTGCATCAGGATAAAGCTGTTTGCTTCATGCACTGACAATAAATAGTTGTACTTTGCAGGCATATACAGTCTCTGTGAGTTTTAGGAATTAAAAGTGTGTATCTGTCTTCACAACTGGCACTTGACTGTCTTTCAGACAATACTACATTTGGTGCAGATTACTATTTCTTCTTACAGGAGAAATAAAGGGAGAGCCCTTTCTCTCCAGTCACCCTCTAAGGATTCTAATAATGTATTGATTGACAGTGAGAATGTTCTCTTGAATGTTAGAACATGGAACCGTTTATGAGCTAAACGTAGAAAAAATTGTTATTTCTGCTGTGTACAAGGAGGTATTAGTGTAGGCTTCTCCCTTATGGCTAATTGCCCGCTCATGAGTAAATGCCATTGGTATTTGGCAAATTCAGTTTGGTTTTTTCCTAACCAGAAAGGATTTGAACCATTTTTCTAAGCAGTACTTGGGCTACTTGCTAGGTAACTATTCTGGGCTGCACATTTGTCTAACAGAGCATCACAGAAACTTAGAGTGGCCTAGTGAGCTCCAGCTGTAGCCAAAGAAGGACATACACTTTTCCAGGCGTGATGCAGAGGCAGCTCAGTCATGCAATTTCTGCAGTAACCTAAAGGGAATCTTTGTCCCTCTATTAACTACATGTTTAGTCCAGGGACTATACCTTCTGTCCACTTTCTCTTTCCTGGGCCATTTTGTAGAAATCAGTAAGTAATTGATGCGAGGATCAGAGCCCAGCTGTCACAGTTCACCAGTGAATAGATAAATTACCAGGATGAATTTTCCTTTCTTCCACACACACTGTCTCAATGACCATTTTATACAAGCTGGAACAGGTCCAAGAGGAGTAATCCCTGTCTCTCTTATATTGCCATACACCTGGATGGCTAAAGAATTTCCCGGAGAGTTAAAAGTCCAAGTTCAGATCCATTCTTATCCAGTTCAAGTGGGGATTTTAGTCCATTTACACTTTATTTGGTAAAATCAACATAGGCATTGGTCATAATGACTATTGAGATAGTTGTCTTCAAGTTAATTCTGTAGGTGCAGCAATTCTTTGTAGAAAATGTTTGACTATATCATACAGAGAGAGTGCAAGAAAGGTTATTTCCCCAGCCTGCTGACTAGAAATCCCCTGAGGAAGGAGGTTAGCTGAGCTCTGTCCCTGCACCAGCAAATATTAACTCTTTACAATTACCTTTTAATCTATTCATAGCTATCAGAACGGAGTATTTCATGTAAATCGAACATCGCATTCAATAGGAAGCATTACTGCTTATGTTTTCCATTTTGGTCAGCAAAATTAACAATTAGGATTTGGTTTAGACTGTGAGATCTCCTTCAAAACTGTCAATTCTGTGTTTGGCAGCCAGACCAAGAAATTAATTTTTCAGAGATTCTACTTTAAAACATGTCTGTGATGATTCCTCATGTTCATACAGTGCAAATTGCGTCGAGTTGCCTGGCTCAGCACATAGCCTAGAAACCCATATTATGAATATGCTGCTTGTATTAGAGCGTTAAGCACAGAGCTCTCTTTTCTCAGTGTCTGATCTATTTTTATCTCACAGAACCTCCTCTTTTAGTGAACATTGTTCTTAATGTCTTTCTGCACAGATAAATGTGAATTCCATTAAACACATGATGCCAGGACTCCTGAAATCTCAAGTGTAGCATTGCTCTCTAAAGAAACACCTTAGAAATACAGGCCATTGGGTTTGAAAACGTAGGATGCTCTGTTCTGTTGAGCTCTGAAAGCAGGTTTAATGGTGTGTTTGCTTTTCCTATCCCAACAGAATCCTTACTGAAGCCAAAAACCTCTCTTTCAATGCCACACGTGCTTTCAATGCTTATACTAACATCAAGGATTTCACAGACGAAGCTGAAAGAGTTGCCAAGGAAGCCAAGGCTCTTGCAAATGAAGCTATGCAAGCGGTAAGGAAAATGAGTAAATTGAGAAAAAGGTTTAGATTTTAGGTTTAGAACATGCTACACCTTATCTCAGATCCATGTTTTGCCATTGTAAAACTTTGTCATTCTTGTGTTGTGATCAGAAAGCTATGTCCCTGTCAGAGCTACATGTACCTTCAGAGAACATCCCTATTTGTTCCTAACTCACAATCCTTTTCTTCCCCATTTTATTTACTATCCTTCCCTACTCTGTCTTCCACCTTTTGGTGTCTGTGTATGGCTCAAGCCAACAGCTTTGAGTCAGGAGTGTAGGCCATTTGATATTCAATAGTGCTAGTTTAAATGTAGGCAATACATTCATTAAATTTAAAGAACTCCGTACCTTAATTAACTCTTCTAGTTCCATAAAAATGCTTGGAGGCACTTCTCTGCACATCAGATGAACTGCATGCACCTGGCCAGAATTCCAGAAATGGAGAATTGTAGGAGGGGAGTGGAAAGTTTTATTCACTTTGTGAACTCTACCAGTTTTTTGCAGAGAAATCTTATTCTCACTATGAGGTAGCACATGCAAATTTTCAGAGAAAATGAAGAGAGCTTTTAAAAATAGGATTGTAAGGTAAAGTCAGCTCTCCAGCCTGAGTCTTAATGAGGATCTGGGCTCCTCGATGCATATACTGTGAGCAAAACACATTCTGACCATAGCCAAAATTATCTTTTATGTCAAATATCAAAGGAGTTAATGGCTAATTTGTGGGAGTCAGTCAGAGAGCAACAGACATGCACTTCACAGGCACACAGAAACATGAGGCAGTGACAGTATAATATGAGATTGCCAGAACCTATATTTGATATAGAAACATATAGATGAACGGAAACAACTTGTAGTTACAGCACTTGTACATGAACAAAGGTAGCATGCAGAGAGCTACTTCAGTCAAATGGATTATGAGAATAGCAAAATCAGTCACATGCTGTAAAGGTCTATATTCATCAGAGAGATAAAGTGATCTAGCCACTGCACAAAAATTTCAATATTTTTAGGCTCTTTACATTTTCAGTGTTTTTTCAAGTAACACTAACTACTGTATTCTCTCTTAATGAAAAAGATTCACCTCACACCTTAGTATATGCTAGTTCTCTGTAAACAGTAAATAGTTCTTTGTTTCACCAGAATGCATAATTACATCACAGACGTAAATAAGGGCCTGGCCTTTTTTTTTTTTTTTTCCTTCTCATTAAGATTTAATACATGCTGTCTTTTTCTCCTTTGATGACTTGGAATGAGTGAGACACGCAACTGTTTCAGGGGTTGAAAAGGGGAAAAAAAAGACACATAGCAGTAAAGAAACAAAGCTAGCAATTACAGGATGGTGACAAAAGTATATATGTCACTGGGTGATTGTAGCATAGAGAGAAAGGGGATTGATAATTTAAGTGATGGAGGTCAAGATGGACAATATGATGTAAATAGAAGCAAGTGAGTAGCAAGGAAAGAGATGAAAATATTAAGGTGATATTTACAGCATCCCCATTGCATGGTATTCATTAGAGGGAGTTTGGTTTTTTTATGAGCAGTATATGTGAAATGGGGATCTAGTTGATGAGGAAGAAAATTGAGGCAGCTGATGCCTTTTAAATGTAATTGACTTGATATAGAGGTCATCAGTGGTTTGCCGTCAAATTGCTGCAGAGCAATAGATTTAGCTGTTATTTTTTAAATGATCATGTGAGGGTTTTGAGCCCGTTATTAAAAATATGTCACTTGTGAACTACAGTCATCACTTTTTTTTTTCTATTTCCTTGTTTTTATTTAAGGACTGTTGAATGTTTGCTCATCCTAGATGAAGAGTTTAACTGGTAACCAGGTAAATCAGGGTCTCACTTTCTGAAGGTCCCAAGGAGCTTTTAGCTGAGCTTCAGCACAAGACTAGGAATGTAGCCTCAGTCAGGGCTATCTGGAGCACAATGGTTCAGTCTCCTAGAAGACAGCATTTGTGAATTTAAGCCCCCTCAGACTGATGAGCTGGAAACTGTGTCCCCAGCTTTGCTGTGGGGGCCCTGTGTAGAAGATGGAGATCATGTCTTTCCCCACCTTTTGAAAGATGGAGCCTTGTTCTCTTCTGTGTGAGAGCTGTTGTGGATGCCTGTCTTCTGTGAAAGACTTCAAGTTCCAGCTGCTAGGAGAGAATGGAGAGAAGTGCTGTAGCTCACTATGCATCCCTGATCCTTACCTTTCCCATTTCCCAGGTATAATGTTGGGGCAGGGGGACGAAGGTTTACCAGCAGCAACAAGCTGGTGTATGAACTAGAGACGGTAGGGACAGGTTTTGGTTTTAGGTTCTATCCTCTATGTCCCTGGCTCAAATTATTTACAAGAACTTTAGTGATATCTCAGGGGTTTTTTGGTTTTTGGTTTGTAATGGGAAAATGACTTCATTTTCAAATCAAGCTAATGTTGCTAAAAGCATGAATGAAAAGATGTTCAAAATCTATCGTGGTTACAGGAAGCCTGATAAATGACTGGAAAAAAATGTATTAAAAATATGACAGAAAAATTTCTCCTGAGCTTTTTATGATGGATTTGCTCTCCCCTTTGAAAGCAAAATAAATTCATCACAAATGAGAAATCTTTAGCATTCAGGCAGTTTCAGCATTCCATTACTTAACTAAAGCAGTAACTGACTAGAAAGGAGTCACATTAACAGATTCCGCTCATATCTCATGGATCAGAATCATAGTTTTACAGTATATTTTGGAAAAGTGTGATTATTCTTAGGCTTTCTAGAGAGGACTTACAGGCTAGTGACTGGAAGCGCAGGGGACACATCGAGTGTCTGGGGTCCTGCTTCCTTCTTTGATTTTGAGTTTCTTTGTAGTTGTTACCCCAGCAGTCCTGTCGGGTGTCTAGATTTTTTTACATAATGGCATAAAACTGCCTAGATGTCCTTGTGAGGATGTCTTGAGGTGCAAATCATCCATAACATTTTTGGTATCTATCTTCAGGACTGGTAGAAATGAGAGTAACCCTATCTCTTGCATAGGTGAAAACTTCACAATATAAGTGTATGTGAAAATAAAATAATTTAAGAATAAGGCAGAACTATTTTTAACTGATCTGAATTAGCACTTAGGCATATAAAACCTTGTACCTGTGTCAGTTCATGTGATCCTCAAAACTGCCCCAGTGCACTGATGCCTCTAAACCATGACTGAGACAGCACTGGTTGGGTATATAACAGAGTCCCACTTCTGCCACAAGATGCAGCAGGGATTCAAACTGCACAGGGTTTGCATGGGGAGGGTAGAGGCCATGAAGAAAGGCACAGGGGGAGGAAGGCACTAGCCACAGATTATGGACATTTTGGAAGAGGCAGAATTAGAACAAATTAGATTCCAGAGACCCTGAAATTTTCAAATTTATTTTTAATCACAATCTTTTTTTTTCCTTTTTTTTTTTTGTTTTTCTTTTTTTTTTTAATACAGTATTTGTCCAAATTTAGAAAATAACATCAAAGACTGTTGGCTGTAAATCCTACTAAATCATAAAGTGGTTCACCGTGACTCAGGCTTGCCACAAGCATACAAACTCACCTTACACAAAGTCATAAAATGTTTGGATTTTAATTACTGGCTGCTTCATAACTTGACTTCTCATGAACCACAAGAAAAACTAGCAAATAAAGAACATTTTCTATCAGATGTCTTGGTTAATCTTAATTTTCAGAGTTGTTTTTAGTAAATATAAAATAAAGCTTTTAATCGGTACATGTTTATTTCTCTCTGAAAGGGCTTTTCTAGTGTTAACTTCATGCTGAAATCTGTTTCTAACTAATTGTCAGCACATGCCCAATTACTATCCCTGATTTGATGAACTTTTTTGGTTTTGCATCATAAATCTGGCTGTCCAACTTCATTTTATTGACTAAAATCTCCTTCAACAGCCAGTCAACCATACCTATTCGTATCATCATCATCATCATCATCATCATCATCATCATCAATCATTATCATCATCCTTATTTTTGAAGTCTGTGGTCTCAGAGTGGTCATACCCTGGGTTCTGTTGCTAGTGGCAAAAGAAATTTAAAAGTATTATCTGATTTGACAGATGCATCTGTCACAAAATCTGGCCAAACATTCTTCCTTCAGGAGCAGTCTTTTGCTTCACTGGGTAGTTTTTTGGATTTTTTCCTGGGGTTTTATATATTTTTCTGTTACCAGTGCTACTTGTTATTATGTAGTAGAGAAAATCTTAAAGAAACTAATTTTGTTCATCTGTTGAATGTATATGTTTCTGTTGTTGTTGAAAGGAATATGTACACAGCTTAGTATTTCAGGTGAGCTTGGAAAATGGCAGTGATGTGTGCCTTAGTTATTAAAATCACATAAAAGCTTACATTTGCATCCCATCTGAATACAAGGAATCTTTAATAGCTATATCTCTGTGACATGGCAACATATATACCATGAGATATCCCATAACAAAGAAAATTGGTTCTGAATTTTGAAAGTGTCCAAAGCATTCTCTAAGGTTTTTAAAAGAAAAAGAAATGGCAAGTTCACTATATGTTTTTTACAGTGTCGTTGAAAAACATCAGAGCTTCAGCAGTATGTGAAATGTCACCTCTGGGCTTGCTGATTATATAAATAATGAATAGCAATAATAATTGTGTCATTTAATTGACACACAGTTAATTTTTGAGTATATGTATCTGCCCTGGAAAATGAAAAGTAGCTGCTTCTTAATTACATACTAGTTATGAGGCTATGACCCGTGACTAATACGGAATGTTATCTGGCTGTCAGGAGTATTCTCAAAGAAATGTATTCAGTGTGATGTGTGACCTGAGTTCAGTCTTACAAACTGAACAGTAAGTGGTTCAGAACCTGGAGCGTTTCCTACCGACTGAAAACACTAATCTAATTTAGAAAAACCATTCCATCTATTGATCAGTCTCTGCACTGAAGGTAGAGATGGATGTTTTTCAGAAGAAAGATCTTTAAGTAGCATGATATGATGAAGGATGGTTACTTAGTAATAAAACTCTTTCAAAGATTAACTGCAGTTTGCCCTTCTTTTAAAAGTCTGTTTCTCACTTCTTTACTTAGCTAGCAATTATAATTCTTTAATTTAACCACAAATGAATCTCAGTTGTCGTTATTATAGTCATCAGATCCAGTCTGGCCTCTAAAGTTTCTGTAGCTGCAGTTAGAGAGAAACACTGTATTGCATGGTGTTCTGTCCATAAATACATATTGAAGTTGCAATATGTTTTTTTTTGTTGGTTTTTGGACAGTTTTGCTCTTAGAGTCAGACCCATTTCTTTAATACTGTAAACAATGTCTTTCTTCACTGGAGTTATCTTTGGTATTCCAAAGGGGATCTGGCTACCCAGAAAAAAAAAAAAAAAATTAGAAATTTTTTTATTTTGGTTCTTTTAGACCAATATAATGGCAATGGGATGTTATTCAAAGCCCACTGATGTGCACTCAAAATTTAGATGACTGTTCACTTGGATCATGATCGCATGTCTTTTCTGACCTCAGACTTTCCTGTATGTTTGACGCTGCTTCTTTGTCTGCAGACGTCTGGTCCTGAAGGATCGTTGAAGGACGGCGCCAAGAGCTCTCTTCAGAAAAGCTTCCGGGTGCTTAATGAAGCCAAGATGTTAGAAAATGATGTTAAAGGTACTTGCAGTGTATGGCATTCAGACCCACTAAATACAGGGAAAAACCCATTGTGAGACTGCTGTGCTTCTGGTATGAAGAAGTCGTATCAGTAGGAAAAAAGAATAATTGATTACCTGATTTGAAATTGAACAATGTATCAATGAAGAAGATTCTCCTGTTTTGTGTCCAGGCATTATGCAGGAATTCTTGTCCCCTCTATCAATTTTTCTTGGACAAGAAGGCTGAGGAGGAGGGAACTTAGGTCTTCCCTTTCTAACCACAATAAGGGCAAGAGTAATTAGGGAGAAGAGAGGGATGGAAATACTGATTCTGATTTGCTCTAGCAGAAAACAAGTATGAAATCGAATCCAATATTAAATTTTTATTCTTGTCAATACAAAGCAGGTTTTGCAATGCTAGCCAGAGATACCCCTTGAGGATATCTAAGGGGTTTTAGCGGAAGCAAGGGGAGGTCAAATGAAGCTGTTTGCCAAACAGAGTAATCGGCAAGAATTGTTAAGCATTTCCTTAAAAAAGAAAAAAAAATACTAAAAACATGTCTGTAGAGAAAAGATTTCATACACACAGGAAGATTTCTATGTTCTTGAAGCATCAATATGTGTGTAAATGCCGGTTAAGTCATAAGATTTGTAGATAGCAAACCAAATACTTTGGTTTCCTAGTGAAAAATAAAACATCTTTAGTTTCTCTTCAACGTTTTCCACTGGGGGAAAAAATGTAAGGCTTTGAGCCGTGGTGTTCAGCGAGATGTAAAAGCTGGTATTTCAGGTGAGACTGTGTGTACAATGTCCTTAATATTTTCTCATCAGTAAATGGGAGTACTCCTGATGAATGCCATGGTGTGAGAAGGTAGGACAGTAGTCAGGAGAGACACAGATGAGGTCTTACATGAATAATCAGCTGCAGAAATGCGGAATGGTGAGCAATTTTCTGAGTAGCACTTCGCTAAAACAAGACTAAAGAGATGCATGGATCATGTGTTGGGTAGAGGTGGTAAAGGCAGATGTCACAGAGGAATGCGTGAATAGGTGCACACTTTCCAAAACACATGAAACAATCCTTCCACGCTGTTCAGGGTTTCTAGGGCTTTAGCTGAGATACCAGCTGCAGTCTTGGGCACTGAACTTCATGAGGGCTGAGGTGGTTTGCAGAGTCCTGAAAACGTCATGAAGACTAATTAGTGATCTAGCAGAGGAGAGATGAGGAGAAAGATTGAAATAATGTAGATTTAGAATGTGGGTAGAGAAATAATCAAGAAGATTTAATATTCTTCAGTATGTCAAGGTTTCTCCAAAGAAGATGGGACTAACGTATCTCAAATGCACTGATACCGATCACATATTAGGAAAATCCCCATTGTAGTTAAAATACAGAAGTGCTGTATATATATATATCAAACTGAAGTGTTTGATTGCTGAGAAGATTAGGGAGAAAATGACCTTTGAAAATCTTTGAAAACAGCTTGGATGAACATCAGGAGGAATGGCTGTTGGTCAGAAGGAGAAAAATTCTCTTTGGACAAATACTTCTTCAGAGCCTATGATTAAATGTTCTTCTGATCATTGCGACAAAAATCAGTTTATTTCTTGGGTCTTTATCCAGACAGATTGTTTTATAGGTCCTGTAAGAAAATACTTATTGCAGCACTAATGAAGCATCTGTTTAACAGTACTCAATACTTCTTTCTCCACAGCACTCGTAGGAAGGAATTGAAAAAATGATTAATTTCTACTAAACCAGAGGGGAAATGATACAATTCTCCACTTCTGAGTAGGCCAACACTAGGTTGGTCTAACTAGTAACACACTAAGTACCACATCGGCCTTTGTGAAAAATGTTAAATATTACTGCTCTAATTACTTTGTTTTTACATATAACAAAGAAAGCAATTCAGGAGCACAGAGTGTTTGTCCCACTGGTATAGTAATGTCTGAGAGGAGGATCGGTTAACTGAGTCCTCTGTACAACTCTTTGAAAGTCTTCCATCTGAATACTAATTCCAGAAGGAATAAGTTCAAGATGACGATTTTGTGGTTTATTTCAGGTTAGTGCACTGTAATCCCCCCCTTTTAGTGATTTGAAATTTTGGAAATTGTATATTTTGGGAAGGTTATGTCCAGTCACTGTAGTTTTTGAAGAATTCTTTCATACTAAATGCATTATAGTTCAGTCTGATGGAACTGGCTGAAGCTGTAATAGGGTTAACCTGGACTTAACCACAGGAATGGAAGAAGCCTAGCACTTGAAAACCGGTGTGAGAAAATAGATTTAGGACTTGGAAGAAATAAAGACAAGGCGAAAAAATGATATGATGTTTTTTGTTCATCATCGGTTCTGAAAATCAAGCTGGGTTTTTTGGGGGTTTTGGTGGGTTTTTTGTTCCGTGCATCAGAACTAGAAAAATCGCACACAGTAAATATTTGAGGCTGAGCTTTAAACTTGTCACAGAGATGATGCATGAAGCTTCCCCATCCTGCTAGCTTAGTTAAAATACCTTTTATTAGAAACAAAACAAAATTAGATTTTCGTAATAGAGCTCTGTCTTCCATGTTTTTGCATACAAAATTCTCTTTGGCCTCCTGGGAGATACATTAAGAAGAGCATACAGCATAAAGGAGGTGATCCATACAGCTTAGTCATCTTTTGGCTATTACTACACTTCAATTTAGTTTTGGCAGCTCTAGGATTTCCAACTGCAGAACTAACTAACAAGTAAACATAATGTTTAATAAGGTCATAAAGCATAATGTTTCATAAGGTCATTAATTGCATTTCACTGTCATACACTGTTTGAAAGTGAAAAACATCATTATTTTCTTATAGCTGAACTGAGGGAAAGAAATGTGTCTGAGTTACCGGTAAATCTTGGATGTATATTTAGGGTCTTCTTTATTGCGGCTCTCTACTGCCAGATTCAGTACAGATTTAGGGCTGGAGGAACATATTTCAGGAAATATGTTGTAGAAAATCACAAGACTATGAGAAGAGGCCAGTGTGCAATTTAAATAGCGTGGCTGAAGTAGAAAAAAATAGTGATGCTTTCTGGAATGCAAACTGCTGCAGTTTGCCATGGCTGGTGTATAAGAAACACTAAAATGGCCGCGCCGCCTCTCCCCTGCCACAGCATTCCAGTGAGCAGACTGGCCACCTCAGAGTGGAGTCCATGGCTCTCTGTGCCCCCCAGGCAGGTGTAATGGAGTAAAGCACAGTGCCCCGTTTTCAAAGACAAATTAAAATGGTATCTCTGTGAGGACGGATGTGAATTCCATGTGTCCACAAGACTCTTCAATTTAACCCTGAGGCAAGACACATTACAACCATTACTGCAGAGAATTTTGGAAAAAAAGTTATTTTCCCATTGTACTAGTGAGAATTTAAATTTAAAACAGTTTCGTAATTCAGAAGCAAATGTCCAAACAGCCCAAAGATTCAGCAAGCAAACTTAATGCACCAGGCAGCAGTGCTTAAAATGCAGATATTAGATCTTTGTCTATGTTTTTGCCCCAAACTGAAGGGTAATGAGATGGAGATTTCTTAATTGCTTTCCCATAAGTTTTAAAATGCTTCATAAAGACAAACATTCTGAACTTGGACAGTATCCTTTTTACATCTAATAAAACATGTCCGTGCTCCACAGCTCGACCCGTGGCGATCAGTTAACAGTGTGCCCAGAATCCAGATGTGTAAGAAGGAAACACAGTGACAGATTTCTATTCCCCACGCTGCTTTTGCACCAAAGTGGTGATATTATTAGTGTTGTAAATAACATAGAACATATGTTATTAGAATTATGCACATAATCTCTTCTGGATGGCTTGATTCTCCCACGACAGAAAGGGAGAGTTCAGTGTCAAACTAATAGGAAGATATTTTCTTAGACTCCTTATAAAGCCACCCTTTCAGAGCCTCAGCTGGAAGTGCAGCATGTCTAATGGGCACTCCATAAAGATCTGGCAGACAGAAGTAATCACTAGCTTAGAATTTCTCTGTCTGCACTACAGGAAGTACATTAGTTAAAGTAATGAAGACCCATAAGCCACTCGAGTAATATACACTCCAAAAATCCAGCCTGGGCCGTGATAGAGATGGGAGTGTTTTCTTCCTACGTTATGACATTCCCCTGATTTGTGGCCAATTACCTGAGTTATAAAATGGCTGTTAATCATGAAAATGTTTTATATTACCACCAAAGACTGCTGAAACAGTCCTTACAAAGCAAAGCTTCTGACAGAAGCTATTAAAATGGCGATTTAGTAGTTTCTCTCTCTGTGGGGCTAGGAGTTAGAAAGAATAACCCTGGTGGGAGAAGCAAAATCTGTATGTAGTACTGTGGCTAAGAAGGAATTTTGAAATTTGGGCTACCAGTGAGTAAATGCTTCTGCCTGCTAGCTTCATTTTCTCTATGCCTTGAGGGATTTTTCAGTTTGCCAGGAGCAATTTTTCTTCCTTAAAATTTTGAGTTTACAGTTTTAAAAATATATTTACCCTCGTGCCTCTTTGAGACTGAATACAGACTTTGTCAAAACTGATCAATGAAAAGTGAAAATAAGATGCATAAACTCCTCTTCAGCTGGAGACTGCTGTCAGGTGGCTACTGAAATTCTGCTCATATAATTTCTTTTGCTTAAGAATTGACAACTTGAGGGGGACGTGTCTTGTCTGACAACATGTGAATATTTTTAGCTAAAACATTTTCCAGCTGATAGGCAACACATCCAGCTGATAGACCCCTTGTTTGTGTATTTTCCTCTGCGTTGTCTTTCTGCTGACCTGGCATATTGCATTCACCAGATTATTGCAGTCATTGCTGAAAGTACTCTTTTTAAAAAGTTAAACTGAATTAGCTGCAGTTCTCTAGTTATATCTCTTTCTTCTGTTTGTTCCTAATGCCAGTTTCTAAGTCTTGCTTGGTTTGGGGAAAAAAATTCAGCTTGTGACCCATGTTCCTCTTCATAAGATGAGAGTGTGGCGAGCAAGAATGCTATTTGGAAGAAGTAATACAAAGACAACAGAAAGGGATGTGTGTAACCATCAGTTCATTTCTGCAGTTTCCAGTCAATAAAAACAGATGTATTTGTTGGTCCTTGGTAGATTTCTTGAGTCTGATTTTGGGATACATGCGTTTGGTAGCATAGCCTTAATGATGATTTCTTGGACAATTTCACGTGGAAAAACTGCCATCTGTCAGAAGACACCTGTTCCCTCTATGTTCCTCTATATACGTGTTTCACCATGATGGTGGCACATCATCAGCAGTTAACCAGTGTCACCTATGTATGTGATCTGCAGAGACTTGTAAAATCATGTGTCTCTTGTAAGAGTAAATCACTCCATATAAACAGTGAGTAACTAAAGCCTTGAGTTCATCTTAAGGTGAAATAGATGCATACAGGGTTGTTTGGGGTTTTTTTTTTTATTTGAATCACTTCAGTTTATTCACTCAGGGGAATAAGGGATGATGCTTTACCCTGTGATGCTCTGTTTAATATAAACAGCAATTGAAAATCTTTGTTCATGATAACCAAGCCAGCAAACCTAAAGGCCGATACATGCAAAGTCCTTCAGGTTCCTGTTTACTCTTTAGAGCTTAGTTTCAGCAATGCATGACTAGCTTTGCTGATTTGAACAACAAACAGTTCGTTTATTGGCATCTTGTGCCATCTCTGTGTAGAGCTAATCAAGTGGAAACAGGGTTGAGATAAATTTCTCATGATAATCCTCAACCTACGCTTTAATGAGAGTTGACAGTGCCTGGCATCTTTCAGTGCAGACCTACTAACCTTTTCCAAGTCAGACAGGCTCTGCAGTTTGGAAAAACTTAGACTGTAGCTGCCTGTATTTTGACTGACTTCAGTACTTAAAACTGGAGGATCTTGGGCCTTCAAATCCTTGCCCCAGCTTTTTTCATGAATGCTAATGATTAAAGGATGTAGAAAGGCTGACATGAAGTCAGTTCAGTTTGTGATTCGTGCAACAAATTAGTCCAGTGCTTAGTGAAAGAGGCCATCTGGATTACAAGAAAAGAAGTTGATTCAAAATAAAACTCAATATCTCTGTGAAAAATGAACCATTTCTTTGAAAAGCTGACACGGGACATAGTATCTCTTCACTTCTCATTGTGTAAGAGCCTCCCTAGGAACACTTATTTATGGCTTTATTATTGTAACTAAAAAAACCCCACACACAGTAAAAATGTATTTGAGGAATTAGAAGAAAAAGTATTAAACAGGTAAAGTCTCAATATTCAATTTCAGGACTTGTAAGGAAACTTCCCTTGTTAAATTCCATGAAAACCAGTTTGCTGCTATGGTTACGAAGCTGAAAACAGAAGTCTGGAAAAATGATTCTTCAGAAATATAACTGGAGGATAATTAGCATGTGGGACATGGCAGAGTAGAGAGGAGAAAAAGAGATAATTTAAAAGTATGCTACAAAGTTAGAACACCACCACCATAAATGAGTCAAACTTCTCAGAAATATTGACACACTTTATAAACACTAACATCCCACTAGAAACACCAAGAAATTATCATGCAGACCGTAATTTCAGAATTAAATGGCGGAAATTAAAGCAGTTTTGTCAGTATTGTTACTTAACAAGAAAAGAACTCAGATAAAATCTCAGGGCATGCAAGACCAGAATCTCATGAGTTCATCCTGGTTTAGCAGTATCACATTACCAGTATCATCACTCAGCAGTGGGGACAAAAGCTGTCATTGAAAAATAAAGCTGTTTTTAAGGGTAAGAGTGATCATATAATATATGCAATTCTTCCAAACTTTATTCTAGTAATAACTTTGCCTCTCACAGTTCACAGAAACGTCCTGTTCTTCTGCAGAACATTTTGCGGGAGTGAAGGCTTATCTCCGGGCACTCCTGCAGTCCTGCATGTTGCTCTAATTTTAATAAAGCAAACAGATTTCTTCCTCAATGACATTTCAAAAGGTCTAACAACAAAAGTATAGTTCTCATTTAAATTCCATGTGCTGTTTCAGCCTTGCTATAGCCTTGGAAAATTTAATTAATAATTTCTTGTAGGCAATATAAATTTTGTTTGATTTTTCTCTTTACAAATTGCTTCTTGCACATCTCATTTTAAGAAACCATACTTTTTTAGAATTTGTGAAATGTGAACCACATAGGTGTTTATTTTCAATAACCTGTCACATATCTGAAGGTCACAGTCATAGCTTGTATCCTGAACTCCTTTTCTACAAATTATTCTTCTCTTCCGGCTATCAAGCTCAGTGGTGTTGAATTAGTTTCCCAGTAGGATATGCCTTTAAGGTAAGAAATTACCAGCTGTCTGTTCCAAAGAGCTTCATATTGATGCAAAGAAATAATGAAAAATGCCCGCTGCAATAGGAGTTTAAGCACTAACTACATTTTTTTGTGTCAAACTTTACTTCTGAATTTTGGGATAATGTCTGTTTCAATAGCCATAAAGCTTAGCTGGAATCTCAGTTTTGAGATTGCTGCATTGCTCTGCTGGATACGGTTCAAAAGACCCTTCGTAATTTTTATGCAAAGTAAATGCTGAAAAATAGGAACTTACTTGTAAATGAGGACATCAGTTTCAACTGTAATGTACCAAATATGACACACTTGTGCCTTTGATTTGTACTGGTCCTTTGATTTGAACAAATTCTTAACTAGGAATGTTTTTTACTAGATGGGGGTTTCCCCAAAGAATTTAGAATGTTTGTGTCGTGATAACCTGTTGTTAGTGTATTCATCTCATATTGATGATTAGTGAGCTTGTGTTTTCCTTGGATGTTATGTCAGCATCTTTAAGAAAATTCAAGAGAACTAAGCTCTGGCCACTCTTAATTGCAATAGCAATTAGCTAATTAGCAAGCTGGTCTAATTGGTCTTGTCTCTTTCACACCACATTCAACTCATTCAGCTCAGGCAACGACCTTAAGAAGGAAGGCAGTAGCTTAATCTAGGAATCAAAAACTATGACTAACATCACAGTTGTTGCATCTATCAGTGGGTCATTGTGTGAATTTGCCTAAATCATAACAAGAAGTTCTTTCCTCTGCACACCTTTGAAAAACTCGTGATAAATATACAACAGTACAAGAAACTGAAGTATATAGATACTGTGGAAGTAGGGAACTTAAAGAAACCGGAGAAGATGATCAGCGAACCCCACAACGAATTCTGCTGGACTTCCTTATTTACACAATTTGATATCTTAATGAAAAATGGCTCACTTGTTATTATGCACTTTAAATTATGTGCAAAGAAGGGATAGGGAAAACAAAAATTAAAGCTTCTGTATCGTATGCACTTTTTACAGAAAAGGGTGATAATCTGGACAGCACGCAGAACAGGCTGAAAGATGCTGATGAGAAGAATTCCATTCTCCTGAGAGCTTTGAATGAAACCTTAGGAAAGCTGTCAGCCATTCCTAATGGTAAGTTGGAAAAGTGTTGCAGCATTTGACTCAGTCGTGCTCTTTTGTTTCTTTTTCCGTCGCTTAATATTTGTCTCATCAATCTTTGCCTGTGTCCACACTGGGTCCACTTTGACCATTGGGTGTTATAAGACAAAGATGAGTAATGTGAGAGAGAAAACTGAACTGAAGACAGTTATGTGGTATCAGTTAGAATTTTGGAATGGTAAAAGATACCATGCTTCTGCAGTTTGCAGAAGGTTTCTGAAAAAAAAAACTTTTGATCTCAGGAATTATGATACATTCCGAGACAAAGAGTCTTTTGTTTATATGTGAAAAGTCTTTTTGAAGCTACTGTTTAATGAAACACTATAATTTCACGAGTGTAATTTAACCCAAGAAGAATAAGACTTAGTGACTTTACAGAAAGAGCAGGGTGAAATTTGCTGGGTTTTGTCTTACCTTTCTACCCCACACTTAACATTTCCAGCCACTGGTGTTGTACATCTTTTTTAGCCTGTAAATTGCTTAGAACACTACAGATTTTCCTCAACAGACTCTGAAGTGCTGTGCTCTTGTGACCCACACCTGAAGGTGAGGATGACTCTTGTTAATTGGTCCCTTGAGGCCAATTAGAGTGAAATGATACTGAATGACCAGTGATAGATAGATTAGATAGATAGATAGATAGATAGATGGATGGATGGATGGATGTGTGTATGTGTATATATAGATGTACATGTATATGTACATATATATATGGCAGGTTAATTTTAGAACAATTCGGTTGCACTGGAAAGGGAGTATGTAGCCATTTTAGTTATTAACTATAGAAATATAACAATATAAAAGTATAAAAATATCACTTAAGGAAAAGGAAAAGAAAGATACCACTGCATGTGGATCCATCAGCAAGACTTGGTTGTTGCAAT
>VZTA01013381.1:274435-328634 GCA_013398855.1 Mohoua ochrocephala | reverse complement strand
GCGGGGGGGCCCGGCCGGCGCCGAACGGAGGAACGGCGCTTTCATTAAACTCCTTCAAATTTCCCCAAGGGACCCAAATAAGGGAGGAAATGGACAGCGGAAGGAAATCACATCTTCCCAATGTTACAGTTAGAGGCTGTTTTGTTAATGTCAGGAAAAAAAATCCGGAATGGATTTATGTACGGAATAAGTTCTTAGCTGTGAAGGTGCTGAGGCCCTGGCACAAGGCCCCAGATGTGGCTGCCCCATCTCTGGAAGTGTCCAAGGCCACGTTGGACAGGCCTTAGAGGAGCCTGGGATAGTGAAAGGTGTCCCTGCCCATAACAGGGGGTGGAAGAAGATAGTCTTTAAGGTCCCAATGCAAAACTATTCTATAATTCTACAAGAGAGCAACATTCACAGTACATTTGCATATTCACGCAGACACACTAAAGGAGTGTGTACCTTTCACAGGTACATACCTGAATTTGGGAAATTTTTACAGGTAAGTACTCATGTCAGATGCCTTTGCACCTTCTTAACGGGTGAAGGGCTGAGTCTCAAGGAGTGGGGATATCAGCCCAGGATCCGTCATTGTCATTCAGCTGTGGTCCCCCAAGTGTATCCAACCTGGAAATTGTGTGGCTCAGAGAGGCCCCACTCAGAGACACGTGCTGCTCTCAGCCCACTGCAGTCTGGAGAGCTCAGAGGGTCTAAGTACCACTGCTTAGAGAGCCACATCAGACTTGGCTTTGCTCATGGCAATTTTCCCACCCTGGCCGCAATTCAGGTCAGTAACTTTCTTTCAAAGTTCAAAACCAAAAACATTGTTCCACCTGGGTGGTTATTCAGGTAAGAAAAGTTAGTTCCCAAGGCTGTTAAAAACCAGGGCTCTTCAGCCAGCACAAGTTTCCTGGGAGCAGACTGTTTCTGATAAGCTCAAGAGGAGCTCAGCCCAGCTCATCAAGGCCAAGGCGTAACGAGCATTTCTGAGACCACGGTGTGCCCCAAACAGGAGGATGCACCACCACACCATACAGGTCTGACTCACTACTATTCATTTACATCACCTCCTGTTTAACTTTTATTCACTCACTTAGCAGATTCACAGCAGGTAAAATGACAGCCTTTTGCTCAATTTGTTTGTCTCATTACATTTCCCTGCTTTGTCCAAATTCACGATATGTTCATGAGCAAAATTATGCAAACTTTTTTGGTTTAAATAGGAAACTTCAGGTTCACGATTATGATTCAGGAAAGGCTTTGGTTTTTTTGTTTAAAGTATGCAGAAATAAAAAATATTACACTTTTAGCTACCAGAAAAAAATACCAACAATAGCCCATGTCTTATTTGAAACTGAACATGCCTCTACCTTTACATTTCACTGACTTAGCAGACTGAGAATCCCGTTGAAATCCCAAAAGTCCAGTGCAGCGCGTAAGGAACAGAGAGCAGCGTCAGGAGTCATTAAAGTGTTTATTTTTATTAGAGGCAGTGACCAGGAATAACTATTTTTACAAAATCATCAAACTCCAACTGAAAATACCTTCTTGTTCTTACTTACAATTTGAAGAAACTTATATTTACAAACTCTTTCAAAAATGTACTGCAGTTTATTTCACCCCCCTAAACCAGGCTCCCTTCACCATCGTTGTACACCATATTTTCAAACAAATGTTCTCTATCAGATTTAGCCTTACTAGTCTCATCTGATATAGAGGCTTACAATTCCTTCATCATTTTCGTTTCCTCTTTGTACCTGTTCTTTTCAAAAAAATGTCCAGAATTGTACAGTAACACAGATAAAAACTCCTCCAAGCTTGAGTAACCATTAATATTTACCAGAAATGCTCTTCTTTCTTCATAGAGGATAACATTCTTCTTTCTCACAACTGCATCAGGTGGCTTCAACATCTGAATTGCTCATCTGTAACCACCATAGTTCAGGCAGAGATATTTACTTGTCTGACTTTACTGAAGCTGCAAAGAACTGGAATATCTTTGGTGATCTGGCCTTAAATACATGCATCTATCCATGAGTCTCAATCCATTCTTGGAAAACTGTGTTCCAAATGGCAGAATGGTTGCAGGAGTTCTGGAAGACAAGCCCCTGCTCCAGCAGGGCCACCCAGAGCTGGTTGTCCAGGATCATATCCAGATGGCTTTTAAATACCCCCAAAGAGGGGCACTCCACTCCCTCTGTGGGCAGCCCTTCCCAACCTGTCTCCGACGTTACCAGAAAGCCTCTACAAGACATTACCTGTGTCTCTACAGAAAGGCACACATCCAGGAGCAGTAAAAAAAGCACTGAGTTCCACATTTACATTCTTTAAATTAAACCACAGGTTTGTTCTGCTGCTCCATGGACTGGGCTGTAGCATTGGGACAGTTTGCACCAGCCCTTTGCCGTTGTCTTTCCTCACACAAGTGGATAACACACTGTTATCAAAACCACTTATCACACTCAAGAGATCCTAGCACTGTTTAACTGCAAAACAAAGATTTGTCTATTTGAATATAAATTGCAAGCAGCATCCATCTGGGTTCACCATACCCTGCACCAACTGCTGCATGGTACAATGGTTCTTACACGTGGTATTTCAGACTAACAGTAAAGTTAATAAACAAAATAAATTTAACAGTTTCAGACACTGCTAAGATTTTCAATGTAACTAAAGAGCATTCACAAGCATTCTGCTCGTATTAACAGAAGTTATTTGAAAAGTGTATCATCTATTTTAACAAACAACACAGTAACTACCAACCTGAGAAAAGGTAAGGCATTTCATACTAGATTAACATTGGACATTCACATAAAATTGAAGATTTAAAGATTCTCAGTAGCATAAAATATATGCTTTGGGACATTACCATTTCTGTCAGACTACTCAAAAAGTTATCAAAACTACAGACAAGGTAACTGCTTAATACATCTTATACATACAGACATATGGAAATCATTTTCATGTCACAATTACCCAATGATGACATGCATATTTTGTTTTTGTAGTTTTGTGAGATACTATTTTTTTTCTCTTTCAAGTATTGCAAAAGCACTTGGGAGTAAAGGAGGCAACTTTCAGCAGATGGGAGGTAGCATTAAGCCTCCAGATACACTGGTAATTTTTATATGAAAAGTTATTACTATAAAATATACCATGCCCTTCCTTCCCTCCCTTTAAACATTCTTTCAGTTAGAAAAGAGATTTTTTCTTATTTCATTTTTACAAGAAAATAAGTGGTGCAGAATAACTGTTTAAACACAGATGAACACTGGCCAAATCCTAACTGACCTCTCTTGAAGCAGTTACTCAGGAATCAAAAAGCGTCTCCAAGATCTTCAGCACAGCCTGTGCTAGAATTGATGTTCTCAGAAACACCTGCAGCAAACCAGTACCCCAAGTTTCACTCTCTAGACCGAAATGCTGGATGCATCCATTACCGGCCATCGTTCTGGGCACAGCAAAGAACGTAAAGCCATGAAGAACTTTAGGACATTGCAAACCTCTCCAGAACCAATTCTTCCAATTCTCAACCTCACATTCCAAGCTTGTGCTGCTGCTTATGCTTCTCCAGCAGTTTTTTGGTGGGCAGCACCACATTACACTTTGCACACTTGTACTTCTTTTTGTGCGTTTTTATGTGCTTTTGGAAAGCGTGTTTATCCACTGTGGAATACCTGCACCTCCTGCAGTGCAGCTTGAGGTGGGTCAGCAAGTGGCGCTTGAGGTGGCTGGAGGTGCGGAAAGCCAGGGAGCACTGCCCGCACTGGAACGGCTTCTCTCCCGTGTGGATCCTCAGGTGGAGCTTCAGGTTCCCGTTGTGGGCTGTGCAATAGCCACACTCCTCACACCTGTACGTCTTGACAGGCAGCTCCTTGTGCTCGTAGAGGCAGCCAGGGGAGGAGCTTCCCTCCCCGGTGTGTGAAGCCAGGTGCTGTTTCAAGGACAGCCATTTGTTGGTCGAGTAGTCACAGCTCGTGCACTTGAAATGCCCCATGTTCAAATGTGTGAGTCTGTGCCTTTTCAGGTGGCTGGAAGTACGGAACTTCTTCTGACAAACGGTGCAGCTGTAGGGCTTCTCACCTGTGTGGGTTCTGATGTGGAGTTCCAGGTTGCTTAAAATGCCAGTAGCATAGTTGCACTCTGCACACTGATAGAATGGTGGCTGACTCTGTGCTCGCACATTGTATGCTGTGCCCCTCTGAACGCCTCGGTGAACTCCATAGACTTCTGAACCAACCAAGGAGCTGTTTGAGCCTTTGCAGGAATCAAAATCCCTTTCTGGATACGTGCCTCCGTGGATTTCACGATGCAATTCAAGATTCTCCAAACACCTCTCTACAAAGAGGCAACTTCCAAAATCCTGTCCATTTTTCATATGAAGAAGGCTGTGTTTCTGCAAATGGTTTGAAGTTTTAAATGCCTCATTGCACTCTTTACACACAAATGGTCTTTCATCCGTGTGTAACTTTAGGTGCAGCCTGAAGTTGTTAGGAACAGCGGTGACGTAACCGCAGTGCTGGCACCTGTATGTCTGGAGTGTATTTAAATTGGAAGGACACGTAGCCTGCAAGTTTTCCACAAAGTTATGATATGAAGCATCATCTTGCACTTGTGAATGAGAGGCCTCTGATTTGAAGAAAGGTTCCTCTTTGTACGTGGCAGCGTCCATTTGGTAAGAAGTCTGAGGAACTTCTGATCTATTCCCAGTAACAGCCAGGCTGTTGCTTCCATGGCTGTTTTCAAGCAATTTCTTTCCAGGGCCTATTTTCTTATTGTCCCACACATCACCTTTTTGCTCAAACTCTACTTCTGAAGCCAGGATTCCCCCACCCAGACAATCATTTTCTCTACCAAAAAGAGAGTGAGAAACGTGGTCCTGAGAATCCCCATCAGCTTTGCATATTTTGCTTTTACAGTACTTATTGCTCTGACTCGTATAACCATTAGCCTTTAACTGTTCGTGAAATTTCTTGTGAAAACTGAGATGTCCTTTAGTGTAGAACACCAGGTTACATTCATCACACGCGTAATTCTTTAGAAGTCTCTCAGTTCTCTTTCTCCCTTTCAAGCAGCTGGGTTGCTGTCCTTGGCACGTTTCTGTCCCTGCATGTATCCTCCTGTGCCTCTCCAACCCTGAGGTGCTGGTGAATGCTGCCTGGCAGAGCTCACAGGAATACGGTTTATCCCCTGTGTGGACATGGCTGTGCCTCACCATGCTTGCAAAATACAATGAAAAAAAGGTGCAGAACCTGCACTGGTAGAGCTTATAGCCAGCATGCCAGTACATGTGATTTAACAGGTAGGATAAGCTGCTGCAGGAGTAATCACACTGAGGGCACTGGTAAGGGGGTCTCTCCTTGTGTCCCTTCATGTGATGAATAAAACTCCTTGGGTTTGATGAAGCAAAGAAACAAATTCTGCAGGAAAAGCTAACTGGCGCATCCAGATGTGTAAAGTCCCTTTCAATTTTAATGAAAAATTTCTTGTATTTACTTTCTTTTTTCTTGGTCTCAGATTCTCCTTCTTCAGATCCTTTCTGCCTCCCTTTTCTTGCATTTATTCTATTTTTTCTTGCCTTTTGCAACCTAGCAATCTTCTTATGAAATTTAAGGTGATTCTTAAGATTGAAAGAAAAGAAAAAAGTTCTTTTACAAAAGCAGCATTTATGTATTTTCTTATCTTTATGAGCTGAATAAATATGTTTCTTCAGGTGCGCACTGCATTTATACACAGAACTACAAAACCTGCACTTGAAACTCCATCTTCCATTCTCCTTCGTAGAGGAAGTTGTTTTAGGAAGAGGTGTGATGGTCACACTGTCATTCAGCCACGTTAAACCTTCTTGCTGGCTCTGGAACTCTTTCGGGCTTGCCTGAGAAGAAACAACTTTTTGTTGCTGGTATCTTTTCTTACGGAATGGTGTTAACATCTTGTAAATGTGCTCTCCAGGAGTATTTAATTCAGCAGAACTGAAAGCATTTATCTCAGGTTTCCCTACATCTTCCAGAAGTTCTTTAAAAGTAGGAGAACATCCATTAAGAAATGGATCAGAACAATTGTAGGTAAATTTCTCTTCTTCTTTCAAGCCATGTTCCAAAAGAGAACTCAGAGTTTCATCTTCAAATTTGCTTATTTTCCTGTTATCAATTTCATTATCTCCATTCTCTGAGGAATCAGGATCTACAAGGAAATATAAGAAGTCACATTTCATACAATCACAAATATTCATGATTAATTCGTAGTAATAATCCCAAATTGCCTAATGACTTGCTTGCTCTTCATTACTTCTGCTTCCTTATTATCTTCCTCTCCGCTTTTTTTCCCTAATGCCTCTCTTCATGCTACCCTCTGCCCCCAACATTTAAATGCTGTTCCTAGTTTGAAGCCTCCTTCCTTCCCACTGTCTATTCTCACTCAAGGCTCTGAATTTCACAGAACAACACCGCATCCAGTTTTTAACAAAACAGCTTTATGCCAGAATTCCTGTCAAAGTGCTGGCACCAAACTTTGCTCACGCTCCATTCTCACACATACAATGCTTTTTCTGCGTTATTTTGAGACTATTTCCCTGATGAAAGGCCACCCTTTTGCTCATTGCAGGAGAATGAAAAAGTACCAACTGCTTGTAGTTTCACTGCCTTTCACAGGAGTCTGTGAAAGAACTGAGCATACTACAGGCAATATTTTCCTTCTGCTGCATTTACTAATCTAACTTGAAATGTTTACCCTAAAAGAAATTGGTTTCATAGCGTTTCTCTACAATTTCTTATTTCAAAAACTCTCGAGATTTACCGTATTTTACCGTATTTCTTAAATGCTTGCACTAATCTTATTAATATATTACCTTCCATTTTAACAATTATCTCGAATTCCTTGTGGATTTCAGGTTGTTTCTGTGAAGTGCCGTCAGAAAGAACACTTGCAACACTGACAGGTTCTTCTTCATGCTTGGGTACCACTACCACCGTCCACAATCTGCTCGTCTCCACAGTGTCAGCTCTGTCACTGTCAGCAGAGGACAGGAGAGGAGGAATCTTCTGAAAGCCATCATTACCACCACAATCTTCTCCATCGCTGTATTTAATTACCTCTGGAAGCTCTGTTTTGCAAGATGATGTAGGTAACACGCAGTTTTGACCATATTTATCCGTGCCTGCATCACGCCCATCACCTGAAGATAATTTTGATGTGTTACCCACGCTCTCAGCAAAGCATTTATCCTCAGAGTATTTAATACAATTATCTTCATTTGAAACAGTCCTGTTTGCATCCCAATTGCCCACATTGCTACTGTCGTTTGAATGCTCCACTTCATTTTTTAGGCAAAGGCTGTTGTTTAATTTAAACTCCTGCTCCACCTCGGGAATGGACACTTCCTGGTCTTTATCATCATCCTGGAGAAAATCTTCATCGCTCAGCACAAAGACAGTGATCGGCAGCACAATCTCAAACACCTCCGGCTCTGCGAGCAGGAACAGACACAAATTGTCGCAATTCCCAAAAAAACCCCCTAAGCCACCGCGTCCACCATCATCCCCACAGACCCCCAGTGCGCATGCGCACGCCCCAGCGGGCCCCACAGGTTCGCCCCCGTCCCGCCGTCCCCGCTTTCCGCGGGCACTCGGGCACCGCCGCTCCCGCGGGAGCCGCGCTGGCTTCCCGCCGAGGACAGCAGGCACTCACCGCTGTCTGCGGCCGGCTGCGGGACTCCGTCCCCGGCCGGCTGCGGCACTCCCAGCTCCGTCGGCATCTCTCGGCCCGTCCGTCCCCGCGCGCCTGCGCAGTGGGGCGGGGGGCGGCACTGCTGGCGCCTCCTGATTTGGGGGAGAGGCGGGGGGCGCGGCCTGTGGAGGGTGTGGGGCGGGCCCCGCGGTCTGAGGCTTTCAGATGTGGGTTAAAACTCAGCTTTAAACCTGCTTTTAAGTGGTTTAAAAACTCCGTTTAATCACCCAGCTGGGCCAGGGTGTCCCCAGTCTCGGGCGGAATTGTTCGAATGCTCTGCGAAACCTATTCCTTGTTCAAGCAATTTTGATTGGTTGGTAATTCTTTTCCTGTAAAATTAGATCTCGGCTAATACCGATCAGACTCTTAAGATCGGAATTGTGCCAACAGTAAAGCCCTCCCTCGCTGAGGACAGACAGAATCACAGAATAATCGCAGGCAGAAGTCACAAAATTTATGAAGACACAAAACAGCACCATTCATTTCATCCTTCTTTCCTCCTTGGCTATTCGGGCTGAAAGTGGAAAATATATGAACCTGCGTGGATACACATTTACATGTGTAGAGATGTAGGTCTTTATATGCATACATAACTTTATATAAATGCACGGTGCCCCTCCCCATGGCAGGGTGGTTGGAATGAGTCTTTAAGGTCCCTTTCAACAAAAAACATTCTCTGATTCTGTGAGTTGGGGCTGGAAGGGACCTTTGGAGACCATCCAGCCCAACCCCCTGCCAAGGCAGGGTCACCTGGAGCAGCTGACACAGGAACGTGTCCAGGTGGGTTTGGGATGTCTCCAGAGAGGGACAATCCACAAAATCCCTGGGCAGCCTGCTCCAGTGCTCTGCCACCCTCAGTGTAAAGATCTTCCTCATGTCGAGGAGGAACTTGTCGTGTTTCATTTTATGGCCATTCCTCCTCGTCCTGTCTCCGGGCACTACTGTAAAGAGCCTGGCACTCGTCTCAGAGATACTTTATATAGATTGTTGACATCCCCTCTCAGTCTTCTTTTCTCCAGACTAATCAGGCCCAGCTCCTGCAGTCTCTCCACAGAAGAGAGATGCTCCAGACGCCTCATCATCTTTGTGGCCTCCACTGGACCTTCTCTAGTAGCTCCTTGTCCTGCTGCCCAGGGATCTCCCCGGCTCCCCGCACCCTGTTCCTGACAGTACTCTATCCCCACCCGCAGCTGTGATCCCTCATCCTGCACTGCTAGAGGATTCCCAGTTCTCATTTTCCAGGCTCAGCACTCTGCACTCAGCACTCTGGTGCCTCCAGAAGGGGATGGAACGTTTAGCCACTCCCATGAGAGGAATTTTCCCTATTCCCTGTCTTCTTCCCCCCCCCCCGCAAAAACATGTAAGGAACCAATTATCTGCCTTAATTTCAGGGCCTTGCACTTGTTGTATGTAGAGCTGCACCCATTTGTAGAAACATTTGTTCAGTTTGTGAAATTTAGATGGCATCTTCTTATTTTCAAATAGACCTGATGAAACCTCGAGGCAGGAACGTTTCAAAAATCCTCCTAATTGGGAGTATTAAATTAGGCAAAGATGAGAGGAATATTGGCTTCTGTGTTTCAGCTCTCAGGGAGTTTGGGAATCTCTACAAAGTGAGAAGGATTCTTGATACTCCAAGGTGAGTGAAACAGATGTTGGGGTGAGCAGGATGTCTTGCCTAGAGTTTTTGCTGCCTGAGCAAGCCTCAGCGTGCGAAAAAGTAAAAGTAATTAAAAAGTCTCCTCCTGGTAGAACCATCTGAGTCTCCCCCACAAGATGGCTCTGCAGCCACAGGCTCTGCAAGGGAAGAAGCTGGAAATACAGGTTATCTCTTTGTTTTAAAGCATTAACTTTAAAACCAGCTTCTTCGAAAGATATCTCCCTCACTAGAAAACCTGAAAAATTCTGCGAAAACTTTACTAAGATGTTAATGCCAAGCTTTTTTTCTCGAAAGTGGCTCTTTCCACTTTTTCTTAAAGGAATAAACTCTAACTCTCAGCCTAGTACTTCATGATGCCATCATCCAGTGAATAAAGTGACCATGACATGGCTGAGGAATAAATCTGGTGAGTTTGGGGAAGGCTGCATCTGTCCTTACAAGTCCATTGCAAAAATTACCTCCTGCAAATTCAGCTTGCAGTGGAGTGATCAGAACCTGCTTGCAACAGTGCTTGTGCCCACACTCCAGCATGAATAAAGACTTGTGGAAAGTTTCTTGTAGGGAATAGGACAGGGGGGAAATGGCTTTAAACTTAAAGAGGGGGGATTTAGAATGGGTATTAGGAAGAAATTCTTCCCTGTGAGGGTGGTGAGGCCCTGGCACAGGGTGCCCAGAGAAGCTGCGGCTGCCCCATCCGTGGAAATGTTCCAGGCCAGGTTGGATGGGGCTTGGAGCAACCTGGGATAGAAGAAGGTGTCCCTGCCCTTGGTAGGGGGTTGGAACAAGATGATCCTTAAGGTTTCTTCCAACCCAAACCATTCCGTGACTCTGAAATATTGGATACTATGAGAAATTGAAGCAACCCCAATAAATTGTGATTAATTGAAGGGGGGATTTTTGACATCTTTGTGGCCAGAATGGTGGCACAGACTTACCTCAACTAACATAAGATATTGACCTAAGAGGTGTAACTTGAGAGTGTTGTCACCTTAGGCTGCTTCTAGAGCAAGTGGATTTTATCCTTGTGCATTTAATGCTGTAGGTTGGAAGGGCCTGTGACAGTAATTTCATAAGGTCTTGCATCAGTATCTTTCACTTTGCCAGCCAGGGCACATAACAAAAATTTCAGGTGGAAATATCTTAGTTGAGCAAAAAGCCCGAAAGTCGAGGGATAATGCCACTTTTAGACCAGGGAGAGTCAGAGAATTGTTCCTGGGAAAATAATATAAGTGCGGTTATGGTCTGGCAATAAGAGCAGAAGTGGTAGCTGAATACAAATCCAGTTGGAAAAGCATAGAAAAGAGGCTGGGTAGGTTGTAAACGAAGTTATTAATATCAGCTAATGTAAAGAGGGAAGTGTCTTAGAAGGGTTGCTCAGCCCAATTTCAGCTGTATTAGGACTGTGGACTGCAGGGACTGGAAGCTTTTTAACAGCCCAGATATTACAGTGACAAACCAAGGCTTAGTAACTAAGTGGCTTTTTTTACTGTAAAACCTGCTGGGTTGTTTTTCTCTTTCTCACACTGCCATTGACCTTTTTTTTGTCCGTTTTTGAAAACAGCTTCACTGAAGTCTGTTCCAGAGGGAAGAGAAGAAAACACATCAGTGAGGACAAAGAGCTGAGCAGCACTTAGGGACAGAGCCTTCTCACACCAAACGCCCACGGAGAGATGCAGCTGAGGATTGAGAGTCACACAAAATCCCAGCACACTCTGCTTTCCGATACCTTCTGCCCCAAGCAGATCTCCTTATCACTCAGTTCACCTTGAACTGGTGGAAACTGCAAGACCAGGAAAAAAATTCAGTCTTATGGTTAGGGCACAGGAGCCAGGAAGTTTGATTTCTATTACTTTTTTTCTGCAGGTTTGTGAAAATCCCAATTGTTTGCAGAGTGTTTCAAGCTGTTCACATTGCTTTAAGAGAACAGAGCAGTGCTCTTACGTGTTTTCAGCTCTCAGCATTGGAAGCAGAGCTTGATTTATTGCCATACACAGCATTTCCCTAAATTGGGAGGCAAATATATCCAAGCTAGAACTTGGGAAAACCTGGAAATGCAGAGCCTTTTTTTCTGGAAAACGGAGCATGGTCCATTCTACTGATTTTGCTCTTTTTCTCTTCACAGAATCACAGAATAGTTTAAGATGGAAGGACCTTTTAAAGGTCATTGAATCCAACCCCGCTGCCATGGACAGGGACGCTTTCCACTATCCCAGGTTGCTCCAAGCCCCATCCAACCTGGCCTTGAACACTTCCAGGGATTGGGCAGTTCTCTCGTGCCTTTCTGATGTAAAAGACAGAGATTCTCTGCCAGCAAGGATAGAGAACTTCTGAATCAAAAATGATTGATTTTTATGAAGCCACACTGATCTGAACAAAGTTAGCCCGAAACTGAATTATGGAGTTTGTTGCAGTTTGAGAGAGAAACAAATGTGGCAAAGGAAATTTCAGCTTGAAAGTTCCAGCATAGCAAGACCTCATTGTGGAAAGTGTGAGGAAATCTTAATAGAGGGTGTTGGTGCCTCCGCCTTCTATAATAATTTGAAAACTGAACATTAAAATACTGACAGTAACAGAGGGTAATGAGCCATTGCTTGTCAAAAATAATATTGTAGGAAAAGGTCAGCTCTTTGGAAAAGCAGGTGCCTGTGGATTGACAAGGTTAATCATAAAAATAAGTGCATTGCTGCCAAATTGCCAGTTGCTGGGTAACCCACAGGTGAAGGGAGGTGCATTTGCTCAGTGGCAGGAATTTAATGATTCACCATCTGGGTGAAGTTTTCTTCAGTGGAGCGTGTAAGACTTTTATTTAGACGATGCAGCCTACCTGCTCCATTTGAGCAACTAATCTCTCTCTAGACTCGATTGATAGTATTGGCTGCAAGCTTAATCCAATTGTCTGAATATGAATAACAATAAAGAGTTGCCTTATTTGTTTTGCTGTATCCCTAATGGACTTAAAATAACACATCCACACCAGATAAGATAAAATAGCATAATTAGTTTGCGGAAAAGCTGCTTCCTTGGCACAAGATTTGGAGACCAACCTGAAAACATGATAAACTTTTTTTTTTTATTTTAAATAGAGCAAGGCAAAGGTGCCTCACTTAAAACAGAGAATGTTCTGTTTGCTTTTAACTGGATGTTATTTGATTGTCTAGCTGGTTTTTCACATGGCTTTTACATTAAATTCTTCCCTGTGAGGGTGGTGAGGCCCTGGCACAGGTTGCCCAGAGAAGCTGTGGCTGTCCCATCCCTGGAATTGTCCAAGGCCATGTTGGACGGGGCTTGGAGCAACCTGGGATAGTGGAAGGTGTCCCTGCCCATGGCAGGGAGTGAAATGAGATGATCTTTAGGGTCTCTTTCAACCCAAGCAATTTATGACTCTATGATTTTATGTGGCAGGGCTTTTCTGCTGATTGGAGGCCTTATGGTGTGATCTGGTCATGCCCTATTGTGAGTTCCTGTTACCCTCCCCAATTGGCTGATTAGGGACACCTTGCACTGGCCAGATTACTCTGGCTTGGATCAAGACAAACTACAGTTCTCCTACACGATTTCCAGGTGCAGTTTAGGAGTTAGCATGGGCCAGGGCTAGTTTCCCAGAACAGAAATAAACAGAAGGAATGAGCAGAGAAGATTAATGTCCGTACAAAATCAGATGGGAGCCTCTGGCACCCATGATGCCATCTAGAAAGATGTTTGCTATAACATGTAAGTAACTTTTTGGTTGTGGGTTTCAAAAGATTTATTTAAAAATCCCTCCCAAACCTGAACTATATGCTGATCAGATATAGTTTATGGAATTACAGTCAGCCTGCTTACTTGTCCGCAGCTGTGAGGAGTGTTTCAACTACAAGCAAAATAATGAATGGTCTTTCAGCTGATTTTCAACTCTGTTTTGTATTTTGCAGCTGCTTCTAAATCACAGCAAAAATCAACAATATTATTCATGCTGACAAGAGTGAAAATGATGAAAAGTTATAGAAAAGGAGAAGCCAAAGCTTTTTGTGTTTGCAACCTTTTCCTCAGCTAAACATGTCAGGTCCCTCCTAGCCTATTTTTGTATTTTCCTTCCAGCTTAGATTATTCCATTTTAAAATATTTTAGGTACTTTTTGCAAGTGCAAAACACTTTTTTTTCTGTAATTTTGCCTTGCACAAGTGGCAGTTACACAGCGTGGTGAAAGTGATTGAGACATTCACCAAGTGGTATGGATTTCTCATTAGCGTAGGACCATTACTAGGGAGACTGAGCAGTCTAAAGGCATTATATTTATATTTTTACTGTGAGGATGGTGAGGCCCTGGCACAGGTTGCCCAGAGAAGCTGTGGCTGCCCCATCCCTGGAAGTGTCCAAAGCCAGGTTGGATGGGGCTTGGAGCAACCTGGGCTAGTGGAAGGTGTTCCTACCTTCAGGACTCTCATTCCTTATCTGTATTCATTCCTTATCTGTATTTCCTTATAGAATATTTAAAAACAGAAGTCCAGTTCTTGCCCCAAACAGATCTGCATTCCCTGATGGATGATACGAATCCATACATCTCAGATATGTCTGTTAAGTTCACAAAGTGCTCTGAGATTTCAAAATACAGCTATTATGGAAATAGCCATTGTTATTCTTGTTTTTAATAGCTGCTGACAGTCAGGAATATTTTGAGGTAAGTGCCAAGTTAGAAGCTGTGATTCTGAATAGAGTTTTTCAAATACTCAAGGGCTCTATTATGTTTGAGGTAATTTGTCTGGACTGTCATCCCAGAAACATCTGGTGGAAGGGGATCAGACTGGCACAACAAAGACTGGCAGTGGTACTCACATGTCCCCTTGTGCAGCCAGTTTATGGGTTTGGTTGTGCTAAAGATGTTGAACTCTTTCCAGAGCTTTGCTGAATTTTCTTGAGCTGTCTGAAACTCAACATTTCCATTTCATGGCAAATGTCAGAGTTTCAGTATGTTTTCATTCTCAGTATGAACAAACCCACAAGTATAAAACCTTTCCTGCCCATTTAGAAATGTGTTGCTTTAAACAAAGCATAAATATATAGAGAGAAACTTCACTTAAAAATTAAATTACTTGTTCAAAGCTTATTTTGTTTGGGTTTTAATCTTAGTATGAAGTGCTGGTGCGTGTCCAAAGAAGGACAACAGAGCTGGGGAAGGGTCTGGAGCACAAGTCTGATGAGGAGCAGCTGAGGGAGCTGGGGGGGCTCAGCCTGGAGAAAAGGAGGCTCAGGAAGGATCTTCTTACTCTCTACAACTCCCAGCCAGGAGGGTGCAGCCAGGTGGGGGTCGGGCTCTGCTCCCAAGGAACAAGTGATTGGACAAGAGGAAATAGCCTCAAGTTGCACCTGGGGAGGTTTACATTGGATATAATGGAAAAAAATTCTTTATTAAATGGGTTATCAGTAATTGGAACAGATTGCCCAGGACAGTGGTAGAGTCACCATCCTGGGAGGAATTTAAAAAACATGCAGATGTGGCACTCGGGGACATGGTTTAGTGTCGGGCTTGGCAGTGCTGGGTTAATGATTGCACTCAATGATCTTAGAGGTTTTTTCCACCCTAAATGATTCTGTGATTCAATTCTCTCCTGACACAGCAGTTGTAATGGTTCAGGACATGGCACATCTCATCACACTGTATTCTGTCAGGGTAAGAACCAGGTAAGGATGCTATTGCTGGGCAGCTACGTGGGCAGTTTCCAGTGGACGAGATTCAACAGCAGTTACCTAATTTTAGGTGGCTTTTTTGTGTCATGACTGCATTGGAGCTGGTGGCCAAATTCCTGATTTGGAAAAGGATTTTCTACAGCCACCAGAATCCAAGTCACTCTTAAATCAGATACCTGCATCTAGACAAGTGATTTCCTGTCTCTGTTGCCTGTATTGAGTCACTCTCCACTGAGCATGATGGGAGTCTAGACTGTTGTAGACATGTCCATTTAGGTTTGAATTTGGTGCTGAATTTCCCCCTGTTCTGTTCACCAGTGGGATGAGAGCTTTCTGAGAACTAATTAGTGGCAATAACTTGAAACCTCTTGTCCATTTATTGTTATTATCTTTATAACATGCCTGAGACCATTTTGGGCCTGTGATCCAGGACATGTAACCAGAGCAGGGTACCTCAAAGGCTGTCTTGTCACTGGAGTATTTTTAAGTTGTTAATATAAAATCCTACTGAGGCAAAGCTCTGTAGTTCATGTAAGACAACTCAAAACCCACTGGGTTTATCTGAACCTGTCTCCATTAGGATCTTGTGTTGATTTTGCTGTTTGATTTAGCAATCAGCTACAAAAGACAACATTTTGGAAGCCAGTCTAATGAAGATACTGAGAGTTATGTTCTTCCAACCACATGTTTGAATCTGAGAAAATTACTTCAGGCTTTATTCTCTTTACTGTCAATGGGAAGAAACAGGAATTTAGAGTGTGAGTCATCTGACCTATTTTAGATGTCCATTTTGGAGTGATGAGTTGCAGATGAAAGGCTGATTTCTCCCCATTGCGTAGCAGAGGAGCAGAGGGGGATTAGTTTAGATGCAGGTGACTGCTGGGATTGGAGGAACTCATCCCACCCTGGCTTCAGGGTACAATGTTTGGCCTTATCAGCAATAGCTTTATCACACAGCAAATGCCATGGCCAATATGGGATCTCTCCCAGGACTAGTCTGCATGGAGATGAGACCAGCCACTGGAACTGGAACTCCATTTCCATTTGAGAGTGATTCGCAGCCCACTGAGGTCAACGGGAATCTTTCCACTGGCTTCAGTGGGCTTTGCAAGCCCCAGGGTTTCAGCATACATTAATTTAGCAGCTGGGGGCCACAATTTAAGATAACAGCATTCTTCTGGTCTTTGTTATCAATGTTTTGCCAAAGGTCAGAACTCTCACAGCACAGCTTGCAGGACAAAGTGAGTCACAGACTAATACAGGGGCTCATTCAGTCACGAAGGCTGTGCATGTGCTGTCCTGTCCTAACAGGATATTCCTTCCCTTAGTACCTGAGTCTCCTCTGCTTTGGTTGATCTAGTCCATAGTCTTCATCATCATAGAAATCTATGCTTAATCCCCTTATCCATCTCCTCCAAGGCTGCCAGTGGTCTGTGGTTTACAAAGAACAGGCTCCCCATCTGATCCCTGACGTGTGATCTCTGTCCTTTCAGCCTTAGACCACCTTGACACTGTATCTCGATAGAAAGTCTGTGTATTAAACAAATCACCTCTGATAAAGAGGAGACTGAAAGTACCTTTGATATGCATTCAAGACAGACAAAAATTTTGGGGCAAAAACTGGATGTTCTTCCTTTCTGCCAGGAAGGCAGAGATGTTGCTCACTTGAAGGAAAACTGTTAAGAGAAAATTCAGTATTGAATTGTATGACTGAAGCTTGAAACTTCATTAATTACCAATTAAATAACTTGAAAGGGTATTACAGCTTTTGGGGCAAGTGAACACTTTGGAGAGAAAACAGAAGAGTTTAAGGATTTGTCTTATTTTTGTGGCATTGTGGGTGCTTTTGCAATACTTATACTTTTACTCGCTCCAATGCCCCAAACATCCTTTTCAGTATCTGGGAAAGATTATTCTTTTAGAGCCCACAGAATGCTTCAGAGAACATGCTGCTGACCTACTAGAAGAGCCTTACAGGTACCAGCAATTTTCTGCATCAAAAAATGGGCAAACCCATCTCCCCTGTGTTGTCCAGGTCAGTGTGATGTGATTTTCACAGACAAACCAGGATTATTCAAATACTAATAACATCATTGTCCTGGTCATGTTTCTGCAGGAAGGAACTGGTAATTAAAAACCTTTGGGAAAATAATATTAAAGTTGGACAGCTAAAAGACTTTGTTTAGTTTTAAATAGCAAGCAGGCTTCATGACTACTGCATGCCCTGAGGAATTTCGGTTTTGGTAGTAATGGAAACAAGGGGAGTATAACAAGGGAAATATAACAAAGTTGAGCCTTAACTCAAGATATGAGACCATATGTTCCAATTCATCCTTTCTTACAGGTTTCTTGTATTGCTTAGAATGTCTGTCAGGACAGGATTCAGATCGAACAAATTTAGCCACCTCAAACCACGTGGCTTATTTAAGACACCTCTCTGGGCTCTCAGTAATCACAGAATGGTTTGGGTTGGATAGGACCTTAAAGATCATCTTATGCCCCCCCCTGCCATGGGCAGGGACACCTTCCACTATCCCAGCTTGCTCCAAGCCCTGTCCAACCTGGCCTTGAACACTTCCAGGGATGGGGCAGCCGCAGCTTCTCTGGGCAGCCTGTGCCAGGGCCTCACCACCCTCACAGTGAATCATAATAATGATGGTGGTGGTATTATTATTATTATTATTATTATTATTATTATTATTATTATCGTGTTGTTGTTATTATTATAATTATCATTATTATTGCTATTATTAAGTTTAATGTCAATAGGCACTTCAAATAACAACTGATCTCATCCAGAGAAGGTGCATATTTGTCCACCAAGAGTGCCTTTCACTTCAATGATCTTTCACTGTTGACTCCAGGAGAAGTCTGGATAACCAGTTTCAACCAGATCTGAAACTTTTAAATGGTTTTATTTAGCTGAAATACATTCTGTGGTGAAGTTTGGGCTATAAAATCTACTTAAGTACATGTGACAGATTTTAATATATTCATTTACAAGCCAATAAATGTTTGCTTCAAATGTTTGGGTTATAAAAACCATTTCAACACATGTGACAGGAAAATATTTTAATATATTCAGTTACAGGCAAAAATAGATTGATATTACCCTGTCAACTCCACGCATTTAAAATGGTCACCAGTCAGTATCACAGCAATGATGCGGGAAAAAAAGGTCATAATTATGGTTCTTTATTGGCCTCTTGGTTTTTGTGCCTGTTTTATTCATGCTGTCAGAGTTTTTCTAAATAACCATAATGGATAGAGATGGCCTAGAATTTCCCCTTCTGAATGAATACAGAGATTCTCTGCTGATGAGGACATGGAGTCTACAAACAAACAAACAAACAAACAAGCAATGTTTGCAATGCAGACTGAATAGAAAATTCTCCACTTCCAGATAAGCCCAAGTGAGCCGTGGGGACCTTTGTCCCCATGTCCTGATCTGAGTTCAACAAGCCCCCAGCACCAAACCTGTGTGAACCTCATGAAATTCAATGAGGCCAAGTGCAAGATGCTGCACCTGGGTCAGTGCAACAACCCCTGGTATCAACCCAGAGAATGGATTGGGAGCAGCTCTGCCGAGGAGGACTTGGAGGTGCTGGTGAATGAACAGCTGGGGATGACTTGGCAAGGACCAGTCATTTCTTGCACTTGCAGCCCCAAAAGCCAGCTGTGTCCTGGGCTGCATCAAAACCAGCCTGGGCAGCGGGTCAAGGGAGGTGATTCTCTCTCCCTGCTTTGCTCTTGTGATATCCCACCTGGAGTGCTGCATCCAGCTCTGGGAACACCAACACAAGAAGGACATGGACATGTTGGAGCAGGTCCATAGGAGGCCACAAAGGTGCTCCAAGGGCTGGCGCCCCTCTGCTCTGGAGCCAGGCTGGGAGAGCTGGGGATGTTCACCTGGAGAAGAGAAGGCTCTGGAGGACCGTAGAGCCCCTTCCAAGAAAGCCAAAAAGGAATTTTTTACAAGGGTATGTAATGACAGGGCAGGGGACAATGGCTCCAAACTGACGGGGATATATTTAGGCTCAATATGAGGAAGAAATTCTTCCCTGTGAGGGTGGTGAGGCCCTGGCACAGGTTGCCCAGAGAAGCTGTGGCTGCCCCATCCCTAGAAGTGTTCAAGGCCAGGTTGGGCAGGGCTTGGAAAAACCTGGAATAGTGGAAGGTGTCCCTTCCACTGAAATGAGGTGAGCTTCAAGGTGCCATCCAAGCCAAACCATTCTGTTCCCGTGAAAGTGTGACAGTGATTTAAAGGATATAGAGAAGAAAGCTTTTATTGGCATCCATAGTTCAGTTCTGGGGCATTAAGGCACAGAAAGATTTAATCCCTGGCCAAAAAGCAGTGACAGGAAGAGTGTGGCAAGGCAAAGATCCGAACCCAGCCCTCACCACAAGACATTTTTGTTCTGAGGGTAGGTTCATCTCTGTGTTTTCAGTGTAATTGATGCAGGAAGTATTCACAGCTGCTGTTGCTGTTTTTGAGCCTGGTCTGTTAGAGAATAATCTGAACCAGCCTCTTAGAAGCTAGAAAATACTTTTCCAACGTACAGCAGGTAACCTGAGCAGCAGAGGCATTGATGCCATCCCTACCTGAGATGCAGGAGAGTGCAGTGATGCTTTTCTGAGGCCCTTCCTCATCTTACAAGTTTTTCACTGTAGAGTGGCCCATGGAAGGCAAGCAGAGGGATAGCTCAATATTAGGAAAACAAACTGAGCACTGTGTAAACGTGGGGGAAAGAGCTGGAAGTTTCTCTGTGCAAATACAGGGAATATCCACTAAATATTTAACTTACTCCCACTTTTGTTTCCTGTCAAGTATCAAGAGCAATGAGCAGAGGACCTGGCTGCAAGTCAGTAACACTTGTATGATTAAGTTTTTGCAAATTTAGTCTCTTATATCCCTGCAAAGGCCATTTCACACCACTGCAAAGTGAGTGAAGTGCAAAGAAGTAAAACCTAAAGCGCTTTCCAAGGTGTGGAAAATGTTCTCTGAAAGCAACATGTTGCTGCAGCTCAGTTAACTTTGAAAACTCAAGTAATTAAAATGCAGGTGACTAACAAACAATAATTTTGAGAAAGTGGTTTTTCTTCTTTCCCTCACAATCCTACTCTGTGCCATATTTACATCCATCTTGGACTGGCAGTTTTGGATGGGGGGAATTAACCACTACTTGGCTTAAAGGGTCAAAAGACCCCAGAAGGGAAGTCAAGACAGAATAGCTGTGACTTCTCTCACTCATATGATTATAAACTGAGGGCTGGAAAAGAGACCTGAACATGATTTGATGAAGAAAAGTGACAGAGGCTTTACATGAGGCTTCTGGTGCTCTCCCTGCTGCCAGGAACCCTTAAACTCCAAGCAGTGTCTTTCACTGGATGTTAAAATCCAGGGAAGTTGCCTTAGCAATGGGTTGCTCTGATAGTTCAGTCAGGCAGCTCTGCTCAATGCTGTCCTTAACGGGGTCATGTAAAAGTGCTGGTGGTGCCACCAGTTTATTGCAGAGCAGAGGTTTTGTCTCCCCATTCTACCTATAAGAGATTTGTTACCATCAAGCCTCTGTTGTGCCTTTGTTTCCCAGTCTTTTTTCTTTCTCCATTAAACCTTGTGTTCCAGATTGAACAAGGAAACCTGTTTTTTTCCATCCAAGAGAAGCATCTCCATGAATTTCCACTCCTATCTACCACTATATTTTTACAGGATTCAGTCTCAGCTATTTTTCTTTTCTGTAAATAAGAAGTTGTAATCCTGGCATTTTTGAATTCCCAGTGTGGGTCTATTTAGAAATTAGTAAGAGTAATTCTCATATGAAAGAAAATTGGCCTCTTTAAGCTATTGTTGTGTCACAATGGTGCTGAGAGGCGCAAGCCAACAACGGCGCTGCTTTGTTACCAGGCACTGGGCAGAAATAGCTGGAGATCGATCAGACCTTGAGAAATGTACAGTCTCAGCGGGTCAGTCAGAGGCAGCAAGAGGAAGGAAGTGACTTGAGGAGTGTCACGCAGTAGGCAGCAGCAGAGCCAGGGCAGTGCCATTGAGTTCATCTGCAGTGCCATAGGATTGCACCCTTGAATGCTGCCCTGCTGTCTGTGTGGGATACACAGCCGTGTCTGCTCTGGGATCACATCCCTGGCTGCTCTATTCCTGCCCTGGCAGAGAAACTGGAACAGGGAATAGAGGTGGGTGCACCCAGACAGTGTTCACAGCCCCCACGGTGTCAGCACAACTGGGTTACACCATTTGGGTAAAGATTATCAGTATGTAATCAGCTCTGTCCCCAGCAGTTGTATAAACACCCTGAAATCTTATCTCTCAAGACAAGATTCCAAGTGGCTGGAATGCGTTGCTTCCCTTCTCTGTAGGCACACTCCTGCTTGCCCAGAGGTGTGCTCGTCCCAGAGGATGATGAGACAGAGCTGCTGCACAGCAATATTCCTGTGGTGGCTGAGTTCTGGGTGCTCCATTCTACAAATCGTGGGATTTTTTCTCGTTGTCTGAATGACACAAATGAATCGTGAATAAATGGAGCACAGGACTAAAGTGCAAAAGAAAAGTCAGTGGAGCTTGCTACCAAAACCTGCATGTCAATAAATGGTTGAAAAAATACTCCAGCTGTAAGAAAGTGTCCCCGTGTGATTATTTGTGCAATATCCAGCATAACAGGGCATGGTTTTGTCTTTGAGCCCTTGAAAATGAGAGAGTTGGTGCTGTTCATACCACTGTTAAACTGAGATCTGGGAACACTGTCACCCTGTTAAATATGAGCAGGTTTGCAATGTCAAATTCCATACCATGGGCAATACATTTTATTTTTCTCTTTTCTTGACACAATCGTAGCTTTCATTTTATTTTACCACCTTTGGTGCCATTTCCTTTCCGCTGTAAGAGTATTAGGGTCTGTCTTCTCACACCTCTGAAGCAGCTGTAGTATGCTTTGTACTTGCATGTTGAATTAACCTTTTCATATCTCGTTCCAATCTCTCCCTTCCCACCTCCTGATGTGTTTCTCCTTTGCCTTGTTTTCTCAAATTAGAGCCCTTCATTACATATTTGGGCAAAAAAAAAATTAAAAATTGTCCCTTAGAGGGCAGCATATTGCCCAGTTGAAAAGGGCTGGCTCATCACGTCAGGGACATCTTTACTTCATATGTGACCTTCCTCACTGCTGTACCTGGTTTTTTTTAACCAGTGCAGCATGAATTTCATGGTTACAACAAATGATGACTTTAGTTAATAAATGTGAGTTTCTGGCTTCAGTTCCACAACCTTTACCCAGCTCCGTTCCCTTTCCTGGACACGCTCCAGCCCCTCGATGTCTTTTTTGTGCTGAGGGGCCCAAAACTGAGCACAACATTTGAGGTGTGGCCTCAACAGTGCCCAGCACAGAGGGGCTGTGCCCTGGTCCTGCTGCCACACCATGGCTGGTACAGCCCAGGTGCCATTGGCCTTCTTGCCCCCCTGGGCAGACCTGGGTCATGTTCATCCACTGTCAGCAGCACCCCCAGGTCCTTTTCCAGCTTTCCAGCCACTCTTCCCCCAGCCTGCAGCACTGCAGGGCCTGTTGTGACCCAGGTTACTCACTTGGACTGGGTTAACCAACAGCCAAGTATTATGTATTAAACTGGTTGTATTGAAGGAGCAAAATATATTAATCCAGTTGGATTCTTCAGTTCCTGCCAAGGGAAATTAGGGAGTTTAGTGTCCCTAGACCGAATTTAGGCTTTGTAAATAACCCCTCAGGCAATAACATGCAAGTCAGTGCAGGCATCCAGAAGAAAACAATTTAAAAATTACTATGCTTGAGGTTGCAAATACCAGCTTAAACAAGACTTAGTTCTTGAAAACATACAACTCCATGAGCAGACTCTGAGAATTCCACCTAAATGCTGCTTCTGGTTTTCATAAATAGAGGTGAAAGCTAGAGAAGCTCAGCTAGAGGTCTCAGCTCAAAGATGAGCTTCCAAAAGTAAAACTGCAGAAATAAACAAATATTTAAAAGGAAGGAGGTTATAGGAATTCCTGGGGAATATGATGAAATTGTCTCCTCTAAGGAGTTTGGAAAAGGTGGCATTTTTTAATGAGAAAGCTTGAGTTGTGCATTGTGGCAGAGGTGCAGCAAGGAGAGGGCACCCAAAGGGTCTGTCCTTTTCATATCTGGGGACTGTTTGCACACACTCTGCTCACTTGAGATCTCAGAGTCTTCACAAAGAGAAGATCTGGACAGAGCAGCCAGAGATAAACAGGAATAACAAAGTCATGTTGTCTTCTAAATGATACATGACAGTTTTTGATAGACATTTCCGATAAGGACCCAGATTCACAGCCCTCCCCTCCTATCAGGAGATATCAATTATTATATGGTACCAAACACAGCCCAGTATTCATGTCCCAAACAGCTCCAAACATTGAGACATTTTATCTCTGCAAAATGAACCACTACAGAGTGGCAAACTGATAAGTCAGAGCAATTCCCTTGTTCCTACACATTCAGAATACTCTTTATTTTTTCCCTATGAAAAGTAAAAGCAAAGATGTAGGACATTCTCACTTGGTAGCACCAAGTAATTCCTCAGCTCATACCTTGTTTTATTTCAACAATGGGAACTTGTGTTATATAAATGTCCATATTTGCATCAAATATGTGTAATAGTTTAATGGTGAGTTCATTTTTCGCTTGAAGTTTCACATAATCTTTCAGAAATGAGTAGGTATCAATTTTATCCTTCCATCTGTCTCATTTCATGAGTACTTTATTAAATTGAAAATAAATTTCACAAAACAATTCTAAAATATGACACCCCCCCCAAATCTGGGTCTGTCAAGATGTATAAACTTGGGCTGTTGTAAACACATCATCTGGATTGATCTGATGTGCAGGAAGATGGTGATGAGCACAACTTGCTATTGTTAAACAACACATGAATAATGCACGGAGTTTGGGATCAGTCAACTCTTCTGGTTTTAATCATTCGTTTTCTTTTCTCCCATTTCGTAACTGGACTGTTGATGTAATGCTACCCCATGTGAACGCTAAGTTGAGGGTTTCACAATAAATAAAATGCCATCTAAACCAGCATGAAAGAGCCACACAGTGTAATCTAAGGTGCCCACAAGAGCTGGCAGGGGACTGGGCTCCTGATGTAGCCAGTGGAGTCTCCAGTAATTAAATAATAATTAGCAATTAAATTCTCAGCAAAACGTTTTAAGCTTGGCCTCGGTCTCCTTGCTTGCCTGAAGAAATGCAGTGTTTTATTTCAGCAGAGAGAGGATGGACCTCGCAACAAGTGGGAAAGCAGCAGATCTGGCTGGGATTGGGTGACATCAGGCTCCTTGAACTGAGCCCTCTGCCATGGTTTCACCAAGAAAGGCCAAAAAGAAGCATTGAGTGAGATGACTGCGTAGCACAGGCCAGGAATTTTGTCAGAAAGGATCTTATCAGAATTGTAAGGCCTATTTGAGAACTCTGAAACAGTCAATTCTCATCCAGTGGCTGCACCTTGAGAATCGATTTCTCACCGGAATGTTTGCACTCAGGATAAGAGCAAGGCCTAGGGGCAGCATCTGTACCAGGGCACTAAACAGTGTCACTTTGTTTTCAAAGCTGATGACGTTACTGCTTGCTGGGAACAATCCTGGGCTCGTTTTAGCCAACCTGTGCCTGGGAATGACAGGACAGCACCAGCTGGCCCAGCCCAAATCAGTGTCAGGAACTGCTCTGTGATTTTAACGAGGTGAGCAGTCAGGTTCCAGCCTCTCGGTGGTGATCTGGCATTGTTTGATTTACCAGTACAAGGGGTTGTGTCCTGGATTAAGTGTCAGAATGTGGCAATTTTCTACTTTCTGCCACAGGATCTGTGTCTTTTGCTACTCTAGCAGGCACTGCTCCCTGTCCTGGTTCTGCCCAGGTGCTGTAGAATCACCTCCAGGTCCTGGCCAGGCCCCTCCTGGCTACTGCAAAAATTAACCCTGTCCTGGCCAGAACCAGGACACTCCCCCAAAATGGGGTCAAATGGTAACCTCTCTTCCTTGCACAGACTACACTGAATTGACCAAGCTGTTTGAAACTCTCAGTACTGGGCATGTTTTTGAGGCATCACCTCTGTCCTTTTTTATTCTATTCTGATAAAAGAACTTCCTTTCATAATTAATACTGTATATATCCTACCTTCCTGTGCTAAATTGAGTCTTTCTTATACACCCATGGGTTGAGAGCATTGCAACAACCTCCCACATTCATTCAGCTGAATCTCCACTGCTGAGGAACGTTCAGTGAAGGACACCTGCTCTGAACATCTCATGAGCAGGTGCTGGATTTCATGAGTGAGGTGGTGACTTTATTCCAAAACTGCGTGAGACTTTGAACAGAAAGAGGCACTGGAACAACTGTTGTGGAGTCTCCATGCTTGGAGATATACAAAACCCTGCTGAAATGAAAGGTTTTTAAAGTCTCCCAGGTTCCTACATTTTTCACAGTTTAGGCTGTTACTGCTATACTTGAGCACCTAAATTCCACCTAGATCGCACTTGAGATGCCTCCATGCTCTTGTGAATTTTAAAATTCCCTGTCATAGAATCACAGAATGGTTTAGGTTGGAAGGGACCTTAAAGACCAACTAGCTCCAGCCCCCTGCCGTGGGCAGGGACGCCCCCCACTAAACCAGGTTGCTCATTATGGTGATTTTAGGCTCAGATATTGTAAGGAGAAGGAAAACACAGAGGTGAGGTGCTGCTGTGGCTGCTTGCCAAGTCAGAACTGTGGGGTGTCACAGAGTGACCTCAGAGGTTGGTTCTCTTCTGGTGCACCCTCTAGTTCTGCACCGGAGCAGCTCTGACAGTCCTGTCTTCAGGGGTGTGACTTTGACTCTGCTGAGCCCCTGCAGCAAACAGCTTTCCTCTGACACTTCAACTCAGAGACCCCTGCCCCAGCCTCGTGTCTCCCATACTCGGCCATAAAGCTGGAAAACAAAACTCCCAACCTTCCTTCCCTTGCCTGCCCCCTCAGCCTGACTTTATTTCCCGAGGCTGCTGATGGTTGAACAACAATTGGTTCTGCTCATCTGAGGGGATTTGCATTGTGAAGCTTCCTGACAAGCCAAGGAGCAGAAGGGTGGGAGAGGAGGGGTGGGAGGAGAGATGCTGTGCCAGCCAGGCAGGCGGGATCACTCTGGCAGCAGCTCTGCCTGGCTTTCACTCTGCCTCCCAGGGGAAATCCTTCCTCTCGCTCCAGGCTTCTCCCCTGCCACGCCAGAGGCAGGACAAGGAGGCAGCAGAAGGGTCCCTGCACTGCCAGCACCCGACACCAGCTCACACCTGCAGCAGGCAAACCATGAGGATGAGCTCTTTGCTCCTGCAGTGTCTTCAGCTTTGACTGAAAACCTTCGCCCACCTCCACAAGGGACCATGGAGGAGCAGTACATCTCCAAACTCCACCCAGTAGTGGATTATGGAGCTGGGGTCTTTCTTCTGATCATAGGTGAGTTCACAGCCTGCTTGTTTGCTTGGAGCCTGGGAACAGGGATGCAGGGATTCCCTGTCTGTGCTGTGGTCAGGCAGAGGAACCTGGAGGGAAATGACAGCGAATGTTTCCCCACAGGTTCCCCTGCTCAGTGCCTTGGAGCTGGTTGGCAGCCAGGATTAATCTCCACTCTTGGATCTGGAATCTTTTGTTTTAATGCTGAAGAATGGCCAGCACAAATTTGCCTCTGTGGCATCACAAGTATTCAAAATAAGCTGTCAGTCACTTTCCGTGGCATCTCAGCCCTGAGAGCTGACCCAGGGCAGCTCACTCCATGGGTCTGGCCAGGGGAAAGCAGCTGTGGGCTGACCCTTGGTGGGGGGAAGTGCCATTCTGCTGTGTCTTTGCTACAGAACAGCAAAGTGTTTCCAGAAAGCAGTTCTGGGTTTCGGAGCAGCCTGTTTGCCCTGCTGCAGGCAGATTGAAAATGAAATACAAGTGGGGATAGCTACCAGCCCACGGCTTCAGTTAAGTGTTTTCTTCCGTGTCTCTTTCTTGCATGTGCGCAGGCATTTGTTTTCTACCCTCATGGGTTTGGAAAGGAGTGGAACTTGTTTAGGCATGCTTCCCACCTGAATTTTTGCTAAGATGCCTTCCTTCGGCTGCCTGGAGAACTCTGGTTGAGATAAGAAAGACAAGCCTATATTTTGATGTGCTTTAATACCGAGGCTCTGGGCAGCAGTGCTGGGCTTTAGCACTTCATATTTCCCCTTGTTCTGCACAGCAGAGCACAACTCAGGGTGAGAAAATCCCTGTTTACAGAACAACCAAGGGCTTTTTCGAGTCAGGGTGCCAGCTCCCTTCTCTCAGAAAGGTAAATACATAGATGCACTTAAGGCAAGGGGAAGGGGCAGCAAAAAAGGGCTGGAGGCTGGAGCTCCCCTTGCTGACCTTGCTCATGTGCCACCATGCTGCAGTCTCACACCTCTCCTAAGGCACTTTTAGGCACTGAAACTCCAGGCACAGCTTCCAGCATTGGGTCCAGAGCCCTGTGTGGCAGCCAGGTTCACTGCATCCTGCAGGGACTCTCAGGAATAAAGCAGTGAGCTGAATGGGAAATGAGTGTTGTATTTATCCATAGCTTTGCCACCTCACTGGGGCTGCACGTTTGTGCCCTAAAATGATGCTTTTATTAGGAACAAGGCCAGGGCAGGGGCTGCAGCACTCACCACCAGCTCTTTGATTACTGGCCCACAGTGCCAGTTCTGTCCGTGCCAGCCAGCAGCCCACAGGCTGGGGCATGGAGGGGAAGAATTTCTGTCAAGGTAAAAGAGAGGCTGGGCCTGGATGTCTGTTCTGATGGCAGAACTGTCCCCCCTTTTGTGCAGGGGTTGGGCTCTTACGGAAGAAAGTGAACTGGGTTCATTTTTCCTCCTGAAGCCTGAGGATGTTCTGTTTTGGGACCCTCATTGCAAGAAACAGAATGAGGGGCTGGAGTGAGTCCAGGGAAGGGCAAGGGAGCTGGGGAAGGGTCTGGAGCACAAGTCTGATGAGGAGCAGCTGAGGGAGCTGGGGGTGCTCAGCCTGGAGAAAAGGAGGCTCAGGGGGGACCTTCTGGCTCTGCACAGTTCCCTGACAGGAGGGGGCAGCCAGGTGGGGTTGGACTCTTCTCCCAAATAACAAGTAACAGGACAAGAAGAAATGGCCTCAAGTTGCACCAGGGCAGGTTTAGATTGGATATTAGGAAACATTTCTTCGTGGAAAGGACTGTGATGCATTGGAACAGGCTGCCCAGAGCAGTGGTGAAGTCACCATCCCTGGGAGGATTAAAAAACTCTGTAGATGTGGCACTTGAGGACATGGTTTAGAGGTGGCCTGGTCAGTGCTGGGGAATGGTTGGACCCGATGATCTTTGAGGATTTTTCCAACCCAAAGGATTCTATGATCCCATGATTCGATGTCCCAGCCTGTGGAGAGTGCTCTGCCCACCAAGCCACGGGTTGCTCTGTCAGCACGTGGCCAAGCCCCCGTGGGCACCATCCCGTGTGTGCAGACACAGAGATCCTGAGAGCTCAGGGAACTCTTCAAGGGCATCCAGAGGTGGCAAGTGAACGTGTGTGGTCAGAAAGTGGATGAATGAGGGATGTGGGGTCTCAGATTTGTATCCCCATTTTGGTTAAGCCTTTCTCTTGACATCTCTGTGTTTTTTGTACTTATGCCAATATATTTATTCCATTTTGCTGCACGTGCCTCTGTTAACTCCTCTGTGGGCACTTTGAGTGGTACCTGTGAGCAAATGCAGCCTTCCTGCTCTCACAGCCACAAGGGAACATGACAGAATCTTTTTCTGTCGCCCTCTTTCACATCTGACTTTAGAGGACACCTTCTCAGGAAAACCTTTGATCAAAATGTTGCTCCAGCACCATGTTCACTTGCAAGAAGAGAGGAAATGAGTTGTTTGGTGCATGTACTTCTGACACTGCTGTCACCAGCACTTTGAAGCCCTGTGGCACGCCCGGATAATGTATGTCTGACAGGTCCTTTTGCAAAGCAAGCTCTGGGTCTTGTTGCCTGCCCCTGCCTAAACAATTCCCAAGGTCCCTTCTCTCAGAGACCACCAGAAGAGTCACACTAATTCTCAGGGGTCAGCAAGGACCCCGAGCTGCCCAGCCAGCACATGCCCACCACCGAGGCAGCTCAGAGCCCAGTGCTGGGGCTCCAGTGCAGGATGAGAGAAGTCGCACAGAGGGGAGGCTTTGGGAAGTGCAGGGCACCAGATGAGAGGAGGGGACAGGCAGGTGGGACAGCTGGAGTACTTCAGCAGGAAGGAGAAATGAGGATATTCTTTCTCAGCACAAGAAATACGTGGACCTGCTAGAGTGGGTCCAGAGGAGGCCACAAAGACGCTCTGAGGGCTGGAGCCCCTTTGCTCTGGAGATAGGCTGGGAGAGCTGGGGGGTTCTCCCTGGAAAAGGCTACAGGGAGACCTCGCTGTGGCCTTCCAGTACTTAAAGGGAGCTTATAAAAAAGACAGAAAGTGGCTTTTTACACGGGCAGATGGAGACAGGACATTCCAACCCCCTGCCATGGGCAGGGACACCTTCCACTATCCCAGATTGCTCCAAGCCCCATCCAACCTGGCCTTGGACACTGCCAGGGCTGGGGCAGCCACAGCTTCTCTGGGCATCCTGTACCAGGGCCTCACCACCCCCAGAGGGAAGAACACCCAGTATCAAACCTAAACCTGCTCTCTTTCAGTTTACAGCCATTCCCCTTTACCCTATCACTGCATAACCTTGTAAGAGGTCCCTCCTCAGTTCTCTTGTAGCCCCTCTCAGGTACTTCACACACTTCCAGTGGATTTCACAGGTGTGTTAACTGTGTGATACTCTTGTCTGTACTGGTCCTTCCCTTTCAGCCATCCTGACAATCCTGGGGAATTCAGCCGTCCTTGCCACAGCCGTGAGACGCTCTTCCCTGCTGAAGTCCCCAGAGCTGCTCACAGTGAACCTGGCGGTGGCGGACATCGGGATGGCGCTCAGCATGTACCCGCTGGCCATCGCCTCCGCCTGGAACCACGCCTGGCTGGGGGGAGACGCCTCCTGCGTTTACTATGCCCTGATGGGCTTCCTCTTCGGGGTCTGCAGCATGATGACCCTGTGTGCCATGGCCGTGATCCGATTCCTCGTCACCAACTCATCCAAATCCAACAGTGAGTAAATGGCTGCTCTGGTCACCTGGTGGTGCTGTGTTTGGGCTGGGCTGCTCAGGGAGGTGCTTTGTGGAATGTGGCGTGGAATATCAGGTCAGTAACAGCAGAATAAGCCTCAGCTTTTAGTGCAATATCAAATTCTGGTGTTCCCAGAGGGATCTGAGTAAATTCTTTGTTAAAAAGTGAGGTTTTTCACTTCTCAGTTTTACCAAATGAAACTACCTGGAATGGAAAGCACAAATGTTTTCCTGGACCAGACTGCCTTGCACTGGAATTTGAAGCAGATACACTGGAATTTGAAAGGAAGGAATATTCTTCTGGCATTACTGGGCTGGGGCCACAGCACATTTGAGGTGAAATTGGTCTTGTAAGGCTCCCTGCCTTACTAAGCTCTGGATGAGCACTGAGGGCTGTGGTCAGGTCTCATCCAGCCCACTGACACTCCATTTCTCTAGAAGCCCAAAGGCTGGGGAACTGCAGCAGCAGCCCAGGTGTATCTGTAGCCACCATCCTTCTGGTTGAGGAGAAGTCATGGCAAAACCCCGTGTGGCTGGGATGGGATCCATCTACTCTGGCTCTTCCTCTTTCTTGCAGGTAACAAAATCACCAAGAACACCGTCTGCATCCTGATCGCTTTCATCTGGCTCTACTCCTTGCTCTGGGCCATCCTGCCCTTGCTGGGCTGGGGCTACTACGGCCCTGAGCCCTTTGGCATCTCTTGTACAATAGCCTGGAGCAAGTTCCACAACTCCTCCAATGGTTTCTCGTTCATCCTGAGCATGTTCCTCCTGTGCACGGTCCTGCCCGCGCTGACCATCGTTGCCTGTTACTTGGGGATTGCCTGGAAGGTTCATAAAGCATACCAGGAGATCCAGAACATTGACAGGATCCCTAATGCAGCCAAGCTGGAGAAGAAGCTGACCCTGGTGAGTTATCCCCATGATGGGAAGAGTGTGCAGTGATCAGGAGCTGGCAGAGAGCTGGCTCTGCTCATGCACAGCTCACGGAATCATGGAATTACAGAGAGCTACACAGAAATTCTGTACGGAAACAGGATTTTAATGTATTAATATTAATTTTTTTATTATTATTATTACTATTATTTTTATTAACTTTTTTTTAAAATATGCACTTCAGTTGTGCATTTCTTGTGGAAAAGCAGAATCGATCCAAGCTTTCTAGAGGCCAGTCATAGAATCACTGAGTCATTAAGGTTGGGAAAGGTCTCTAAGACCAACAGGTCCAACCAGTCCATTAATTCAGCACTGACAGATCCACCACTTAACCATGCCCCTAAGCACCACAGCTACACATTTTTTTTCATACTGCCGGTGATGGTGACTCCACCGCTGCCGTGGGCAGCCTGTCCCAATGACTGACCACCCTTCCAGTGAAGAAATGCTTCCTAATATCCAATCTAAACATCCCCTGGTGCAACCTGAGACCATGTCCTCTTGTCCTTTCATTTTTTACCTGGGAGCAGAGCCCGACCCCCACCTGGCTCCACCCTCCAGGGAGTTGTAGAGAGTGATAAGGTCCTCCTGAGCCTCCTTTTCTCCAGGCTGAGCCCCCCCAGCTCCCTCAGCTGCTCCTCATCAGGCTTGTGCTCCAGACCCTTCCCCAGCTCCATTCCCTTCTCTGGACACGCTCCAGCCCCTCAATGTCTCTCTTGTCACGAGGGCCCAGCAAGCACAGCTCCAGGTGCTGCAGTTCAGGTGTGGTCCCACCCACGCCGTGTGCCAGAATATCGGCCCCTGCCTGTGCCAGCTGCAAACAGCAGCCCTGTGTTCCCTTGCAGATGGCCGTGCTCATCTCCGTGGGGTTCCTGAGCTCCTGGACTCCCTATGCAGCCGCCAGCTTCTGGTCCATCTTTAACTCCAGCGACTCCCTGCAGCCCGTGGTGACGCTGCTGCCCTGCCTGTTCGCCAAGTCCTCCACAGCCTACAACCCTTTCATTTACTACGTCTTCAGCAAGACTTTCCGCTGCGAGGTTAGGAAGCTGCAGTGCTGCTGTGGCTGGAGGGTTCACTACTTCAGCTCCGACAACTCCGCGGAGCATCATCCCGTGCCCACCATGTGGAGCGGGAGGGACAACGTCCGTCTGTCTGCGGCGGCCAAGGCGGAGAACCCGGGAGCTGCAGCTCCCTGAGATGTGGCCATGGGCTCACAGCACAGGTCAAACCCAGCCTCAGTCCCGGGTCCACAGGAGCAGGGATGCAGCAAATGAGGTGGTCACTGCATATCTTATGTCAATACAGAGGTTTAAGTATATATTTTTAAGCAACTCTCAAATATTGTCTTTAAGCCTCATAGCAAAAAAACCCCAAAAACCAAAAAAAACAAACAAAAAACCAAACCAAACCAAACCTCTATTTTTTCCCCAAGAAATTCCACTTTAGAGGAAATAAGATTTCTGTACCAAACATAAAATCATGTAAATTAAACTTATTTTCAGGTAAAGGGAGATTTATTATTTTTGTAGGGTTTTTCTTCCTATACTTTTGATTTTTTAACACAATCTATCTGCCAACTCTTGGCTCTACCAGTAAAACAGCCATCAGAGAAAACCATAGGTTGCACACAGTGTTACCAAATAAACACAGCTGAGTGTGTAGTTTTCCAGCAATACAGACTGAAAACCATATGGGGAGCAAGAAATGTTCACTGCCAGGAAAAGGTGAGAATGTGACTGCTCCCAAAATGATGTAGAGATCTCTGGTTCCTTGCTCTTTCAGAGGTGCAGCTCCAACTCCTCCAAACACAAGTCCAAGGAGCTGAGCAGCCTTGGTCGGGTGAGGTTTGGTGGGAATGTGGCAGCCAGTGAAGGATGCCTTCTGTGGATCCCAAATGGCACAGTGGGAAGTGAAGGAAGCTCTCAGCAGCAGGAACTCTGCGCTTGGGCTGTTGCTGGCTGAGGTCCAACAGCTCTTCTGCCACGGAAGCTGTCAGAGCGTTTTAGGATCGTAATTGTTAAGGTTAAAATCAAGTCCAACCATCAACCTAGCACCACCACCAAGTTCACCACTAAACCACGTCCTCACGTGGCACATCCACACATTTTCTGAACACTTGCAGGGATGGTGACTCCATCACTTCCCTGGGCAGCCTGTCCCAGTGCTTCACCACCCTTTCTCTGTGTAGGATGACACAAGGCATTCCCCACGTACCCTTCCTAGCAATGTCACCCCGCAGATGCAGTCCTGGCTCTCATGGCTTCCATGGGAACTCCTGAGATCCCAAATTCCCCCCGGGCTGGGGCACTGACATGACTGCACTGAGAACAGAGTTTGCTGATTCAGTACAATGGTGACACCACGTTTAACCAAAGAGGTTCTGAGGTGGGAATGATGAGCTCCTACAGCTTAAATCTCTCTCTGGCTTACTGTTTGTGATTTTAAAGGACATAAACACCTATATTTAGGATTTGAAATGTTGTACAAAATACGGCTTGGCAGCTGCAGCAGTTCTGTCTGTCCCTGACCACACAGAATAACAACAGGATGGTTTGGGTTGGGAGGTACTTGAAGCTCATCCAGTCCCACCCCCCTGCCACGGGCAGGGACACCTTCCAGGGGAATCTTCACCGACCCTTTGCATTAGGCTTGGTGAAGACAAGAGGAGTTAAAGCACCGGCAGATTTGGCCCAGATTTTAAACAACCTAAACCAACAGCAAATGGACTCTGAGCTCTTAAAAACTTCTGTCACCCTCAAACCCTAATAATTATTTTAATTTTATAAATTACACCTAAAGTCAAGTGTAGGGTTACAAATAGGTTTAAAGACTTCTGTGGCTCTGAGAATTCCAGTTACAGCAGAGTCTGGATAACAAAAGAACAGAAAATGAGGCAGGAGCAACATAGATTAAGGCACAAATTAATTCCTAAATCAGGGGCTAGGAAACAATGAGGAAATCCCGTGAAATCCTGCACTGACAGTGTTGCCAACTCTCATAAATATTCCACTAGATTAAACTAGCTTGATTTGTAAAAATTTGTGAAAAATTCCTAAATTAAGCTGGCCTCCAGGACATTATCTTGTCCTGGGGTGTCACTCACAGATGGTCCATATGGAATGAGCTCAGCCTTCTCTCCAAGTGCCGTAAGGTGAAGCATCCCCTGGGAAACGACAGCCCACGGACTGGAGAATGAGAAAGGGGAAGAGGAAGTGGGGGAGCAGGAGGAAACACCAGTAACTGAGAGGGGAGCATGAGAAAACTGAAGGAAAATATATGGGAAGTAGGGAAGAGGCAGGAGAGCTTTATGCAAGTGTGGGAAGGGACTTATGCAAATGTCAACTATCAGTACTTTTTCAGCTTTAAAAAATAACCTGACAGGAAAATGAAGCTGTATTTCAATAACCCCCTCAGAGTTTTTGCTTTTACTCACTCAATTGCTTGATGTTTAAAGAGTAAAATAAATATTCCCATCTGCTGCTTGCAGATCAGTGACTGGAACAGTGACATCCACGTTAAAAATGTAATGCAATGGGAGCTTCCACTGTGAGAAACTTAGGAGCAGAACAGGTCCACATCCACTTGTAAATGCTTTTAAAATGTATGTGACATGAAAAATATGCCACTCTACAACAGAAAAAACTCTGTAAACCCCAAAGATCTGTTTACTGTTCATGTTTAAGTACAATGCTTTAATAGCCTGATTTATTACTAACTGTTTATGTACTTAATTTTTACAAATCAGTCCAGGTGTTTGTGTATCAAGTATGGTTCAAATTTATTTTTAATTTTTCAGACTCAGTAAGAAGCAAATCTAAACTTCCCCAGTAGAAACTCTGAATTTTAGATGGTTTTATCTTATTTATGGTAAATTTAAAAGGCAGGGCTGCCCTTGACCAAAGAACCAGGAAAGCAATTACAGCATTACTATCAGGGAACTAGTTTGTTTGGTTGTTTTTTGTAAGTTTTGAGAAGGTAATTTATGGTCAAATGATGTTCTAATTCCATGGTATTTCCTACCCAGCCCTGGACTGTGCTGTCTGTTCAGAGATGGAAGCAGGATGCAAGCACTGAGTTCAGGAGTGAGTCTGGGCCCCTCATGTTTGCAATCACCAGTGCAACCACCTCAATACAAACATATTTAATCTAAAAACTCCAGTACAAACAAATATTTAATCTAAAAACTCCAACAGATCAGACCTCTCACATATTAGGAGTTTTCTCATCACACTGAGGAAGTTGACAATGCAGACACCCAACCTGAGCAAGCCACCTTTGGCTTCTTTCTTTCCATTGAGGATGAATGGAGCTTCCTACCTGGGTGATATCATACAAAGTTAGATAACACAACTAAAACTCTGATTTGTACTAAAATAAATTGGAATTCAATGCCTTACTTTGAAAAAGCTTCTAGGCAGTTTCAGCCTATTAAGGGATAAGAATAACTTACAGAATTTTTAATGGTCAATTTTCCATCTGTAAAATTAAATGTGAATCACTTCAGAACAAAGATCAATTATTTAGAGATGTCATTATTCCATAAGTTAGAGCATGAGGATAACACTGCGAAGGCTTGGATCCCACCCCATTACTTTGCCAGCAATACTGTGCAACTGGAAAAATCACTTAAATTTTGTCTTGGGTTCTTCTCTCATCCACATAACAGAGACAGTTTTGCTGCTCATGAATGTAAAACACAAATTGTTTGGTGAACAACTTCATAGAATCACAGAAACACAGAATCATAGAGTGGTTGGGGTTGGAAGGGACCTTAAAGATCATCTTGTTCCAACCCCCCTCCACTAGCCCAGATTGCCCCAAGCCCCATCCAACCTGGCCTTGACCACTTCCAGGGATGGGGCAGCCACAACTCAACTCTCTTTATAAACCTATAGGTAGATAAACCATAATTTTTGAATTTCGTGGCTTAATAAGATACAAATGCTGTACATGGCAGAAGCCTGTATAGGAGCAGCTGTGCTCTGTGCCCATCACTGCCCTTCCCTGATAAGCCACCATTTCTCAAATCAAAGTGCTGCTGGATTCAATCACATTTCTGCTGAACAAGTGATCTTGCCTGAAGAATTCTAGGTCTACTGTAACTGCCAAAAAGTTCAAAACAGGTTCTCTGCATGCAAAAGAGATCAGGCAAAAGAGACCAACCAAAGAGCTGCAGCAGTTATTTTATTTATCAGTATATCTGGAAAAAAACCCCAAACACACTTATTTGAATTCCCTTCACTTCCTGAAGTCATAGTTCTAGAGATAAAATTTTCTTGTGGGCACCTATATAAATAATCCTCAAATAGAACAAGCAGAGAGTTTAGAACTTTCTTAGAAAGCACAAAACACGAGGCCGAGGGGCAGTGGGAGCAGAGGTTTGTGGCTGGCCATCCCTTGCTGACAATCAAGTGGTCAGTGTAAGGCTGCTGAGTTGTGACATTTCAGGGTCACATGGATTGCTGCCTCTTCTCCAGGCACTTCTCAATATCATCCAACACTTGCACAGCTGCTTTTGGAATACGAGTCCCTGGCCCAAACACATTGGCAACGCCAGCTTCATACAGGAACTCATAATCCTGTTGGAAAAGAGATTTAAGATCTATAGTTAATAGTGTGACAGACAATTGAGAATTGATTTATAACTGGTGCATGCTCTGTCCTCTGTGCTGGGCCTGAGAAAGCAACAAGTACCAGAGAGAGGCAGCACAGCTTCAAGGAAATGGGAAACGTGTGGAAGTTAGGAGGTAGAAAAGAAATACTAAAAAATATCCATAGGAAAGGGTTTATTTCTTTAGAGTCAGACTAATGTCAATCTTTGGCAAGTATTCGAAAGTCAACTGGATGTGACTCTGAATAACCTAATCTAAATTTGAACTAACAATTTTGAAAAAACTACTTTAAACAAGGGCTTGGAGCAGATGACTGACAGTGGTCTCTTGCAATCTAGAGTTCATCTAATTTTATGGCTGTCCTGAAACTTCAAAAAGACTTAGAAAGCAGTTCTGTATTCTCTCTTTCTTCTATATAGGATATATTACACCTTCACCAACCACAGGGTAGTAGCATCCCACTGAGAGATACCGGACGGAACACAAATTGTCTTCTAGAAAAACACTACGAGTTTTGTTTGTTCAATTTAAAAGTCTGTCATTCCTGAATACTTACTTAACTGCCCAGAAAAGGGAGAGGTGTGGAAAAAGGGAATAACAGGAGATCTATGTGCAAAATCAATTCAAACCATTCGAGACAGAGGATGACCCTAAAGGTGATACAGACAGCCAAACTGTGGATGAGCTAAGGAAAATTTAAAGATAAAAGCACAGATCTGACTGCAAGGGAATCCAACAAACTGTTCAACAGTTTAGGAGAAAGCAGAGGGAATAAGAGGCAACACCTGCCTGATGATGGGGAAGGTGAGGAGAGGCTGAATAGTGAGTGAGATGTGCAGCCTACAGGTGATGGGACCTGCCAGGGGCCTTAGTCACTGGCTGTGGCTCTTCCCAGCTATTGTTGGAAGTCATAAAGTCTCTTAAGACAGAACCAGCTGGTACCAATGATATGCAAAGACTGGTGATGGGGAACAACAGAGCATAAAGAACATCTCCCCGAGGCTCATCTTTTCACAACACAGCTGCATATTCCACCCCACAAACACTCTAAGTGGCATGATGTACAGAAAATCAGATCAGGGGACCCCACCTTGCAGATCTGGGCTGGGCCTGGTGACTGTACATAGGAGCCTTCGGTGCTCTGATATTACAGAATAAACAGCTCAAACAGCACAGACAGAGATAAATCAGTCTCTTAGCTCGATGGAAATGATGCTGCCCCGTACCTGAGGGGGGATGACTCCTCCACACATGACCAGGATGTCGGGCCGGCCCAGGGCGTTGAGCTCTTTGATGAGTTCAGGCACCAGGGTTTTGTGCCCCGCGGCGAGCGTGCTCACCCCGACACAGTGCACGTCAGCATCCACCGCCTGCTGCGCCACCTCCCGCGGGGTCTGTGAGCAAAGAGGCCGTGGGACAGGGCACGGCCCCAGCCCGGGGGCTGAGCACCATTCCAGGGACAAGGGATGCATCGGGAATGTCCCGGGTGCCACTCAGTCCTACCTGGAAGAGGGGCCCTATGTCCACGTCAAAGCCGATGTCTGCGAATCCGGTAGCGATGACTTTGGCTCCTCTGTCGTGGCCATCCTGACCCATCTTGGCAACGAGGATTCGAGGCCTGCGGCCCTCACGGTCCATGAACTTGTTAACTCTGGTTGAGAACACACATTCTATCAGTGTCACTCACTGAGAATCGTTGAAAGTATTTCTACACAAAAAAACCCCACTTGCTGCAAGTGTAGCTGAATTTCTATACGTCAGATAAAAACATCTGCTAAGTCATGGCTTGGCTGTGCACTCTGCACACTATGTTAGTATTTATGTTTTGTGATTACTAACTCACTTCTTGTATTTATCAGCCTGAAAAATAAAATATTAATTGAAAAAAACCCTCCACTACTCTTCTGCTTTTTAACAGACAAAATACTGAATTCTCTGAGGGTTTAATGAACTGAATTACAACTCACTAAAACACAACTTTTAGTCTTTAAGAATAATTATGACCGATTATTTCAAAAGTACTTGCACACAGACAAGTCCTGGACATCACATTGTGCATCATATTTCCACTGGGCAAAAATCTGTCCATGGAAGGATTATTGTATCTCTTATTCTGTGCACTCACTCCATTGCCCCCTTTTTTTTTGGATAGTGGCAGTTCATCTTTCTGTTGTATTGATGCTACTGTGTAACCACAGCCGCAGATATTAACCTGTCACCTTACTGCTCATTATTCAAGTACCACAAGGATCTGTCTGGACTCGCTGATCTTAAAAGTCTTTTCCAACCTAAATGATCCTGTGACTCTATGCAAGAAAGAGAGCTACATCTTGATTTTCAAGGGGTTAGTTCAGTTCTCTTTCACATAAAAGCATAATAAAAACCACTTCAATTTAAATCGCTAAAATAAAAGAACAATGGTGACATTCCCCAGCACAACTACTTTCAAGTCAATCTAATCATCGCCACTCCAAAGCCATCAGTAATTCCCTTTCAGGAGAGCCCGAAGTGTTTAACGGGTAAACCCCAACACAGCAGGGACTGATGAGCATCGATTTGTGTTACATCACCTCCCACGGCAGCAATTCAGGCTCTTTACCCCTCAGGGCAGCAGTGGAGGCAGAAGCTGAGAAAAGGCACAATCAGGAAATGTTTTCACACATACCAGCATCTTCGGATGCTTCCTCCACCGGGATATGAGTAAGACCCAAAGACTGGAGGTTGTACGTGGATATCCAGACAGATTTTAGCAACAGTTTTAGCAACAGTAAGAGTGAAATTGCAGGAACAATTTATGTGTAGATCAAAACGAGGTTTTGTAGTATGAACTGCTGGAAATATTTTAGAGATGACTATTACACAGCCTTTAAAAGAAACAACCCAATGTACAGGGATTTCAGGCAATGGTTCTCAGCTTCTTCATCCTGTGGCTCCTTAGGCTATTTGAAGAAAACCCTCAAATCATAACTTCACCTCAGTGAATTTTGTTTGCAAGCAAATACAACTTCAATAAAGTTTTGACTATTGTCCTATTGCACTTAATCCCTGTCATTCTACTTCCCTGCTTGCCAGAGTGCTTTTGCAGGTCGCTGTTTTCCCCAGGGATGTCACCCAGGTTTGGGAAATGCTTTTTTAGGGCACAGTCAGTAGCACATGTGCTTCCTGTATTAAATGTGAGGCTATTACACGTTTTGCTACCCAGGAAGAGTCCTCACCTCTTGATGGCATGGAGGATTTCATCACTCTCCCCAAACTCCTGGCGATAGGCCCCGCTCACCATGCGGTCGCTGGCTCTATGCTCCCCGAACACCTTCTTCATGGCATCTGTGATCTCCCCCACGGTGCACCTGAGGCACAGACAAAAAACATTCCTATTGTCAGGAAGCTGAAATGACATCAGAACACAGACAGCACTGGCACTGGCCCCACCATTTGCCTTGCTGCAGGACAAATTCATTTACATTCGTTTCCCTTTCAGTGCTGCAACCCTGAACATCTGACTCAACCCTACTGCCACCCACTGATGGAACATGAAAAGGTATTTTTAAGAGAATACTTTATTGCTGATGTGAGAATTGATTTACAGATGGCAAGGCAATGGGGACCACTGAGTGGCAAAATGCTTCAGATAATTAAATCAGATTTTCTGAATAGGGATTTTTTGGGGGGGGCTCAGACTGAAAGATCCCACAATTTGGACTCAAAATACAAAATACAAATCAAGAGGGGACAAAAAAAGGAAAAACACACAGAAGAGACTGAAATCTAGCATTTTAACTGGAATTTATTTGCCTTTCCCTTGATGCTTTTATGTTAGTGTTTCTTCTTCTCCTCTACTCCTGCCATAGCTCCTTTACCCACTGAGATGCAGAAAGATCTGGGAAATTTATTTACATGCAAGTTACAAGTTTTGTTTGGTACTGGACACACTGTGCACATTTGAAATAATAAACACTGTGCATGTTTGAAACAATACATGCTTTCCTGTTGTAACACAAGTGAGAGAAGCAAACTAGGCCGTGCTGTCTTCTTGTACAAACATCAGCAATAACAGCCTCTGTCCCAAAGCAATTACAACGTTTGTGCTGAATGCAACTTGCTGCAAACTTTGTCAAATGAAAGAAAAATACTACTTTTCTAAAACACTTTAAAAGTGTGCTTACAAATACAGACACCAAACCAATTCATTAGGCTAGTGCTAAGCACATTTCAAACCTCTGGAATTCATATTTTCTCCTGCCATATTGTATTTGTTCTCTAAAACTGCCTGAAAGGAGGGTGGAGCCAGGTAGGAGTCGGTCTCTTCTTCCAGGTAACGAGTGACAGGACAAAAGGAAATGGCCTTAAGTTGCACCAGGGGAGGTTTAGGTTGGATATCAGGAAAAATTGCTTCACTGAAACAGCTGTCAGGCACTAGGAGAGGCTGCCCAGGGCAGTGGTGCAATCACCATCCCTGGAGGGATTTAAAAGATGTGTGGATGTGGCACTTGGGGACACGGGTTAGTACTGGATTAGCAGTGCTGGGGGAATGGTTGGACACAACGATCTTAAAGGAATTTTCCAACCTAAATGATTCTATGATTTAACTATAAGCTCCTCTGAGGCAAAATTAACTTAAGCATTCTCTAAAACTTTTATATAAAATGCTCAGGAAAGACTGGACAAGATGCACCTTGCTGTCCACACACCTCTAGAAGGAGATGGCCAAATGAGCTGTACTCAGTTTTCCTGCTGCTGTTTGCAGTTTCAGCAGCCACTGATTCCTACACGTGCAATCTGCCAGACACACCCCCGAAGTAACAGAACATGGATCTCTGCTGCATTCCCTGAATCCTTCCGGAAATTTCAGAGAGATATTTTACTTCCTGTGACCCCCAACTAATTTGCTCTTTTGCTGGCTCATACTCAGCAAACTTAAGTTATAAACTTAAACTATGCAAAGGTAAAATGTCAGAAATCCAATCCTGATCACCTAGGCAAGATCTGTACAACTCAGACATCTGAAGTGGCCTCTTATCTCTGGTATCACTTTTCACAGTCAGCCTGCTTTGCCTAAAGACAGCATCACACTGGAATACACATTTTTAACTCATGTTATTGACACTGTCTTGGCCATTTTTGTTATTTCCCCTCCCATGGCTTTCTGGAATCCTATTTTACTCACTGTTACTCACTTGTATCATCAGGGTTTTGATTTTCAGGACATCTAAATAATCTTATTAATATTATTGCTTTCTGTAATTACTAACAAAGAATGAAAAGTAAACTGCAAAAGTGCATTAGGTAAGGTGACTTCCCCAAGGTTAAAAAGCAAGTTTGCAGCAGACTTAAAACCAGTGTCTGTAAATACTGACTCCCTTTCAGAGTGTCAGACATCACAGATTGCAGCCCAAAATAAATACACCCCATGCACAAACACTGAGGGCTTACTCCTGGCAGTGTGGTGAGGGGCTACAGTAGCATAAACCACATTTTTCTTCTAGAGAAAACTAAGCTTAGATAAATCTTTTTCCTCCTCTTTTGCAGAAGCAGTATCTGAGTATCCTCCAGTATTAAATAAAGCCTGGCATGTGTAGATAGAACTGTGGTGTGCTCTTCTCTTCTTATGATGTCAAAGTGTGAAGGAAATCTTCATGTTACAAATGAAAAATAAGTGAGGCATAACCTGGTGGCTGGGATGAAGTTAGTTTTGTGTACTGTACGAAAATGAAACACACTTCTTTCTTCTATGAACACGGCTTCTGATATCCCTGTGTTTTGAAAATTGTGCCCCAAATCTCTGCAACCCTTAAATCTTAAATGTTTTTAAGTAATAACAGGAGTTTTGCTTTTAAACTACTCATGAATGCTTTCCTGCTGTTTACCAAGAAACTTTTTTTTTTAAAATCTCTGCCACGTATGCATCCACAATGGAATAGCTGTCTCTGGAGCCAGGAATACAGTCTCTTTTCTTAACAGATTAGTTTTTTATATCAGTCTGTATTTGTGTGTGACTCTCTCCCAGTGGTTCACAACCAGCTGCAGAGCCTAAATACCAATCTGGAGGAAGTCAATGACCACAATGTGCCTGTTAGAGCTGTCACCCTGTGGCTGCTCAGCCTCAGCTGCTGCTGATCCTCTGCGTTTCCCCAGTAAGCAGAGGCAGCAGTGTGAAATCAGGTGAGGAAACACTGCAAGGACACACACTGGGCAGAAAAAGAAGCAGCACAAGCAGCTATGCAGCACTTCTGCCTTCCCTTTCCATCACTGAACTGCAAGTCTGGAGAGGGACACAAAAACAGCACAGCAGGTGAGGGAGGAGAGAAAGAACTTGGCATAGAAAGAACCTGTCCGATTTTCCTGTAACAGAGTTTCTCATAAGACATGAGGCACAGAAGAGAGGTACTGCTCTCCTTCCCTGTAACTTTAGATCTGCCTTATTTCTTGGGTTAGAATAACCACATTAACTTCTCTATTCATGTTTGTCAGCACTGAAATCTCTGTACTAGTCCATGGAATCTTTTCTGTAGTTCAGCACTGACAACTCTGTGCTACTCATTTTATTCCAAGTAAATTATATTACATCATGCTCAAAATCCATCATTTTCCATTCAGCAGGAAAGAGGCATCTGTCCCTCTCATGCTGCTGATACTGGCCCTCTTGTCTACTACCTGTGAAGGGTGAATGTGTTAATTTTGCAATCTTTTCCCCCAGTGTTGCCCTCAGCAGGAAGGCTCCCTGAACACGTTCCCAGAGCTCACAATCCACCTTCAAACACTCTGTATCAGATGCCATGACAGTTTCTTTCTGTGGTCACATTCCACACATAGTTTTGGGGCAGAATTAACTTCGTGTTTGCAACTTACAACGTGGACCTGCAGTCCATTAATGCTTTTACAATTAATAAAACCGAGGTCACCAAGGAGAGAAACTAGGAGTTAACTGATCAATTTTGGTACAGAAGAGGTGAATCCCTTGTAAATCCAACACTGCCCTCCTGTGACCTTCCCAGTTCAAAGACAAATCACAGAATCACCAGGTTGGAAGAGACCTTCAAGATCACTGAGTCCAACCCATGCCCTAACATCACCTCAACTAAACCACAGCACTGAGTGCCACATCCAATCTTCTTTTAAACACATCCAGGGATGGTGACTCCACCACCTCCTCGGGCAGATGATTCCAGAACTTTATCACTCTTTCAGTAAAAAACTTTTTCCTAACATCCAACCTAAAATGTAGACATACTGCTGGGGATTCCTGACAGGCCGTGGTTAAATGTATTTAAAATACAGTTATTAAGCGTTCAAGGAATTGGAATGAAGGAATTTGAGATGTGACAGTAAAAACAGGGCAGCACTCCAGTAAGGAGTGAATTTGGTTTGCTCATATTTGGGGCATTTAGTTAATTAAGGAACAGACAGGATCGATTCTAGAGACTGATGCTGACCTTGAAACATGAAAGAAAACAGCCTCAAAAGCACCTTGGGTGAAAAAAGTAACTGTTCCACTGGTCTCTAAGGATGCCTCACACTGCTCAAGAACATTTCTTACAACTTTGCCTGACAAAGCAAACTGATTTCTCCTTCAGCCAAAAAATGTTTTCACACCAATCTGTGGTGCAAGGAAAGATGAAGCAACAGAGCATGATAAGACTCTGAATATCCATTTTCACATCTCAGACACTTCTTAAGCTCCTTGACCCATGAAACAGCTGGGTGATAGAGAAACCCAGTGACATCCTGGAACTGGTAAGAATATGAATTGGGAGCAGCAGAATGTGTATGAACAGCCTCATTTCATATGAGATTCTTTATATTCGTAGTGTTCCTTGTGAGAAATCAAAGCACTGCCTTAAGAAGCTGTAAAATGTAATAACAGTGTATCTTACACTGTGAAACTGCAGCCATTATTTATTTCTACCTCTAAAGAAAAACCCCAAAACTCCAACCTCGCTGACACCCCACCCCAGAAAAATTAAAAGGTGAAAACGAACCATGGATTTTTAAGCAAGAACTGGCTGTTTACCCCTACTCCCAGTACCTGGCACGTGCTGCTTCCACTGCCAGAGCCAGTAAGTTGCCTTCCCCAGTGGCAGCACACTGTGTGAGAGCAGCCAGACACTGCTGGGCTGCTGCTTGGTCTCTGCTGGCCTTCACCTAAAGTACAGGAGAGAGACATTCAGGTCAAACAAATCACAAAGTGAAATGGGAAGTCGAGTGTGGAAGACTGTCTAATTTCAAATATTAATTCTGGATGTGTGGAATTGTCAATATCTACTTCGTATTTCAACAGGATTGGAAGTCAGAAGGCATCTCGGACCTTAAAATGTGTACAAGTCTAACATAACAAGTGTAACATAACTCTAAACCAATTTTATCTACATTTTTACTGATTATGAAAGTGGATGTTGTTTTCTGGTTCTGTAACCCGCAGCAGCAATTGACAAGAAGCATCCAACAGTAAGTGATTAAGCAATATTACAAGCTTTTAGAGCAAAACATTGCATAGCTGGTTTGTGTCTTATTTTCAGAACATGTAAAGCTCTCAATTAATAAAGGTTGGACATATAAATATATATTCTAGTTTCTCCACTAATGACCAGAATGGACTCTCAGAACTGGAAGGTCAAACTTTTGGGAAGCTGCCTTTACTCAATCTCAGTCTGCAATTACAAGGAGTTTCATTTTTAAGAAGGTTGTTCTCACCTTGTTGATCTTCTCGATCTGCTTGGCCCGGACTGCAGAGTTATCAATGGCCAGAACTTCCACTGTCTCCTCTTTCTCTAGCTGGTGCTTGTTCACTCCAACAATTACTTCAGACCCTATTTCCAGTGGAAACACCAGAAACTCAGAACACATTTGCAAACTACTGTGAAAAGACACAATGTTAACAGGACAAGAAGATTTTGAGCGTTATAATGCATTGCTTTGCTTTATAACCATATACATTTCAAATATGTAAAATTTGCTCTGGTAGAAAGGATTTAAGTCTGTATTTTCCAGATTTTATGATGAGAGATGATTAGATGCATGAACATTCAACTCAGTGAATACTGAACCAGAAAAAAAAAATGAAATAGAACAATATTTATCTTGCAAACTGATTTAGTAATGAGTCCCTAAAATACATTGGCTGTTTTTCTTTTTAAGCTTACATAAGTGAATCTGACAGAACCAAGCAAAAGTGCTGGTGTCCTGCACTGCTCTGCATTTACTTTCCTGATTTAACAAATAAATAAGAAATTGAAGTTCCTACCTAAAACTACTCCATGTGCATAAAAATTAATTATCATGTTGGAAATTTATATTTTAGGTTTTAGTCAGTACAGACTTATCAACTTTTTTTACCTGCAGTGCCTGATAACATTAATATACTCTTTGAAGCAACACAAAGTAATTTACCTTGGGAGAGAAAACACAGAACTCCACTGATTATTCTTTATTGGTCTTAGTTAAGACCTGCTTCAAATTTATTCTCCATACAAAGAAGCCCATATAACTTCTTTCATGTCTGAGTTATCCCTAGTTTCTGTTCCTGGATTACTACTGGAATGCAGGTTACAAAAAGGGGAATAGAGTTTTAAGCACACATGTATAAATATCTCCACAAATACTCTATTAGTAAATATAGACATATACAGCAAACAAGGAGCTGTATCATCCTCTGATGTGATCGGACCATTCAAGAAAAACGGGCAGTTCTCCAGAAAACCCAGGAATTTGGCCAGCTACGGTGAGTGTCGCCATCTGGTGGCACTCCTGCTTTTAAACTCAGGAATCGCAGCTCAAAGCTGCTATGAGAAATCAAGCTATTCACCACTGAAGGCTCCAGACACTCCTTTAAAATGCTCTTTCTACTGCTTTGTCTAATCTCGTCTTGAACGTGTCAAGAAAGACTTTTCACACTGGTACTTATATTTTGTACGTGCTGTCTCTTTCCAGAAGCTTTCACTGACATAAAACCATCACTATTTATTTTATCACTTACAATCTGCTACTCCTAAACTGAGAAATAAAAAACATGTGTGTAAAAACCCTTTATACTGAGTATTCTGTTGGCAGTTTTCCCTTCTTTCATCCCCCTGCTCCTACCAGAGTCAATCCTGGCTTGTCTCCGGGCTGCACACTCTTCAATACGAAGTTTGGGGATGCCCTCAGCCACGGCTTTGGCCATTCCACCCATTTCTTCGATCTCCTCAATAAGCTGAGAAATGAAGAGGATTGAGGAAGTGAGTAGTAGCAAGGTTTAAAAATTGAGCTTTGTACCTGTGCTACCACCCACATTTTTATTTAACTTTTTTTAATACAGTTTTGTGCTCTGTGGTTTGTAAAGTTTATTTACAAAGACATCACTGAAGCAGAAGTGTAAAATAATTCCTTGATTAGAAGTTACCAATTTATCAAACAGTCCTTTAGAAGACATTTCTCAAAACTCCTATCCTTAAAATTTTCCCAGAGAAGGTTTTGCAAACTGACCTTTAAAGCAGCTTCATAAACATCGTTGGTGAGGCACTCCATGAGGTAAGATCCCCCCCAGGGATCTGCCACTTTGGGAATCCCCGATTCCTCCTGGATGATGATCTGTGTGTTCCGGGCAATGCGAGCACTCTTCACTGTGGGCAGCCCCAAGGCTTCATCAAAGGAATTTGTGTGCAAAGACTGTGTCCCTCCAAACACTGCAGCCATGGCTTCGATGGTGGTGCGGATGACGTTGTTGAAGGGATCCTGGAAAGAAAAGGGCAGCCCTGAAGCTCAGTGGTTCTGCCATGGGTGAGGCAGGTCAGTCATCATTGCAAAGAAAAAAATGCAAAATTCCCCACTGAAGCACTGTAATCAGAACAAAAGCTGAAAAAAATCCAGGCATCAAATCAAATTGATTTATCATTTGTCGAGATCTTAACAAAGAGATTAATCCACAAAGAAAGCCAAAGTGATCACTGTGCGAGTAAACTGGTCACAATAACAAATCACAGCCTAATGTATATTTAGTGGTGTTTCAAAGAACTTAGTGAATCCAAATCAGAGAGGATGGAACAGAAGGCCTGATGTCTTCCATCCTCCAAATCCAGAATTCTTGGAGCAGTGAACAGCACGTGTGTCAGACAAATTACTAGTCAAGATGTGTTTTGAAACTGAATGTGCCTAAATATTTTCATTAATGACAGCATCACATAAGGTAATTATAAAAACCTGTGATTTGAATAGGTAAGAATGTAAAACATAAATTATGAGTAGATACCTATCTAAAGGCATGATAAGGGAAAATACATTTGTCCTCTGAAACCTATAAGGATAAAATACTGGACACTGAGGAGCTACATTGAGATAAACCACAATGTTTAGACAAAAAGAAAGAGTTATGATCTAGCCAGAAATATATTTACACTGGACACTGGAAGACAGTTGAATACAGTTTTGGTAGTAATAACATTTTTGCACTCACACAATATTTTTAATTGGAGGACCCACAGAGGCCACTGTTCACAAAATTCCATTGTTGTAGTTTTACTGTGTTGCTGTAATGTAAGTAAACATTACATTTACTTCAGAAAAAAAAAATCAACAAAAAAAACCAAGGCACAGAAGTCAACAATGGTTGCAATCACAACCTAAAAATAACTCCTACTGCTTGACTTTGATTGAGAAAAAGGCCTTGGGATCAGAGCTGGAACCCAGCTCTGACCTCACTTGGGAAACTGTATGCACTCTAATGATTTATTTCCTTGCTGTAATGTAAACTCAGCGTGAAGAGCAGAGACTGAACCCAGTTTCAGAAGAGCAGATGAGCTGTAACCATTACTCCCCTCTTCAGCACTGAGCATCAGGGGCATGAATGACTCCCTTGGCTGCTCAAATGAATTCTCAAGCCAGTGATCCTGAAAAAAAGTGCCTCGAGTGCCTCTACTTCTTCACTCAGCTGCATTTTGAAAGGATAACTCACAGGACAAATCCAAGAGAGAGCTTCATCCTCTGAATCCTGAATTGACATGAAGGTGTAGCCAGTGCCAGTGTGTGCCTTTCACACTGGGAAGACAGCTGCTGCACCTTTGTGAGTACCACCAGCAGCCCCCTTTAAGACACACACCACAAGGAACACCTTTAAGTGAGGAAGCTGATGAGAGTCCAATTTCTAACCTGCTCAGTGAGTGACCAGCCCGAAGTTTGACAATGAGCTCTCAGCAGAAGAGATTTGGGATCCTTGGGCTTAAACATTTTCTCAATCAAGTGAGCCCACAGCCGCCTCCCAGCTCTCAGCTTTGCTATTTCCATATAGAAGTTCATGCCGATTCCCCAGAAGAAGGAGAGCCTATAATAAGAGAACACAAACAGAATTTAACATTGAATCATTCCAATAACTCTGGAGCAGTAATGGAGAAGCCCTACAGCAAGGTCTCTGGTTAATGTACTTTCACAGGTGATGGGAATGTTCCTATTGCTCGTATGTGTAAAAATACTGAATTTGACAGTAAACTCTATAGATATTTTACCAAAAGTGAGTTGTATACTTGCAAATTTCTTGAGCTCACCTTGGTGCAAATTCATCAATCGTGAGGCCAGCTTTAAGTCCAGTTCTGCAGTACTCCAAGCCATCTGCTATGGTATAAGCTAATTCCAGGATGGTGTCAGCTCCTGCCTCTTGCATGTGGTACCCACTGATGGAAATGGAATTAAATTTTGGCATATACTGGAACAAAAAAAAAAAAAGATAAAACAGGGTATAACAGCAGAAGGGGGGATCAAACACTTGTTCTATCAACATTCACACAGAATCACAGAATGGTTTGGGGTGGAAGGGAGTTAAAGGTCATCCCATTCCACCCCCTGCCGTGGGCAGGGACACCTTCCACTATCCCAGGTTGCTCCCAGTCCCATCCAACCTGGCCTTGGACACTTCCAGGGATGGGGCAGCCACAGCTTCTCTGGGCACCCTGTGCCAGGGCCTCACCACCCTCACAGGGAAGAATTTCTTTTAACATCTAATCTAAATCTCTCCTCTTTTAGTTTAAAAATGTTCCCCCTTGTCCTGTCACTATCTGCCAGTGTAAAAAGTTGCTCTCAATCTATTTTATAAACCCCCCCTTAGGTACTGGAAGGCTGCAATGAAGTCACTCCGGAGCCTTCTCTTTTCCAGGCTGAACACCCCCAGCCCTCTTAGCCTGTCTCCAGGGCAGAGGTGCTCCAGCCCATTCTCTGAATTCCTTGTTGACTGCAAATACAACCCATCTCTGCAAAGTGGTGCTTACAGATCTGGTGTGACTTAAACTTCAAATTTATATTATAAGTGATGTTGGATCTTAACTTCTCCTGCTGGCCCTTTCCACAACCACATTACTCTTCTCTATGACAGGTCTTCCCATCTTTTCTTTGCTCTCCAAAGTGCCTCATGAACAATTAACTCAACCTGATAATGGAAGTAACACATTTAAACAATGAATACCTTTGAGGTGTACTGGAAGATGTCAGCAATGATCCGCATGGATGGTTCTGGGGGGAAAATGTAGGTATTTCTGACCATGAACTCCTTCAGGATGTCATTTTGGATTGTCCCTGTCAGCTTGGCCTGAGGCACTCCCTGCTCTTCCCCAGTCACAATGAATGTAGCCAGCACGGGAATGACTGCCCCGTTCATTGTCATGGAAACAGACATTTTCTCCAAAGGAATTCCATCAAAAAGGATTTTGGTGTCTTCCACTGTGTCGATGGCAACTCCAGCCATTCCAACATCTCCTCGGACTCGGGGATTGTCTGAATCGTAACCACGGTGGGTGGCTAAATCAAAAGCAACAGATAATCCCTGCTGGCCAGCTACACGAAAAAGAAAGAAAGAAACCCAAAAAACAACAAAGAGAGATAGTTAGAAGTGTTGAACAGACTTGCATTAGGATGGGATCTAAATTTATTAACTCTATTTTACATGATTCAGTCATGGATGGCAAACTAATATATGATATTAAACACTGTTCCCTCCCCAAACCTGTCCAAGGGCTAATAGTCTTAAATTTTACATGAAAAAACTTTTAATTAAGAAAAAAAAAAAAATAGTCCTTGCTGCACTTAAAAAAGTGCTGAATAACAGCTCACCCACAAGTTATAAATGTGTGTAGACTGGAAGTATAAGAGCTTATACACAGAAACTCAGCTTAGCTTAGCTGGGAACAGAAGTGTCATAAACTGTCACGTTACCTTCTCTTTATCACAAACTAAACACACACAGACTGTTCCCTGGCTCTACTGACACACGTTGTCATTTGTAAATGTGCAGTAAGAGAAAATTATTCATATAAAGCAGGGAACAGAACAGCCAGAGCTCTTGTTTCTGCAGCCTGAAAGCCGAATCCAAAACCCTGCTGTCCACAGGCATTCACCCAGTGACTGGGCTGTGCTACCAGCTAACCCAAGTGACCACTTCTGCTTCAGCTCCATGATCTCAGCTGCTTGAACCCTGGGATGGAGCCAAATCATGCCTATGTGTTAAGGTGCATTAAAACCAGCATTTAACACATTCATTTTCCATAGCAAAATGAAGCGAAGGCACTTCCAGAAATGGTCCAATTTCCCAGTAATAAAAAAACACGGTGCCACTGGGAAGATCGTATCACAAACCCAAACCATCAGGGTGCAATAATCCCCTTTGCCATGTAACTGACTGAATTCATGTTCCCCATTGCTTCACAAGGCAGTGTTGTTTCCCAGACCCTAGCTGCCCTACCTTTGATGTTGTCCTTGTAGAACTTGTTGCTCTCCTCCACTGTACTGAACCCAGCATATTGGCGGATGGTCCACGGCCTGTACGTGTACATGGTGGGGTAGGGCCCTCGAGTGAAAGGCTTCACCCCTGGCAGCTCCTCAGGGAAGTCCTCCGTGTCCCTTTTGGAGTATAAAGGCTTGATGTCAATCCCCTCTGGGGTGTGCCAAATTAAATCCTTTGGGTTCTTGCCTTTCAGCTGCTTCTGAGCCAGGGCAGCCCACTCGGGGTGCAGCGGCTGCCTGTGCAGGGAGCGCCAGGCCAGGAGCGCGCAGCGGCACGGCCGCAGCCGCAGGACAGCATCGCCGGCCCTCAGCATGGCTCTCCTCGCAGTGTGGGGCAAGCTGGACAAAATAAAAACACATATTTAGCGTTATCATATGCATCTGACATAGGAGAAGTGAGGATGGAGAGGCCAAGCAGTTTGCTAAAGCCAAAACAATCCCTCGGGAGAAAAACGAAGTGTGTTTATTCATGCACTGATCTGACAGACAGCCGTTCCTCTTGCCTTTCAACCAGACAATACATAAAACAGAGTTCAGGAAAAATCCTACATTCTCCTCTAGCCAAGGAAAACATTCCTACAACTTATCTACATCCACATCTGAGATATGTAACTTATTTCAGTCCCTCAGCATCACCGTCATTAATCAGTCACTGAAAAGCCAGTGTGAGGCATGAAGATGGCATGCACAGCTACCCTCTCACCTTCACATCTCTCTCATCTAGGAATTCCTTAATGTCAAAGAGAGATGCTTTTCCACGGATGGGGCAGCTACAGCTTCTCTGGGCAACCTGTGCCAGTGCCTCACCACCCTCAGAGGGAAGAATTTCTTCCCAGTATCCAACATCAAGGAGGCACTCTGCAAGAAGTGGGCTGTCAGAGAATTGCTGATATACCATACACTTGGGAAAAGGTGGCTTGGGCTGGATGGAAACTAGAGACAGGCTGAAAAAGAAAGGAGGAAAAAAAACGTGGTATGTGAGAACACGGGGATAACACAAGCTGCAGAGCTCATGCCACCATGTATGAGACTGATATGGGGGTAACTTGAACCTTCACTGTGAGGGTGGGGAGGCCCTGGCACAGGGTGCCCAGAGAAGCTGTGGATGCTCCATCCCTGGAAGTGTCCAAGGCCAGGTTGGATGGGACTGGGAGCAACCTGGGATAGTGGAAGGTGTCCCTGCCCATGGCAGGGGGTGGAATGAGATGATCTTTCAAGTCCTTTCCAACCCAAACCAGTCTGTGAGTTCAGTAACTCCTAAAAGCTATAAACTCCCTTGCTTCTGCTCTCCATACCCTATCCTTGCACTTCCTAACAAAAACAAAATCTTTACAGCTTGGCTCCAAGGGTCAGTCACCCCCTTCACTGCCTCATCTCTTTCACAACTCCCCAGAAACATGCACTTCCCTGATACCTTTATGAGATAGCCTGCATAAAACTGGAAAGCATCTGTATCACTGCAGCAACACCCTCCACACACATGCTTTAATAATATATATGCCAAGTGTGGGACGCCTATAACCTGATGAGCAAAGAGGAGCACCTGAGGAGCGCTCATTCCCTGCGGGGATGTGATGCTGCAGCCAGGATGGAAGGTAACCTGTGCCCACACCATGCATCAGGTTAGAGGATGGGTCAGGTTGGAAGGGACCTCAGTGGCTCATCTGGTTCCACCTTCCTGCTCAAGCAGGGTCATCCCAGAGCACAGGGCACAGGACTGTGTCCAGACAGTTCTGGAATATCTCCAGTGAGGGAGGCTCCACACCACCTCTGGACAATCTGTTCAGGGCTCGGGCACTGCACAGGAAAGTTCTGCCTCATGTTCAGGTGGAACTTGCTGGGATCAGCTCCTGCCCGTTCCTCTGGTGCCATTGCTGGGCCCCACGGAGCAGAGCCTGGGGCCTGCTCTGAGCCCTCCCTGCACACAGGGACACACAGGGCTGAGGGCCCCTCTCAGCTGGGGCTCCTCTCGAGGCTGAACAGCCCCAGCTCCCTCAGCCTTTCCTCATCAGGGAGATGCTCCAGTCCCTCCATCATCTTTGTCACCCTGCGCTGGACCCACTCCAGGAGCTCCACGTCTCTCTTGTCCTGAGGAGCCCAGAACTGGACACAGCACTCCAGATGAGCCTCAAGGCAGGGCAGAGGGGCAGGATCACCTTCCTGCTGGCAATGCTCTTCCTAACGCGCCTGCCCCGGTGCTGGACGCTGCATTTACCCTTGTTCAGTTTCAGACAATTCTTCTCTGCTCATCTCCCAGCCCTGCACCCCGAGGGAACCCCAGAGCCGCCCTGTCAGCCCCTCTCCGAACCTCTCCCTCCACAGCACCCACAGACGAACAGGAACGCTCCGCTCTCCGTCCCGGTACGGCGCCCGCCGCCACTGCCCGCCCCCAACACGCCCCTNGCCGGGACGAGGGCTGCGACAGGGGATCAGGACAAGGAGGGGGGCAGGGCTCGGGGCTCCGGACACGGACAGGGACATGGAAAGGGATCAGGATCAGGACAGGGATGGGACCCTCCCCGTTACCTGCCACCGGCCCCTCCGACAGCGCGCGGCCCCCGCGCACGCGCGGTGGGCGGGAGCGGCGCTGCGCGTGCGCCACGGGGAGCGCGGGTTTGTTTTGTAACGTCCCGGCGGGCTGAGGTGGGACCGGCGGCAGCGCTGGGGAGGGGGAAGCAGCGCCGGGAAGGTGA